>VMDO01001296.1:0-217806 GCA_007922755.1 Pedetes capensis
GTCTTTGGCTGGAAAAGCACCTGTAGCATCTCTCTCTCCAGGATTCCTATTTCACCATTTTGATGGTCTTGAGTCCACATAACAGGCTACACAAGTAGAAATGTGTTCATATTAGTGGAAAAGAAATATATGTGTATATGTATGTGTGTGTGTGTGTGTGTGTGTGTGTGTGTGTGTGTGTGTGTGTGTGTGTGTGTATGCCTGCAGCTGTAGCACTGTGGTGTCAGATCTCAGAAGCTAAGCAGGTTTGGGCCTGGTTAGTACTTGGATGGGAGCCGCCTGGGAACACCAGGTGCTGCAGGCTTGGGAGAAGGACCCAGCAACCTACTCCCAAAAATCAATCCACCACTGAAAACCCTATGAATAGTAGATGACTACTGACTATAGTGTTTTGCCTGTTGTACATAGGGTCATTTTTAGTCAGACACCAACTCGATGGCACCTAATAACAACAATATGTATGTGTGTGTGTGTGTGTGTGTATTCCCCAAAAGCTACTCAGATCGTATATAAGCTGATCCTTTGAAAGAGGGCTTTGACTGTTCTTGACTATTTCGCACAAATTAGGAGAAGGGCATGAAAATATTAGTGTTCAGTCCATGGAAATAGAATTCTGGGATAAATATAATAATGGATAACATTTATGGGATAACATTTATTATGCTTGGAATGTGCTAAGCAGTTTATATGTTGTCAGGATTGAATATAAAGGGTCCTCCAGAGGTCATGCACTTTAATGTTCAGTTCCTAGCTGGTGGTACTATCCTGGGAGGTTATGAAAACTTCGGAGGTGGATCTTAGCTTTGTGGAAGTGATGTCACTGGAGGTGGATTTTTGAGGTTCCCTAGACCATTGGATCTGGACCCGAGCCTCAGGTCTCTCTCTGTTCCTGGTTTGCCATGCCGTGAGATTGTCTACCTGTCTACCTGTCTACCACAGGTTCTGCTGCCAATGCCGCCATGCCTGCCCTGCCATTATGGACTGATTCTCCAACTGTGAGCTCTCAATAAACCTCTTCCCCCATAAATTTGTTTGGGTTGGTTTTTCTGCGATAGTGGCAATAGCTGACCAATACACACACGGAACTCATTTAACGTTCAATTGAGTGCAGAATGAGGAGGGATAATGATCTTCATCTTCATTTTAGTTATGAAGAGGTGGAGGCTCTGAGTAGTTGCCCAGGGTCATATAACTAGCAGAACTTAAAAGATCCCAAGTTTGTTGCCCAAGGACACTTAGCAAGTGAGGATGGACTGGAGAGCAGAACCACAGACATTTGACTTCAGTCCTGGTGTCCCCAAGGTTTATCTATTCTTGAAATTTTTCTAAGGTTTACAACCATAGTAGGACTTCTTTTGGAATTATGCAAATTTCTGTTTTTTAGTGGATAAGAGTGAATGTTTTTCTTTAGAGAAAAACTCTTAAGGACCCACATTTCCTGAGGCTTTGGTTTCAGAGTAGTTTCTGGGTCAACATGGACTACATAGATAGGCTGGGGATTCTCACCAGACATGTTTGGAGGCACACCCCTGGCTTATATCCTGGGTCATTATTCAAAGGTCACATGGTGGAGGGTATTGAGCTAATGACTCTGGGCACATAGTGGTTTTTTTTTTTTTTTTTTTTTTTTTTTTTTTTTTTTTTTTTTTTTTTTTTTTTTTTTTTTGTGTGTGTGTGTGTGTGTGTGTGTGTGATAGGATCTCGCCATGTAGTTCAGGCTGGCTTCCAACTTGTGATCTTCCTGCCTCTGCCTCCCAAGTGCTGGGATTACGGGTGTGTGGCACTAAATCTGGCTTGTTTTCAAAATCAGGTTCAAGGAGGCACATTTTCCTTATGTCTGTGTGGAGCTGGACGATTCTGACATTTTCAGGAACTGTAAGGTGCCTGAGTTCCATCTTCTACTTCAAGAGAAAGACAAGATGGTCTTCACTGGTTTGGTAATTCCCCAACTCCCAATTCTGGTTGGTGCTTGTTGTTCCTGGGTCTTGTTTGAGGACTGAGCTCTTGGACCCCAATTATGAGACTGTGGCCCAATTCATCTTCTGATTCACTGAACACTCACTGTATGCCGCTATGTGCCATTGTAGACCTGGGTACAAAGAACAGGGAGTGTTCCCTGTGCTCATGGAATTCATAGTCTAGTGGGGATGATAAATACAGATACTAAAAACTTGACTACAGTATGGTTACCTAAAGTGATTGGGAGCATTATGGTTTGGATCTTAAATATTCCCCAAAGGCCAAGTGTTAAAGGCTTAATTGCCACCCTGTGGTGCTATTGGAAGGTGGTGCAACCTTTAGGAGGTGAGGCCTAGTAGGATAAAGTTAGGTCACTGAGGATGTGCCTTTAAGAGGATGTTGAGACCCCAGCCCCTTCTTCTCTTTGCTTTGTGGCTGCTATGAGGTGAATAGTCTTCCTCTGCTAGGTGCTTGTGCCACCATGATATACTGCACTCCACAAGTTCAAGGCAACAGGGCCAAATGACTAGGGGCTGATGCCTTTGGAACTCTGAGCAAAAATGAATTTTTCTTCCTTTAAAGTAATATATGTAGGTATTTTGCTACAGCAATGGAAAGCTAACTAACACAGGAAGGTACTTATGAAAATGCCGAGGAGGCTTCTAACCTAGTAGTGGCAGAGTAGGGCATGGAAAGGGTAGGAAATGCTCTAAATGACATCTCACCTGAGATTTGAATTAAGATGAGTTGGCTGGGTGAAGAGAGTTGTGTGTGTGTGTGTGTGTGTGTGTGTGTGTGTGTGTGTGTGCATGTGTGTACGTGAGTGTATTTGAGCATTAAAGATGGAGGAAGCAAAGTAACTCAAGTAGATGGCAAGAGAGTTTGCAAAGGGAAGGGAGGTATAGGTATGCATGAGCTAGATCATAATGGGCCATGCCTGGGAGGAGGTGGAATTTATCCTAAAGATAATGAAGAGTAAGAAAGGAAGGTTTCCATTTCAGACCACTCTCTGGCTGCAGCGTGGAGATTCACAGGCAAGGTTGGACTGCAGGCTGAGAGTCTGGTTCAGAGGCCATTGCAGTGGTAGAACTTCAGGTAGTATAGGGGAAACAAGGTTGCAGTTGAAACAGATGGAGCGGGGAGATAAGGAAGGATTCCATCCATATCCTAAAGGAATGTTCAGGTTGGTATATGAACTTCATGGTAACAATGTCAAGGTGTTTTTCTTTTTAAAAAATTGAAGTATAATTTACATACAGTGAAATACACAGATAATAAGTATACTGTGATGAGTTTTGACCAATACCATGCAACCCACATCCCTATCAGATTATATATATATATATACACACATATATATATATATATATATATATATATATATATATATATATTCATTCCAGAAAGTTCCCTAGTATATCTTGCCAATTCCTGGCTCTCCTTTTCCCAGAAGGAATTACTGTACCAATATCTATCACTATAGATTAGTCTGGCCTGGTATACAACTTCACATGAATGGATTCATACAGTGTGCACTCTTTTGGGTCTTGCTCTTTCAATGTTATGTTTCTGAGATTCATAAATATGGTTGCATGCTGAACAGTACCCTACTGTATGAATATCCTGAAGTTTGGGCATTTGGGTTGTTTCTACATTTTGGCTATTATGAATTAATCTTCCCTATGCATTCTTTTTGGGAATATATTTTAAAATTCCTATTGGATAAATAAATACCCTAGGAGTAGAATTACCGTGTCATAGATAGATGGGTAAGTAAAACTGCCAACGGTTCTCCAAGGAGAGAACATGTTATATTCACTTCAGCAATGTGTGAGAGTTCCAACTGCTCCATATCTTGGACAATATTTGGTACTGTCAGTGTTTTTGATATTAGCCATTGTAGTGTATACTGTGGTTTCTTATTATGGTTTCATTTGCATTATCTTAATAAGTAATCTTCTTAAGCACTTTTTTATGTGCTTACTGGTTGTAATGGTTTGCATGTAAATGTCTCCCAAAGGTCGTAAATTTGAATGTTTGGTCCCTAGCTGGTGGAGCTGTTTGTTTAGAACATGGAACTTTGGGTGGTGAGACTCTAGCTTTGGGGAAATGGCTCACTTGGGGCAGAACTTTGTAGGTATTTACCTGGACCTCTGATTCTGGTAAGCTTGCTCTGCTCTCACCTTCCTGATGGTGAAGATGTGAGGTTTTCTGCTCCTGGCCTTGCCCCATGCTGTTAACCATGCCTGCTCCTCTGCCATTATAAACTGATTGTCTAACTGTGAGCCCCCAATAAATATTTCCTCCAATTAATTTGCTTTGGTCAGTTTCTCTGCCACAGTGACTCGCTCGCTGACTAATACAGAAAACTGGTACCAGAGAGTGGAGTCACTGCTGTGCAGAAACATGACCATGAAGTTCCCAGGCCATTGGAATTTGTTTGTTAGAGGTATTTGAAAAATACTGGAAATGTGGGCAAAAGAAGCCCTTGAGTACTGTATGTAGAACTTAAGGAGTGGTTCCAGCAAGAGTTTGGAAGACCAGAAGGCTGCCACCAATGGAAGGACAGATGGGGCTCACAGGGTTTCAGAGGAAAATGAGGACTATATTGGGAATTAGACTAGAGGGCTGCAGCGGTAGCCCTGTGGCATCCGATCCCGTCAGATCTCAGAAGCTAAGCAGGGTCGGGCCTGGTTAGTACCTGGATGGGAAACCACCAGAAGCTGTAGGCTTGGGAGAAGGACCTGGCAACCCCCTCCCAAAAATCAATCTGCCATTGAAAACCCTATGCACAGCAGAGAAGCACTGACAATAGTGTTTCCCCTGTTGAACAGAGGGTTGCTATGAGTCGGATACCGACTCGACAGCACCTAACAACAACAACAAGACTAGAGGGTGTTCATGTTTCATTGTACAAAGAGCTTGTCAGTAATTTGTCTATGTCCTAAAGATTTGAGTGAGGCTAAATTCAAAAGTAATGGGCTAATTAATTTGGAGCAGGAAATATGAGGCTGGCAAAATATAGGGAGTATAGCATAGTTGTTGTTTGGTGGTTTTAGCCAGATTTTTGAGGAAAAAGTGGAGCAAAAGGCACAACAGAAAGATCTGAAAAATGTGCAGTTTAAAGAAGAAGTGATCTGTGGTTTTTCTAAGGTTACTGTGGACAAGGCTGGTTCCAGCAAGGGGGCCTTAATTGCTAAAGAGATAAGCTGCAGTGAAGGAAGTTTTGACCTTTTCACTGGGATGATAGAAATCTCCTCAGGGCAAAAAGGAGTTGTGTAGATCCTTCCTATCTAAGACTCCAGGGTATAAAACTAAAAACCTATTTGAAGGGAGAATGTCTGAAAAGTGACTGCCTCTGAGATGCTTTACTATAAGGCAGCCTCCCAGGGAAGTTGTTTCTTGGCCTGGACATACAGAAGCCACAGTTGGAGGGGTGATTTGAAAGGGTGAAGCTACTTCTCAAGCTGGCAGCAAATCTTGGTATCATCCATGTGATGCTGGTTTTACAGGCATGAAGCATGCAAAGGTTAAGGGGTTGTGTAGGCTGCCACCAAGGTTCCAGAAATAGCCTGTGAGGCTAGGCAAGTACCAGTGTTGGGTGCCTTGTGGAGACCCCTGAATGGCTGACGCACGTAGCTTTGGGAGTGGACCCTAAGCAGAAATGGAGACCCCAGGATATTGGAGATGGCAGGAATGTGAAGCATCTGCTGAGGAAAGCTACTGGCAATGAGTGGAGCCAACCCAGAAGGTCATGGGGGCAGAGCTGCCCAAGTCTGTTCAATGTCAGATGATGCCAGATGATGTTGCACTTGCTAGATTTAAACTGATAGAGTTTGCTTGTCCAGTGGAATATTGGTCTTGCTCTGGACGGATTGTTCCTTTTGGTGCTCCCATTCCTCTCTTTTGGAGTTGTTGTTGTTGTTGTTAGGTGCCGTCGAGTCGGTATCCGACTCAGCGACCCTCTGTACAACAGGGGAAACACTATTGTCAGTGCTTCTCTGCTGTTCATAGGGTTTTCAATGGCAGATTAATTTTTGGGAGGGGGTTGCCAGGTCCTTCTCCCAAGCCTATAGCTTCTGGTGTTCCCAGGTGGTCTCCCCTCCAGGTACTAACCAGGCCCGACCCTGCTTAGCTTCCGAGATCTGACAGGATCAGATGCCACAGGGCTATGGCTGCAGGCGGCTCTTTTGGAGTAGGAATGCTTAATCTGTGCCATTGTATGTTGGAAGTATGTAACCTGCTTTTGTTTCATGGGGCTCACACCTAAGGTTCCCTTGAGTGTCAGTGTAGACTTTGGACTTGGACTTTTGAGCAAGGTTGAAATTATAAGACTTTGGGGACTCTCCAAGTTGTATTGAATGCATTTTGCTTTATGAGATGGCAGTGGCCTTTGGGGACTAGGGACCAAGTATTATGATTTGGATCTAAATGTCTCCTAGAGGTCATATGTTTGAAGGTTTGGTCCCCATCTGGTGGCACTGTTTGTGTAGGCTATGGAACTTGGGGTGGTGGGATTCTAGCTTTTTGGAAGGTATTCACTGGGGAGTGGGACTTTGGAGGCTTTTACCTGGACCTCTGTTTCCCATAAGGTTGCTCTGCTCTTGGCTTCCTTATCATAAAGATGTGAGATTCTCTGCAACCGGCCCTGCCAACTGCTGCCAGCACGCCTGCCCCACTGCCCTTATGGACTGATTATCTGTGAGGCCCCAGTAAATATTTTCTCCCATAAGTTTGCTTCCATCGATTTCTCTGCCACAGTGACACACGGACCAATACACTGGTCGTTTATATATCATCCTTGGTGACATATATATTCAAATCTTTGCCTGTTTTCACATTGGATCATTTTGCTTTTCAATTACGTCTTTGGCATTTTTGATATATTCTGAAATCTAACTTATTTTTCTTTTATGGTTAATATTTTCTGTATTTTATCTAGAAGGTCTTTGGCTACTTTTATTGATAAGATATGATCCTTTACTTTCAGCTTTTGTATTTAGACCCCTGAGTCACTTCAAATAATGTTTTGATGCATGATGGGAGACACACACACACACACACACACACATATCTATCTATCTATATATATATATAGATATAGATAGATATAGATATAGATATAGATATAGTTATTCCTACACTATTTGCATAAAAGACTTTCCTTTCTCTTGAGAATTATTTGCCCTTTAAAAGAAACAATTGAGCTTCTAATATAGGAATATTTTTGGACTCCTTACTCTATTCCACTGATCTATCTATCTATTCTTGTGTACCAAACTATCTTTGTTACCAGAGCTTCACACTAAATCTTGAAATCTGGTAGGGTAAATCCTCCAACTATGTTCTTCTCTCACAATATTGTGTTGGATATTATAAGTCTTTTGAAATTCCTTATGCAGTTTAGAAACAACCTATTGACATTTCCTTTAAGACAGTTTACTGGGATTTAGATTTAGGTGGTATTGGATTTGTCAATTAATAATAAACAGATATGACATCTTAACTGAACTGGCTTTTCCAATATGAGAAGGGATAAATTTCTTGACTCCTTTAAGTCTTCTTTATGCTCTCTAAACATTGTTTAGTAGTTTTCAGTGTGGAGCAGGAGTTAGCACACTATTTTTTATAAAGGGCTATGCAGGAAATATTTTAGGTTTTATATTTTAGACTTTTTGCTTCTCAGCGAAGCAAAATCAAAGACATGATTAATATTCTCATATAACAAGAAAGAAAACAAGTTTCTGTAATTTTGATATTGGAAAAATTACTAATTAAATACATTTTTGAGGTCTTCTATGTTCCATACTCTCAGCTTTTTCTATCTTCCCCAAAACTTTAATAAAGTTAAAATTTACTCTCATTTCCCAAAATTGCGCCTCTCTGTTCTCCACTTAACTGTTTGTAACTATCACTCAACAGGGGTTATTGAGTAATATGGAAGTCAAAATTCCTAAGCTTGCCCAAATGAAAAATCCATGTGTACTCAAAATTTAGCACAAAGGAAACTTTGTTAAGGAGGAAAAACTACAAATATATTCAGGCTTTAAAGACATTTTTGTGATGGGGTTTAAGCTGTAGCACTTTAAATATATTTCATAGCTTTAGAATACATCAGAATCAGAACTCACATCTTTATAGAATGCTTTTATTTATAAACTTTCAATTTTGACTTAAAATTTAAAGCCTTAGACTCACTATAATTAAAAACTGTAAAGTGACTCAATGCCAACAGTTAAAGATGTATAATATTAAAATTTCTTTTTTAGTAAGCTATTTGTACAATTCCTTCATTCAGCACATTTTTATTATATACCTACTATGTGCAAGGCCCTGTGCTAAGTGGAATGCAGCCATACAAGACAGATGTGGTTACTTACAAATACATATATTTAAAACCCCTAGAGGATGGCAGATGTTAGGAAAAAGCAAAAGAGATGCAGGACTCTATGTAGAGTGACAGGGGAAGTCACACTAAGGTGATGATCAGTGAACTGGCCATTTGGAATAGCTAAGGGTAAACATGTGGATGAGAGAGATGGTCTCCAAAAGCCATGTAAGACAAGAGCAGCAGCCTCATTTTAGGTTGCTTGTGGCCGTATGGTATCTGGTTTCCTTTTGGTCTGTCCTAAAAGAGTTTCCAAATGCAACTGCTGGGCTGGAACTAATGCATATTGTTGCAGTTGAGCTGCATTATCTGCTGCATTGTTAGTGCTTCAGTCCCCTGAATGAGCTACTATGGGGAATTGTCATTAAAGATTTGCAATAGCTTCCGAAGAGGCTATGCACACCTGCATGGCAAGATAGTCAAGCTGTAGGGAGTCCAGAAGAACTCACTCCACAGCATCCAGATTCTGAATTTCAGCATTTGAATCATCTTCAACCAGTGGCCCATTAGCTGTAGGAGTTGGAAGAGGCTCCAATCAATCTAGGCTGGGATTTGGCTCAGTTGGTAGAGTGCTGCTCTGCGGTCTCTGAGGTCCCGGATTTGATTCCCAGTACCGCAAAAATGGGGGAAGGATGTGGGAATCCATTCCCAAGGCAACCCTGAAACAATCTGCCATTGAAAAAACCCTATAGGGGTTGCTATGAATCGGATACGACTTGATGGCACCTAACAACAACCAATCTGGGGTTAGTACTGGACCCCAAGAGCTCAGGTGGAGGAGTCCAATGAAAATACTCATGATTAACATCCATTCCATTTCACAGTTTAAAAATTTATTTTAGAATTCTTGTCTTCTCCGTGTTTAATATTATGTTTTTGTCTTCCTGAAATAGAGACAACTTGCCTTTTTGATCTCCTTTCTCCCGTCCATTTGTTTCTATCTCTAGCATCAAAAGTCCCCCTCCGAAACTGAGAATCCAGTTTATTTGCACAAAGAGAACCCAGTACATATTCTACCATGCTCATGCCAAGACCTCCACTTTCCAGTCAAGGGGACAGGATTAATTCACTGCTTCTACTGAAAACCCTGGACAGATTTTCTCCATTTTATATAGTAAGCCGGGGCATGGAATGATGAGTTCACCATACAGTCTCTCTCCATTCATCATCCCACCAAACATGCCATTTTTGTTTAACTTTCGTTAAAATCCCCAAAGAAAATTTTTGCCCAGAAAAAGTTTCCAAAACTTTTTGGTAGGCAAATCCAATTTCTGAGTGAATGACTAGAAGAGAGTGCCCTTTCATGGTGGGTCAGTAAAGTACACACGATCTCTCTCATTCTTTGAGATTTTAATGTAAAGCTTGAAAGGCCATGGTTTATTGTAGACAAATCCAGGCTACTGAACTTCTTCCCGTTTTGCGAGCTGATCTCCATGTTGCCTTCATTTTTGACGGCTGATTTCATTTGGGGTAGAATTCTGCGTTGACTTGTCTTTTCCTTTAGCAGCCTAATGATGTAATTCTACTTGTCTTTCTGTTGAGAAGTTAGAAGTCATTCTGCCCTTGGTTTCCTGAATTGTAATGTGTCTTTTTTCTCTGGCTGCTTTTGAGATTTTACTCTTCTTCATTCGTTTGAATATGATGCACTTTTGTTTGGTTTTCTTTATTTTAAAAAATATATTCTGCTTGTAGGTCCATGGGTTGTCTTTTTTTCCTTTTTAACCAAATTTGGAAGAAAAGTAGCCATTATTTCTTCATATACTTTTTCTGCTTACAATTCTTTTTTTCCCCTCTTTTCCTGGAACTCTGATTATATGTATTTTGTGCTTGACTTTATTCCTTAGGCTGCTGAGTCTCTCTTAATTTTTCTCTTTCTGATTTAGTTTAGATAGTTTCTATTGACCTGTCTCAAGGTCACCAGTCATTTTTAACCCTTGCAGTCTACACTACATTGCCAAGCCTATCTGGCGAATGATTAAATTTATGATATGTTGCTTTTCATTGTTAGAATTTCATTTTTATTATTTCAGAGTTTTCGTTTTTATGCTGATAGTCCCCAGAAGTTAGCTGTGTCTATATTTTCATTTAAAACTATGAACATATAATAGCAATTTAAAGGCTTTAGTCTTCTAATTCCAACAGCTCTGCCATCACTGAGTATGTTTTTATTAATTGTTTTCTTCCTTCTTGGTTATGTGTCACATTTTTTTCCTGATGTGTTTCTGTGTTCAATGGTTTTTAATTGTGTGTTGGGTGTTGTGGATGCTATGTTTTTTGACAGGACTGAATTTTGTTGTCTTCTTTAATTTAAAAAAAATTTTATTTATAAGTGGTGGTGCGGTACAAAAAATAATTCATTTGATATATCTATTATGCAACTATTAAATCAGTTTTACTTGTACATTCACCACTTGCATATTTTACAGAACAGTATGAACTAAAGCAGAAAAGAGAAAAAGTAGGAATTTTAATTGCTGTGTAATAAGAATCAATATACAATCCTGAGTTATACCCTCACTGATTTTTTTCTTCCCTTTTCCCCCTTTTTTCATATATTCATATAGTTGTAGCCTGCATTTTGCATTTTCCTCTCCCTTTTTACCTCTCTACGTTGTTCCTCCACACCCCAATCCCCAACCTCTGTCCCACCAGCAGTCCCCTCCGTACTTCCACTGGATCCACTTGTATTTTCTACCCTTAGATAAGTATGATTGCTCATTTTTATGTATCTATATATGTAATTTTTTTTTTCCTTTAAGTTAGATTTAGCTCCCACCTATGAGTGAGAACATATAGTGTTTCTCCTTTTGAGACTGGGTTAATCTTCTTAAAATGATGCTCTTCAGTTCCATCCATTCTTTACAGTGTTGGATTGCCAGTATGTATGATGTATATATGTATATATGTATATATGTATATATGTAATTTCCTGCCAGGCTTAGTCCAGTCAAAGCTTGTTTTAAGGGCTGACTGGGATGGAACTAATGTGATGTACTGTAGCCTGCTTAAACATGGCCTTTCTAGGGCTGTGACTGAATGCCCGGGGTTCCAGTGACCTGGCTGTATGAGTCATGTCCGACTCACAGCAACCCTCATAGGGTTTTCAATATTGGGCTGATTGTTTCAGGATTGCCTCAGGAGTGCCACATCCTTCTCCCATGGCTGTACTCTAGCTGATCATAATTCCAATGCATTCGGTAGTATATGACCTCTGTCATCTCTGTCCAGCTCTTAGCCTCCGTGGAGCCATTTTATGCTTCTGTGCTGTACAGCTGAGCATTCACTAAACTGTAGATCTCAGCAGCTTCTCTGCTAGCATCCTTTCTCATCTCCTTTCCCACAAATTCCAGCTTCTCAGTAGTCCCCACACCTGACGTGTGCTTTCTCCACCTTGCAAAAGTTCTGCTCTTTCTTTGGGCTCAACTTCCCCAGGCCACTGTTGGGGAACTGCATAGGGAGAAAACTTAGAAAAATTTGGAGCGCATCTCCTAGATTTCCTTTTGCTCAAGATCACAGCCCTATGTTGTTTGTTGTCCAATGACCAGAATAGCTGCTTCTTCTATGTTGTACAGTTTTACAGGTGTTACAACAGGAAGGTAAGACCATTAGTCATTACTGTCATGGCTAGGAGTACCGATGCCTTTTTTTTTTTTTTTTTTTTAAGACAGGGTTTCACGGTGTAGCCTCAGTTGGTCTTGAACTCATGATCTTCCTGCCTCAGTTTCACAAGTGCTGGGATTACAGGCATATGCCACCATACCTCTGTTCTCAGAGTTTAGAGCAATGACTGGAGCTTCAGGTTAGTTGAATGCACAATCATTTTATTATATCACAATCATTTTATTATATGTCCTGGCCAAGGGAATAAGGCAGAGTAAAACACAGTCCCTGGTCTGGGCTTTTCTGTGCTGTATTAAGTGGAGCTTCATTTTCTGCCCTTGTGGTTCTGAACGGGGGGCTCCAAGTTCATCCAACATCCCCTTGTGGAAAGAAATCATAAGTTCCCCATGAACAACTTTTTCTTCCCTCCTTCATGAAATTGACACCCACGCTTGTGACGAAACCACGTTTAACCTTTTGGGATTCACTTTGAGGGACTGTGGGGGAAACACAGGGAAATGTCCAGGATTTTTCAGTACTGTCTTCTTAGTTTCCTTCTTCATTTAACAAAGCCACAGAACACTGCTTGAGCATCTGTCTAATGAAATCAGGAGTTGCTTTCCTCTTTTCTTGAATAATCCTAATGATTAGCCTGGTCCTCTGGGAGCAACTATTTATTCACTTAATGTTCTTTCTGTTGTTTGGTAGTTGTTAGGTGCCATCAAGTTGGATCCGACTCATAGAGACCCTACGTACAACAGAAAGAAGCACTACCCAACACTGTGCTTCGTACACAATCTTTTTGTTTGAGCCATTGTTGCAGCCACTTTGTTTCTTCTCATTTTGAGTCATGCTTCATCACCAAAAGGAGGTGCCAGGGTTTTCACTCCATTCCCATCACTAAGGTCAACTCTACTTGGAGGAGACAACTCTTCCCTAGTCATTTCTTGAATGCCTTACAGCTTGGGGCACTCATTTTCTGGCACTATATTTGAGAGTGTTTCTCTGCTATTCATAGGATTTTCAATGGCGGATTGTTTCAGGAGTGGGCTGCTGGGTCTTTCTCCCTAGTCTATCTTAGTCTGGAAGCTCAGCTGAAACCTCCCTACCTTGGGTGGCCCTGATAGTATCTAAAATATCAGTGACATACCTTTCAGTGTCACAGCAACACACCAGCTCCCACAGCATGACAAGTTGACAGATCCTTGGAGATACATCCTTTCTAGTAATGCTGAGATACTGATTTCCATTTAGGCCATTTTTTGGGCTGTGGCTCACAGGGGAAACGAGGATTAGAAAGATTTTGTCAAGGTCAGAAATGTGAACTCTGAAAGCTGAGTTCTATTGCTTATGAGATGTGTAGCACTGGTCAAATTTCTCAAGCTCTCTGAGCCTCAGTTTCTTTACATGTAAGTGGGAATACCAGTACCTATCTTTTAGGTCTGGTTAAAGGAGTTAAGAGGGATAAAGCACCGAGTGCTATACCTGCCCCAGGTGAGATCCTCAATCACAGTGAATGCTCCCTTCCTTTCATTCTATTTCCTTTTCTTTGCATGCTGTCTCTGTCTCTCTTAAGAAGAGGATGGGGAGAGAGGAACAGTATATTTAATTGTAATAGTCAAGAGCGTGGTTTTTGCAAATGGCCAGATCTTTGTTCAAGTATTGACTCCACAGTTCATTACCTTTGGGATTATAGAACTATCACAGCACCTCTTCAAACCTCAGCTTATTCAGCTGTAAAATGGAGCTTCCAATTCTTTTTTTCTTTCCTGTACTAGGGAGTTGAACCCAGGACCTCACAGAATCTAAGCAAGTGCACTCCCACTGAGGTGCAACATCCACTGCCCCCATGCCTAAAGAAAAAAAAAACCACTTTTTTTTTCTTTGAAATAGTGTATTGCTTAGTTATACAGGCTGCCTCTGGTCTTAAACTTGCGATCCTCCTGCCTCAGCCTCCCCAGTTACTGGGATTACATGGGTATGCCATAGTGCCTGACAGGAGCTTGTAATTCTTGATTGGTAAAATGATTGTGAGATTGAATAAGGATTGAGGACATGAAGGGTGGCTACCTAAGCTTGTAGCTTGTTTGCTGGCAGATGCTCAGGCGTTCTCATGTCCAGTTAGCACTGGACCAATCCCAGCACACACTCTACAAATAGCTACTTGATCGGTCTAGGTTCCTACCATTTCAAGTTCCTCTTCTTTCTTCTTGCTAGGGAGAAGTGGTTTGGGGTCGTGGTACAGGAGGTAGGTGAATTTATGTTTCTGCAAGAACAATTGATTAAAATATGTCTTGGATTTCTCCCCAACCTGCTCCTAGCCCTCACTTAAAACCTGTTTTGGCTCTAGGTGAAGTCCTCTTGGATAGGTTGTTGTTATTTTTAGGTGCCATTGAATTGGGTCTGACTGACAATGACCCTATGTAAAAGAGAATGAAACAGTACTTGAGACTGTGCCATGCACTGCTCTATTGTCAGTGCTTTTCTGCTAGGCTTTTTGATGGCTGATTGTTTCGAGAGTGGGCTGCTGGGTCCTTCTCTCAAGCCTACAGCACCTGATATCCCCAGGAAGTCTCCCATCCAAGTACTAACCAGGCCTCACACTGCTTAGTTTCTGAGATCTGATGAGATCAGAGGCCAAGGTGGTACGGCTGCAGGCCTTGGGTATAGGTAATATTAGGTACAAACTGGAAATTGGTAGACACGTGCTTACAGGAGGTGGCAGTGTTTACATTAGAAACTATGTTCAAAAGCCAGGCACTTGAGCCTGATGTGGTGGCACATGCCTGTAATCCCAGTGGCTTGGGAGGCGGAGGCAGGAGGACCGCAAGCTGGAGATCAGAGGCAGTCTGCATAACTTAGCAAGACCCTGTCTCAAAAAGTTAAAAAATGGGCTGAGGGTGCAGCTCAGTGGTGCAGCACTCACAAAGCGTGCAAGCGCGATGCTGAGTTCAAACCCCAGTACCACAAAACAAAAACAACAACAAGCAAACAAACAAACAAACAAACAACCCAGGCACTGTGGCCCATGCCTGTAATCCTGGTGACTACGGAGGCTGGGTCAGGAGAATCGCAAATTCGAGATCAGGCAGGTGGCACAACTTTGCAAGACCCTGTCTCAAAATAAAAGATAAAAAGGGGCAGGAGTTGTAGCTCATGGGTGGAGCACTTGCTTTGCAGTGTGAGATCTTGGGTTCAACCTCCTAGTACTGCAAAAAAAAAAAAAAATTATGTGAACTTATATTTAAATAAAACAAAGGTCATAAATACTTGAAACTTGTCACTTCCTAATTATCAATGCATTTTCCTGCTGTCTATCCTCTTGAGGTGAATATTTCTACTGTGTCTCCATTGTGGAAAAGTTATTTAATGGTGTACTACTACTGCCCACCCCCCTGCCCCCAGCTCTCCATTCAGTAACATGTTGGTTTCTTGAAACTGGTCATAGTGGAAATATTTACACATGCGTGTTGGCAAATGGTACAAATCTGGGCTTTCTTTTAGAGATCTAGTTGCTACACATTTACAGGCACACCACTGCCTCTAATAAAGGGGCAAGGGACACCAGATCAAGTTGAGGTCTCTCTGAGTGTGGAGTCCATGGACTGTGTCCTGGAAGGAGCTATCGGAGGGCTGGGAACATGGTACTGAGGTTGGCCAGACTGAGCTCAGTTCCTGTGTTCCTATGAGTCCTTGAGATGCCTCCCTGAGGCTCACTTTGCTTTTCTGTAGGATGGGCAGTCTCATCCAGATGGTATTCTTCTCTCCCATAGAACTCTTGGGAGAAAGCACAGATCCTGGTGATTTTGCCTGTGACGCCAGATTGTGTTTCCTAGTATAAGGGCCAAACCCCAAAGTACTTCCTTGCACACAGGAAAGTAAAGTCTAGTTGGGTGTCATTCTTGAAACATGGGAGGTGGTGCCCCGGGGGATGCTGGGCCTCCTTGCGCCAGCTGGAAGGGAAGCATTTCCTGTGGGAGCACATGGAGTGGCGTGCTGTGGATGCATGGGGCGGTTGCTATCAGTCGTGCCTGCAGAGTCTAAGGCGTGACTTGTTTGCTTTGGCTCCGGTAAAGCTGGCTGCTGGCCAGTGATCTGCCACTTTGGTCTTTGCCCGGGAAGGTCCTAGCAATTAGCAGGGCTCCCTGACTGAGTCAAACTTGCTGTCATCTAGCGATTGTGTTGTGGGGTCACAAGTCCAAATGTGAATGGAACAAAGCATGTGGGGAGTGGCCTTGGAGAGGCCTCCCTTGAACCACTCATAGGCAGTTTCCATCGCTGTGTTTTGTTTTCTCTCCTCACACCCTGTTTCCTTTACATCCTTTGTCACAATTGCTTAGTAATTAGTGTGTAGGTCTTTTATTGTAAGCCCCACTTCCAACTTCAAGCCAAGAGTGCAGAAGTCTGGTGGACCTAGGAGCCTTGTAGTTTTCACCCATAGCACCAGGCGGAGTCTGGCACACAGAGGGTGCTTATTAAATACTGAATCCCCAAACCATCTTTTACCATTTCATTATGATTTCCTAATCTGGTGCTGGCTGAGATTTAGCTCAGTTGGTAGAGCACTGCTCTGTAGTCTCTGAGATCCAGAGTTCAATTCCCAGCACTGCAAAATGGGAAAAGGACTTGGCAACCCACTCCCAAGGCAATCCCCAAACGGTCAGCCATTGAAAACCCTATGAAGGTCGCTGTGAGTTGAGCTCGACTCGACGGCACCTATCAACAACAACAATCTGGTGCTGCTTCCTTAAATGTTATTGTCATTAGGTGCTGTCGAGTCAGTGTCTGACTCATAGTGACCCCATGTACAATAGACAAAACACTATGGTCAGTGATTCTTTGCTATTCATAGGGTTTTCAATGGCTGATTGTTTTTTGGGAGTGGGTTGCTGGGTCCTTCTCTCAAACCTACAGCACTTGGTGTTCCCAGGTGGTCTCCCATCTAAGTACTAAATAGGCCCGACCCTGCTTAGCTTCCGTGATCTGATAGGATCGATGCCACAGTGCTATGACTGCAGGTTCCTTAAATGTAGAAGGAAAGAAATCAGACTGTAGGAGTTCCAGGTCATTCTCTGACAGGAAGACAACTGCTGCTCATTCAGCATGAGGCAGGGACCTCGCCAGCTCTGTGGCCAGGCACCTTTCTGAGAACTGTCTCATTTAATCCTCTGAAAGTCACCATGAGGCATGCACTCAATATTCCCGCTTTGCAGATGGGGAACAAGAGGCTCTGATGGACTAATTTGCTGTCTGATGTCTCCTCAGTGGAAGATGGCAAAGGTGGGAACCTAATACACCTTTGGCTGGCGTCTGAGCCATGCTCTTTCTGCTTTGGTCCCAGGGCTTCAAACACTGTGGTTCTCAGCTCTGGCTGCACGTTGGAATTCCCTGGGGGTTTTAAAAAAACACCATTGCCTATATTCCATCATTGGAGATTCCGATGTAATTGGGCTGTGGTATGGCCTGGGCATTGGACTTTCTGATCTCTCCATGCTCCCTTCTCTCACCAATGTGCAGCCCACATTTGGACCTATTGCTCTGGAAGGCAATGAAATGGACATGGAGCCAGCCAAGCATCTTTCCTTGGGGAGAGCAACAGGTAGGCCTTTTAGGAGAAGCCTTTGAGGATGGTGTGTCATGGGCCCCAGGAGGAATACACAGCTTGGAGAGGAGAGTACTCTGGGTCTGATGTCCCCTTACAAAGCAAGACCTGACTTACTCATCTGTAATATGGGAATGGTTACAATAATGGCACAGGTAAGCCAGAGTCCTAGGAATTTTAGGGCTGGCCATAAACTTAGAAATCTTTTTTGAAGCCCAAAGAAGTTAGAGGACTTGCCCAACACTACCCAATAAGTAAGATGCAGAGATGGGTTGAAACTGAGAGGCAGCACAAGGCAATGGGTAAGAAGCTGGTGTCACACTGACTAATGGGTCCAAGTCTAGATAGATCATTCTGCCTCTGTGGCCTTGGATGAGTCATTTCCTCATTAAGCCTCAGATTCCTCACCTGCAAAGGGGCCACCATAACAACAGTACTTAATCTCCACAGTTCTGAGATGATGGTAGAAAGAAATTGCATTTGCAAAATGCTTAACATGTGCTTGCCGTGGAGCTTGTGCTCCAATCTTTCAGTGGCTTACCAAAGGAGAGTAGAGAATAGAGGTGAAGGAAAGAATGGGTCTTCAGAGGCCAGCACGGGTGCATGGTGGCCCATCAGAGGATCTTGAAGCTGGTGGTGGAAGGTCTCACATAACCCTGTGGTTGGTAGTTTAGTTAGTTTGAGGAGTGGATTTGGCCAGGGTTGTGGTTCCCAACTTGGGCAAGGTTGGGCTGACAGGATGGTGGTGGCATCAGTATTCTTAAGATGGGAACTAGCAGTGAAGAACCAAGTAGTACCTGGCATTTAAGAAAAGAGGACATCCTTGGATGGGATCCTTGCTGGGGCCAGACTGATCAAACAGTGGTTTGCATAGAAGACCCAGTCATCCTGTGAGGACTTGGTGGTTTCTTTCTGGGGGTGCCAACCTCTGTAAGCAGTAGATGTGGTTTATTGACCTGGAGCCAGGAAATCATGCTCTAATTGAGGATTAAATGATGTGTTCCCTGAACAGTAGCCATTGTTTTTGTCATCACTCACAAGGAGCTCTGAGAGGTGGGCACTTTTATGACCTCTGGATTAGAATCCTGGGTTGGTAGAGTAATTTGGGGCCAGTGAGCCTAACGTTTCAGGCTTCATTCCCCTCCTCTATAAAACAAGAGGATAACGCTCATCTCATGGCACCGTGAAATAAGGTGAATTATGCAAAGAGAGGAACTCAATGCCTGACATAAGCAGGGCACACAGGGAACACCAGCTCTAAATACTGGTGTTAAGGTCTAGTGTTAACCTGCTAGGGTGATGTCCCCTGACTGTGTGGGATGGGGAGTAGGCCACCAAGCCTCACTGAAGGTCAGAGGGGCCCTGTGGGGAGAAGGGGAATAAAGAGTACTGTCAACATGGAACAGCACTGGTGGACCCCACAATTCATGTCTAAGTTCTAGTCACCTTCCCCGACCCTAACCCCAACCCAGGCCTCCACTGAAGAGGTGAAAAATCCTATGCACCGCCTGGAGAGCGTTGTAGCATAAGGGGCATGGGAAATTGGGTTTTCTTTTGGAGAAACCCTCTTATCTCCCTTTGCATATGTGAAAAAGGGAAGCTTATGTGAAACTTAAGTACTATAAGCACAGAATTATTAAGCCCTGTTCCTAATCAGGGGAGGAAACTGAAACTTATAGAAGTTTCAGCCCAAGGCTTCACAATTTACAAGCTGGCAAATGTCGGCCCAGGATACACGTATTCTGATTTCTGGCCCACTGTACCTTTTACAATTGCATTCTGGGACATTTGTATGAGTATTGATTGTTATTGTGATAGTACATGTTGGAGTGCATAGATGAAGCAATGTAACCAGGAATAGTAGTCAAAATATCTAACAACCAGTATGGCATGAGTATCACTCAATTTGAGTTATGTCTCTCAAATCAGAATAGATAACACTGCTGAGAGTCTGATCAGATGTTAGCTGGACTCCTATTGGACACTTGGATACCCCATGTAATGATTGGTTCAACATCAGGGGAGACAGGTGAATAGTTTTGTCTCTTTGCTCCAGTGTTCCTAGGGATGGAGAGTCCTTTTGAGAATTGAATGAAAAATTTGTTTTTGGTGACCTAGATTGGACTTCTATCAATATTTTTCATCTGGAGAATTGTCATAATGATTTTTATAGGTATTTAGTTTTTAAATAAATTTAGGGAAAATTTTTCGTTTCTTACTACAAGTGTAAAGAACAAAATGTTCTTTATTACTCCCAACAGTACATATAAACTAATGTGAGAAATAAATTTCAGAAGGACATAAATAGATCCCTGGGCTCCCCAATGGGAAAGAAAATTTTGAGGCTCATGTTTTGGAGGAAAGTCTTACTCCCTCTCCCTTAACATCTGATTCTACCTATAACAATGTTTTTGTTGTCATTGTTAGGTGCCCTCAAGTTGGGTCTGAATCATAGTGATCCTGGGTACAACTGAAGGAAACATTCCCCAACACTGTGCCATGACCGGCACTATTGTCAGTGCTCCTCTGCTATTCATAGAATTTTCAATGGCTGATTGTTTTGGGATTGTTTTTGGAGTGGGCTGCCAGATCCTTCTTTCATTTTTGCAGTGCTGAGGATGGAACTCAAAGCTTCAGAAAGTTCAGGGTAGCATTCCACTAGTTGAGCTAAACCTCAGCCCACCTATAACTATATTGTTGTTATTAGGTGGCCTCGAGTTGGGTCTGACTCATAGTGACCCTATGTACAAAAGAATGAAACAGTCCCCAACACTGCCATTCTGGCACTACTGTCAGTGCTTCTCTGCTATTCATAGGGTTTTCATTGGTGGATTTTTTGTGGACTGGGTTTCCAGGAGCTTCTCCCTAGCATGTAGTACCTAGTATTCCCAGGTGATCTTCCACCCAAGGACTAACCAGTGTGACCTGGTTTATCTTCTGAGATCAGGTGGGATCAGATGCCAGGGTGCTATGGCTGGAGACACCTATAACTGTTGTTGTTAGGTGCTGTTGAATTTGTTCTGACTCAGTGATCCTCATAGGGTTTTCAGTGGCTGGTTGTTTCAGGATTGCTTCAGGAGTGGATTGCCATGCCCTTCTTCTGTTTTTGCCATACTGGATGTTGAACCTGGGTCCTCAGAGAGTGCAGAGCATCACTCTACCAACTTAGCTAAACCCCAGGCCCATCTCTAACTATAGGTGGAAGCAAATGAAATTTCTTATATGTGATCATTTTGATCCCTAGAAATGGCAATTTAATATGGTTCAAACTAACATTGGCAGAGCACCAACAGTGACCTCAGCTACTACTCTTGAAAGGGAAAGGAAAAGGATGTGTTGAACCCTCTTGATTTCTTCCAATTAGTGTTCTTAAGAGAGGCAGCAGGTCTAGTGTCTAGAGATAGACCTGGATCCAAATTCTAGCTCCATCCAGTTCCCCTCTCTGGCCTCTCTTTCTCTTTGTCAGGGTCCTGTCCCATGAGACTGAGCCACTTAACTACAGTCTCCTAATTCTCACAAGGAGGCCAGTGGATTCTCTCCTTCTCTCCTTTTCTCTCATCTGACCAGGATGGCACAATCTGTGGTGTTTCACAATCAGTCGGTTATAAGATTCATTATAACTTGTGAAAACCAGCAGGATTCAAGTGTACAGAGAATTAGATTCAGACTTAAAATCCCAAAAGGTAATCCTTGGAGCCTAATCTAGAAAGAAAAATAAGTGAACAGATTAACACAAGAGTTGATGTCATTGTCCAAATGTGTGGCCTTCAATGCCAGTTTATTAAATTACAGTGATTAAATACATTAACCTATATAACCTTCTATTTATACAGATTAGAATAGGATACAGCAGTGCCCGAAGACATGGGATGCAAACCAGTTAATTACATTCCCAACATCATACAATATGCATTTTACCTTGAGGTTGTGACGTTTTAACATAAAACATAAAATCAATGAAAGCACATGGGGCTTATCACAAAATCACATAAACGCCTACATTTGTTCAATCTACACACCCCCTGAAACAAAAGAGGGGAAAGTTACGTGTTTAAGCGACTTTAAGAATAAAATCATTAACATTTGCTCCTTTATTTACTCATCCTTGTGTGTGTCCTTCCTCCTGTGCATATGCTGTGAGAGTGGGATTTACCTGTCACGGTCCCTCTCAGCTCTCCAGCATCAGGGTAAAGTGCTGTCACATGACAGATGTTCAAAAAAAATAAACAATTCATAGATGAAATTGAAAGACTGCTAGGCTGGGTATCAGGGGATAGGAATCCTACTCTCAATACTTTCAACTAGTTACTGCCTGGAATTGGGCCACTCATGTCCCCTCTCTGAGCTTGGGTTTATCTTTGAAATGATGTAACTTGCTGGGCATGTTGGTGAACGCCTGTAATCTCAGCAACTTGGGAGGTGGAGGCAGAAAGATGGCAAGTTTGAGGGCAGAGGCAGCCTATGTAACTTAGCGAGATCCTGACTCAAAGAAAAAAGAGGGTAGCAGTGCAGCCCAGTGGTAGAGCACTTGCAAAGTATGTGGGAGGCCCTGAGTTCAAGTCCCAAGGGCCACACACACACTCACACATAAACATACTCACACACAAAAGGGAAATGATGTAATTTGGAATGGATAAACTCTGCAGATCATGTCAGGTCTAAAATTCTGTAACATTTAACTATTGGCCAAGATTTCTGAGTCATTCTGTGTTGGACACTCTCTGAACACATGGGAAAAGATGGCTACCTCTAGGCTGGGAACCACCTAACTCTTGGCAAGACTGCCAGGTTTGTCAGGACCAAATAGAACACATGCAGTCAACTAAAAGGTGGTCACCTAGTCAGAGATTTGCAAAGACTGCAGAAATCCTTTGGCTCAATCACTCTCATAACCTCAATGGAAAAATGGCTCTTACAAAACCCTTGGGATAAGCCTTTTGGTTGACTCCAGGGAATAAGAAATCACTACCTGGAAAAAATTCCATTTGGGGGCAGAAGGTTCTTTTGGGTATGAACCTGGAAATGGTGACCTTGGAACTGTAGCTTTTTAGCCCCAGCTTTTTCCTCTATGGATATATAGAAGAGTCCTTGCCCTCTTCCTTTGGCCTATAGGTGTTTGAAATGCTTCTGAATTTCTCCTTTGGTCATTAAATTGGATATAATTTGCTAGAGCTAGAAAGGTATTGGATGAGCTGAAGTCTATGATTCAGGAAGACAGATTCTTGCTTTCGATCTGCCATTAACTCATTGTGTGGTCTCTTTGGGCTGCTGCAGTACTTTGCTATTAAAGTGGGGAGAGGGCACATGTAGGGGAAATGTGTCTTAGAGCTTGGGAAATCGTAAATACGGTTGTTAGAGCCAGGTAAGGCAGGATTATGGCTGCTCTGACCTACATACTCTCACCACTGCAAAAGGATTCAAGGGTGAATAACAGTTTACTGAATTTCCCAAAGGCCTAGCTGTCAATATGATGTAATACTGCTAATATTCAGGACAATAACATATGCTTAAAGAAAATTCTGCTGACAATAGCAATACGCTTCCAGGACTCCGAGCCCTATGAAAAAAAGCAGGGAATTTTGAGGCCAGAGACATCTGCATATATTTTGCAAGGTATAGAATATAAACAGACCTGCCCTAAAAATTAATTCCTAATGTGACAATCATGGAAATATGATTGAGTAAGGACTTGAGAAAATACCTTGCAAGAGTATGTTGGCAATGGTCATGGCATATGCACAGTGAGCTACTTGAACTTTATAATCCAGAGGGGTACTGGCAAACTTAGCGTTGGAATTTCCTTTGGGCTGACATACTTTCAACTGGAATGGAGCCATGGGCTCTGACATGCCCTGTGGTTGAACTAAACCTGATATGTTTCAGGATATGAAAAGGTACAATTTTCCCTTTTCCTATTGTACCCTCGTAAAAAAGAATTTTGAAATTTTAGTAGCCTAACTATTCTGTTCTGTCAAACAGATTTAACCCATGTTAAGGTCAAAATGTTGGTGACCATTCATTTTGCTCATGATATTTGTATTTGCTGAGGAGCACAAACTTTTCATCCTTAAAGTTCTAATATTTTCCAGGATGTTGATAGCCCAAAGTCAAGGCTGATAAATTATAATCTCTTTCTATATGTTGCTTAAATAATGGATTCCATCACAGGAAATGGTATTTTTATTTTCCCCTCTTATTTATTTATGGAAAATTGTCCTTGAGTAGTTACTTTAAAAAAATAATAAAACACTGAGAATAAATACAAATCATCTTGTTAATGATCATCCTTCATTAAATGGCACCCATTTTCATAATAAGAAAATATCAATGTGCCTAAAGTTAGCTAATTAATTAGCTAATACAACCAAAATAAATTAAAAGCTCTAAGACAATGGGAGGTGCTGAGTGGTTAGAATGAGCACATGCAAGACTAAAATAATTTATCTCTGTCCCCAGGGCAAGTAGGTACTTGGTGAATGTTTGTGGAATTGATTTGAGTTCATCTTTTTGAGAGACATTTCCCCCCTAAATTAATGATTTTATAAAGCATGTCCCTTCTCTCCCAAACTCTGAACATATCCCATTAACCCCTTTTAAGGAACCATTGCATGTCCTACAAAAGCATTTTCCACCTTGATTTTAAAAATAGTACACTAATTTGCCTATGGAGATAATACGTTGGAAACAGAAGCTCTGGCTTGAGTCCTATTCAGAATGTTTGGCTGTACCTTTCTGAATAGTAAAAGATATGTTGTTAAGAATTTGACAAGATCAACAATGAAACTTGAGCTATGTTCTTCAATAAGCTTAGTCCATAAATATGTGGTAGGGATTTTCCCAGAGCCTCAAGTGTCTTAGGATGGTAGTAAATTCCTGTCTTGGATAAACTTCCAAGTCTACCAGATACCTTCTGGGCAGGTTTGAAGGCTCTTGACCTAAGGCTTCCTTTAGTGGATGAGAAGGTGGGTGGGTCACTCAGGGGTCTTCTGTGCAAATCCTTTCCTATAAGCCTGGGTACTTGATGCTGTCATGTACCATGGAGACAGGTGCAGACCCAGCATTTGATTTTCTTAAGAGATGTTAGTTCTGATCACAGAGCCAGCCTAGAGTCATTGATGAAGCATTCTTGACCTACCAACAAATACTGTTCTTGGGGTTGCTTAGGGGAACATCCTCTTGTCAAACTAGTTTTGGAGTTAATAAGAAACCTTTCCTTAAGCACAGGGTAATTCCTCCTTCTGAGATGGCCTTTCCTTGTGGTCATCTGGGGGCCAACCACCTCCTTGTAGGCTTTACTTCCTCTCTGAAGACTCTCGGGAACCAGGTGCAGGTGACCACACCCTTTCCTATGCTCTCACTGAGTCCTCAGCTGAGTGTTTTGAGAAACTGAAATCCAGAAAGAGGTCTGGGGTAAATTAGCCTGGCAGATGTCAGAAAATATGAAGAGAGTCTTAACCTCTCAAAGAAGAAGCCAGAAATTATTTGGTGTCTAATTATCACTCAACAAATATTGATCAACTCTCACTACTCAATCAATCACTGTGTTCTGGGGCTACATCCCATATCACTCTGCCTCTGTAGTTTCCTGTAAACCAGTGTAAAAATGACTTGGGAGCCAAGTTTGCTTGCAGATCCATCAGTGAGGTCTCCATGATGGGGAGCATTTATAATGGAGGCCATGGTGCTGGAGGTACCTGGCGATGTCACACCAAAAGACTCTTAGACTGTACAGAGTGTGGAAAGTTAACCTGCTTCATTCCAATGATCTCTTTGGTCTTGGGAAACAAACTGATAGATTCCTGCTTTATAGACCAGCCAACAGAAGCTAAAAGCACAGAGATGTCTGCCCCTCATTTCATATTAGTACAGGAAAATCATACTGACTGAGGACATGAAATGCCCTGAGGGACCTTCTTAGCATTCAACCTCTTCTCTGGAAGGGAGCTTTGGCTAGGCTGATTAACAAATCTCTTATTTAAATCTCTGAAATTTTACGGGAAAAATACCCATGTAACACTGTGTATAAAATTACATATCAGACCTTGAAGTAGACCTGGATAAACTTCTCCAGATTTGGTGACTGATATTTTTTTCCTCCCCAGAGAATCAGTGCTGGCATCAATCAAGTTTGTTGTACAGTTGGCCTAGTTCACTAGAAATATGTCTTCAAGTTTCTTGAATGACCTCATCAGGTGGCTAGCTCGCACAGGACAATGACAGAAATAACATTTTCAGACGATTTCTTGGGGGAAATTAAAGTTATGATTTGGAGTATGTTGATTGATATTTGACCAGGAAGCATGTAGTGGTGTGGATGTATGTTCTGAGTAGAATCTGATTTGCTCTTCATAGTGTCCTCTGAGCTAAGGAATGCCCATAGCATAATAGGTGCTTAAGAAAAATGTGTTGACAACAGCAACTATGCTCTTGCTGTGTTTCTGATATGTGTGTGGAACTCACACTTGCTTATTTTGATACTTGTGTACACAATCAAAGGAAATGTAGCTTTTCTCACAGGCCATTTATGGCATGCAAACGAATTCATTTTTGGAGAACATTCATGAAAAATATCAGCTTTCTTTCTTTCTTTTTTAAAAAAATTTGGCATGAAAGTAAGTAGAAATGAAATAAAAGATTTTGCCTCCGGAGGGCTTACACTATTTTCTTGGACTTTCTTTGGATTTTGTCCAAAGCTCATAAACTGAAGTCAATGTGTGATCAAACTGAACTACTGGTAACAAGTATAGCAGGAAGGCATGGAAATATTCTTTAAATCCTGCCCTGAGTAGGTCATTCATTTACTTGGTGACCAGTGTTTCCAATGTTTAGAAACCAATATCCCTCCAGAACCATGATCATTTGTTCTCTTCTGATTTTTTTTTCCAATTAGCATTCTCATCTGGAAGGTGTACGAAGGGTGAACTTTGGCACCCTAAATTTCATGGCTACACCACTATCTGTATGGAATGTCCCCCACCCTGACTCTGAGAAAAATCCCACCTATAATTACACATGAACTAAGAAAATAAGGAATTAGTTGGCAAGAGATCTTCATACGATGATGTCTGCTGTGCTCCTATAGCAAGAAGGCTCCAAAGAAGGTTTTATCTTCTTTCGTATAATCCACCAAAGAGATGTCACTGACATTCACCATCAGCTTGTCCCCTTCTTGCAAGGAGAACATGGCCCCGAGGTAGAGTGGCTGGAACCAGTTGCTGCTTATTTCACACACAGACTTGGTCCCTGTGAGGAGCTGGGAGGGTTCGGGGTAGCTGTCTGTTACCTTGGTGATGACTACGATGATGGAGTCTGGCTTGTTCTGTCGTCTTCCTTGGCTGATGTCGCCACACTCAGAAGTGGTCCCTCGGAAAGTGATCTGGGAGTAAACGAAGTAGTCTCCCGACTCCGGGATCACCAGGAACTTGTTGGTGTAGTTCATCCGGTTTTTGGTGAAAGCCAAGCCTAGTTCATGTTCCCAATGCAGAGCCGGGAACTGATTTTTCAGATGCTGTGTGGGAGTTTGTCTCACAACTGCAAAGACCAGAGAGAGGTTTAATTGGCTCATGTTGGAACCTGGGGGCTTTCATAAAGAGTCTTTTGACATTTTCAAAGAGGAGTAAAAGGACGGAATATAATCAACAGCTAATGAATGCATTGGGGAGGGATGAGTGAGGCACAGGTGATTAGACATACATATGTGATCAGAGGGAGTGGCATGTTGTGCAGGTGACCTGGGGAAACTTACTCCTCCTCTCAGGCTGAGCATTCTGATCTGACAATTTTGAATCAGACCTGATCCTGGAAAACAGTTGTGACCTGAAGTTCTAAGAAGTCACATCTATGCTCAAAACCTTGCGGACTATTTGACCTTCACTGATTTGGAGGATCACGATTGTGGAGAGGTGGAATGTGGCAGAGTAAGAAGTCAAAATTATCTTGCACTGTCTTGTTGTTGTTGTTGTGTGCCATCGAGTCTGGTCCGACTCATAGCCCTTCACAGGGTTTTCAATGGCTGATTGTTTTGGAGGTTGTTTTGGGAGTGAGCTGCCATATCCTTCTACCATTCTTGGGGTGCTTGGGATGGAACCCAGGGCCTCAGAGAGCGTAGAGCAGCATTCTACCAACTGAACTAAACCCCAGCTCAATGCTATCTTTGTTGTTGTTGTTGTTAGGTACTGTCAAGTTGGTATCTGACTCATAGCAACCCTACATAGAATAGGCGAAACACTTACTGTCAGTGCTTCTCTGCTGTTCATAGGGTTTTCAATAGCAGATTGATTTTTGGGAGTGGGTTGCCGGGTCCTTTTCCCAGTTCTATCTTTAGTCCCTTTTAATAACTGTTTACTACCAACCTCTGTATTTGACCCAGCATTTTTGTGACTACTAGATGAAACTGTTGGAATGCATACTAAGCACAACAGACCTCTGGTCTCTATTAGCTCTAAAGTTAAGAGCATGATAACATGTGGATCCTATAAAAGAGCTCTCTGCCTTGTTAAAGATCAAATCGGAATCTTAGAAGAGATTTTTTGCCTCTCTGTAGTCCTCCTTCTTGGTAACCACACCTATTGGCCTTTGTGACGATAAAAGCTATGTAACCTCCTTCTAAGAGGAACCATGGCGTTCCTGGTAATTTGATTTGTGTTCCTATGGCCTGGTCACTCATGTTGACGCAGAGCAAACTATTTTCTTATTTCAGAGTTTTTATTTTACATTGACACAGTGAAGGTTAAGAAATCCCCTTTCTCCTCCATCTTCCAGTAAATAGCTAACTCCAAAGAACTGTCTTTCCCAAAATAACTTAGATAAGGCCTTTTTTAGTTATGACAAGGCCAGACCCTAAACCTTCCAAATTCCCATTCTTTGCTTCATGAATTATGAGCTGAACTGTTTTATCCTCACTGATCAACTGGAAAAAAATTCTTGACCAAATTTTAGTTCAGTTTCTCCTTGTTCCAGATCTCTTGACTTTGGCCCACCCTCAGCCTGAGTAGCATACAGCCCCTGCTAAGGCCAGGCAGGCTTTGGGAGGAAACATTCTCTGATCCAGTCTTGCCAACCATTCATGCCACCTCCCCATACTTGTTTCTCTAGCTTTATTTAGCCCTTTCTGTAAAAGAGAAGCCTTCTTAGCCTAACTCTTGAGAAACTAGCAGACTTGAATGTCAGAGTATTCTCCCAAGTGCAATAGTTTCCTCCCCCATCACAATAGACCTGTCCTCCTTATGCCTGGTTCCACCTCCTCAGGCTCAAGTGAGGATTGAACATATTGGAAAAAATACTGTGTCTGTACTGAATGTGTATAGGTTTTACCTTTTCATTTTTTCCTGAACAATACATGATAACAACTATTCACATAGTATTTACATGGTATTAGGGATTATAAGTCATCTAGAGTGATTTAAAGTATAAGGGCTGGTATGTGTAGGTTATATGTAAATACCATGTCACTTTATGCAATGGACTTGAGTATTGGAGGAATTGGGTATCTGTGGGTGGTCCTGGAACCAATTCCTCACAAATATATTATTGATCTCTTGTCTTCCCTACCCCCACTCCCTGTAGCAATAGTTTCTTTCTTTATTTTTTTTAACATGTATTTCCTTAAAAGAAAACATAGATTGTAATACTTGTGGAAAGGATTAAAAAATGTAGTGTGTGCAACATCCCTGGCTATTAGGAATATCGTCTAAACTACATTCACTTTTATTAGCCTTCTTGTTTCAGACACACTGTGCTCCAAAGAAGTTATTTCTAATTCAGAAAGAGAGGGAGAGAGGAGAGGAGAGGAGAGGAGAGGAGAGGAGAGGAGAGGAGAGGAGAGAGAGCGAGCGAGCGAGCGAGCGAGCTCCCTTGTCAATGCGTCTCAGTGCTCTGGTCCAGAATCACAGGAAAGAGGCAGTAATTAATAAAGAGTGACCTCACAGGACATGTGGGAACCAGAGACCCAGAACATTTTGGCAATTCTTCTCCCACATTCATGGGGCCAAAAGGTAAGTCAGTGTAATTGATTTGGGGTGTGGAAGGGACCTAGGCTTTGAGCCACATGGGCTCAGCGCCAGCTCTGACTCTGCAATATGCTAGCTCATTAGTCAAGTATGAAGGTTGATTTTCTTCTCTGAGCCTCAGTCCTGTCTTAAACTGAGGATAAAGCTCTTTTAAAAGGCTCATTGTGAAGACTAAGTGAATAGAACAGACATGGAAAATTTTATCACAGTGAGTGGATACAGTTAGTTGTACTCATTCTTCCTTTCCTCAAAAAACCCAGCATCTCTCATTTTGACAGGTTAAAAATAAGCCTATTTTTTATATCTTTTTATATGCTCTTATGTTTACATTTGGGGGAAGGACATGTCAGCTCACTACCAAAACAATCCTGAAACAATCAGCCACTGAAAACCCTATGAGGGTAGCTATGAGTCAGACCCAACTCAATGGCACCTCATGACAACATGTTTGCATTACTCTTAAGTCTACATTATATAGAACACATTAGTGAATGTTTTTTATGAAATATATCTATAGAAAAAGAAAATGAATAGAATCAAACTGGATTCAAACCACTGATTTCAAATATGATAATCTAATAAAACTGATACTTTTCAGGAGAAACAAAATCATTTTAATTTTCTATAACTGCTTTTGAAACCCATAGCAGTCACCATTATGTGCTGACACTATAATTTTGGACTAGCATTTAGGAACTTGCGAACCCAATGGGTGACCAGAAACCTGGTTCTTGGATATTCTGAAGTGTCTTTCCCTCTGTTGACTGGACCAGGGTTTCTTTTGCAACTACAACATCTCCTGGATGGATGTGGACTTTTCTGGCCCTCACACTAAATGGCCCCTGGAAAGTTTTAGTACTTCTTTGTAAACTTCATATAAGGATTTTTTTAATCAGTCACCACTGGTAAACTCTGTCCTTTACTTGTGGATGATGCAGTGATTAAGAAAGATTTCCATCTCATATGATGCTAAAATAAAACTCACTAAGTCTCCACACAAGGCAAGTCCTATTGCATTGGTACACAATTAGCTACAACATGGCAGCCAGTAGGAATGTGGAAGTTGTGAGGAGAGAGTTAACAGAAGGGAAGGATAGAGTTAACAATGGAGGAGGCTGCTTGATTACTTAAAAGAGAGATATTTGCTGCTTCCGGCTTGATGTAATTGTGACCTTTTCAAACTGGAGGAAAGCTTTTTTTTTTTTTTTTTCAAAAAGCAAAGACTAGCATCCTTGAGCAGTTGCTTTGCAGGAACAGCTAGATCAACAGGTATCTCGCAGGATAGATAAAGTAGCAATTTACACAAGAACAGATAAGCTGGGTATAAAGTTTTAGAAGGAAAAAGCCCCTGAAAAAAAGTGCCTTGTGGCACATGTAACTTGTCATCTAGTTTTTAGTTATTTTCTCAGCCAAAAGTTCCAAAGCAGGATGCGCTGCAAGGCCAGGTGTTTTCCGAGATAAAGAAGCATGGGACCCTGAGTTGCCTAACCTTGACCACAAGAAATCAAAGAAGTCCCTTGTGGGCTATTGATCAAAAACGCAGCTGCTCCAACCGCCACTCCCCACTCCCACAAAGCCCTATAAAAGCTCTCTCTCTTCCCTTGCCTAGGATCAATATTTATGGCTGACCTTGACCCCCTTGCCCCTGGGTGCAAATAAACTTAGCCTTTTGGCTCCACACTGGGACTCAATGGTTACTTTGGGTTTATTGGTACCAAAGGCTGAAAAACCTAGCAGAAGTCTCTTGCCATAGGAACTGCAAGCTTGCCTCTGAATTCTTCCATTTCTCAGTCATCTGACTTAGGACATGTGAATTTAGTTGTCTAAATCTCAGTTTCCCCATGTGCGAATGGTAACAACTATCTTCTATTTTATTGTACTCATGTGCAGAGTAAATGACCTAATGGAAGTCAACTTCTGCCTACAGTGCCTGGTGCATATTGGGAGCTAGTAGAAGCTCCCCAGGTTCTTATACATAGGAAGAGGGATGGGGTTATCATACTTGGATAGTTTTTAGCATTTTCCCACTCAGCCTGTTCAATGCCTCACATTCTTATAGGCAAGGGGATAGTGATGGCAACTTGGTACCTCTCTGGTATCATTCAGGACCCACCACAAACAGTTCCCTCTTCATTGAATAGTAATACAAATATCCTGGGTCACAAGGATATTCCCCCAAAGACTGCAAATTTTCTTATAGGTAAGGAGCAGTTGCTTGCTTTTCAACTTTCTAGCTTCTCGGCCTGTTTGCAACATATTTATGCACTGTCTTGCTCTGTCTTCTGGGGTTTCAGAGATCTATGAACTCCAGGCCTGAGGTCTCTAGAATTTCTACTTTAGACTTGGGAGACAGGCCAACTGGTAACATTGTGAGATCCCTCTTAATAATGTCATGTCAATGGAAATTCTTTGGAAATACACTCCTAAATGCAAATGTCCAGTGACATCTTGGACAGAGCATAGATAAACTGCATAAATGGGCAACTGACAGGTCCTTTCATCTGTTACCAGATCCAGAATTACTTGATGCTCCAAAACTGAGAAAAAGCATTTTTGGATGGCAGGGCATGCGAAGCCAAGAGAGAGACAGGAGAGAAAGGAAGAAGGCTGATTGAATCAGAAAGAAAATGCCCAAGAGATGTAGATCTTTGGATCCTTCACAGGGTAGAAGACACCTGAAAAATCCTTGATTGAGAGGAAAAATCTGTTTCCAAAGGCTGTGGTTTCCATCATGAAGCCACTAGAGTGAGTTATGGTAAATGCATTGAAAGAAATCTCAGGACTATGGCCTGTGGTCACCAAGGAAACATAGGGAGGCTTACCTGTCAAGTGTGCCCTTGGCTTGTCTCTGTCAGCTCTGAGAGGTGTGTCTGTAACAACAGCAGAGATGTGCTTTGTATGAGTCAAAGGCTGACTGGAGTGAAGATAATACTTTAGGAGTTGCCCCTGCTACCGGAGAGAAACACTGATCTCTAGTGTGGCCCAGTTTCATGCCCTATGGGTTTTAGATTGGCATGTGATCCTGCAGTAGGCACTGCTGGGGACAGGAGAGACTCAGGAGAAGGAGTCTTGGGTGCAAATGAATCTTGGCCCCATGACTTTGGCCAAGTCATCTTAGCCTGAAATTCTACTTTCTCATCTATAAGATGGGCACAGCAAGACTTAACCTTGGATAGAGAGTGCTTGGCATGATTCTTAGTACATGGTCAGTGCTCAGTAAAGCACACCTTGCTGCTCCTTCCCTCAAGCTGCTCTTGTGAGAGCTAGTTGGCCTTTTGCCTTCTTCATGGTCCATTTGCCTACATCCACTGGGGTATATAAGAGGGCCCAACAGAAAGGGGACGGGGGCAAGTGGGATCCAGGTTGTAACTCTAAGATTATGATAGGTCTTTTTCCCTCTTGGGCCTTTGTTTCTCCATTAAATCTTAAGAAGAACTTAGACTTTCCCTTGAGCTCTCAGAGATGATTATATTGAATTAAATGTGTTCTAATTTCACTCATAGAGATGATGTTATTGATGATGATAAAAAGCAAAACCACAATGTGTCATTTGATGTGCTAGACAATGTTCTCACCCTTTAGAGGAACTAACTTATTTAGTTCACACTAACACTCTCAGGAAGGCACTATTATAACCATTTATTGTTGTTGTTGTTAGGTGCTGGCAAGTCGGTGTCTGATTCATAGCGACCCTATGTACAACAGGGGAAACGCTATTGTCAGTGCTCCTCTGCTATTCATAGGGTTTTCAATGGTGGATTGATTTTGGGAGTGGGTTGCTGTGTCCTTCTCTCAAGCCTACAATATCTGGTGTTCCCAGGTGGTCTCCCATCGTAAGCAGCCTGACCCTGCTTAGCTTCTGAGATCTGATGGGATTGGATGCCACAGTGCTACTGTTGCAGGCTATACCCATTTATAGAGGTGAATAAATGGAGACAGAGACAGATGAAATTATTAGCCCAAGTATCACACTGCTAGCAAATCCCAGAGCTATGGTTTAGTTTCAGGTTATTAGCTCTATAAGCCATGCAATTGGTCATGGCACCAATTTGCCTTAGTGACAAAGGAGGAGCCTCACTGTTCCTCTAGATTGCATCCTTTGGCTTAGCCAGTTGGTTATTAAAGACCCATCTTTGAAACTCCCATGTACCCATAAGACAAAGCATCAAAGATGAACAGACTTACAAGTTCGCTGATGTGAAGGTCCAAACTCCTGTTCTTTCAGAGTCTGTTGAGAAATCAAAATATGGTTCAGTCTACCCATGGTCATCCTGACTCAACACTCACACAGCTGCCCATAGCACAGATATGATTAAGATGTTTCTGCTACATAGCCTGGCCTCAGCCATGAACAAAATGATGTGGAAATATTTTGGCTGGTGGGACTCTTGCATCTCATCACTCCACATTCCTCTTCCAGAACCCCCAATGCCCTGTCTCTCTAAGTTTGTCTCTGACTATCAGCTTTAAAGTTCTTTTTTGAGAGCTTTGCCTGGTCTGTCCTAAGGGACCCCAGCATCTTGTCATTATTTCTATTATTTGAACAAATAATGACACTTGCTTTATTTTCCCCAACATCATTTGAAAATTGGAACTATTCCTTAAAAATGACACGGACAAAGAAATAATGGCTATGTTCTCTTTTTGTGAGTCCAACCAATTCTTTCTCATTTCTCTGTAATATGAAGATCTTCCCATCATTGCAACCCAAGTTTGTGAGTCATTTTAGATTCCACTCGATAATGGAAAAGCAACTGCTTGGAGGCAGCTAGATCTGCCTTTGAATTGTGGTTCCATCATTTATTAACAATATGGTTTTTAGAAAGACACTTTTTCTCTCTGTAAAGCGCAGATAATAACATCACTAACTTGCAGGGTTGAGGTGAAGGTCCAGTCAACAAAACAAAACAAAACAAAACAAAACACATGGATCAGTGCAAAGAAAACCTGGAAAATGAAAGAGCTGTCAGGTATGGTGGCTCACACCTAGAATCCCAGTGACTCAGAAGGTGGAGGCAGGAGGATCACAGGTTCCAGGCCAGAGGCAGCCTAATTTAGCAAGAATCTGCTTCAATTTTGAAAAGTAAAAGTGGGAGTGGAGGTGCAGCTCAGTGGTAGAGCGCTTGCAAAATATGCACAAGTCCCTGAGTTTAGCTCACAAGTACTGCAAAACAACAACAAACAAAAAACAAAAAGAACCACCCCCCAAAAAAACCCCAAAACCAAAAAAACCAGAAAAATAAAAACGTGAAAATGAAAGAACCACCACTCACACACGAGCAAAACTACGCTCTTAGCGTAGGAATAATATCACCATCTTATATGTTATAATGTCTTCAAAAATCCTTCTCTAATATGATTTTGATTCAACCCAGTCATCTGATTTGGTTTTTGTAACTACACAGGCCCCACTAACAGGTGATCTTCCTGTTAATCATGAACACTTGATCTATTTCCCATCTTAAAATCATTCGTGGATGTGTCTGTGTGCGTGCTTGTGGTTAAGGAATTGAGTGTCTGTGTGCGTGTGACAGAACAGGCTCTGTTAGTGGGAGAGTGAATTGATGTGTTCAGCCTTGGCCCTCTGCTCCCTTGGATTCTTCTCATAGCTTCCTAATGGGCCCTCATGTTTGCAGCACTTCTCCTTCTTTGGTCTATTTCCTAGATGGCTTTCAGCGGGCTTTTTATAAAACATCACTGTATTAAGACATGACTCTGTTTATAAACCTTCAGTGGCTCCCCAGGGCCTTCAAAATAGAATTCAATTTTTTTTATTAAAAGACTCAATATTTTATATTATGTTATTTTATTTTATTTCTCCCTTTATTAGTAAATAATGATGGGGTACAGAGTAAGACAGCATTGCTTTTTCCATTATGAATCTTTTACATCATTTCTGGCAACACTTTCATCAACCTACAAGGTTTATGGAGCCTTATGGCTAATATATTGTTGTTGTTGTTAGGTGCTGTTGAGTCAGTATCCGACTCATAGCAACCCTCTGTACAACAGGGGAAACACTATTGTCAGTGCTTCTCTGCTGTGCATAGGGTTTTCAATGGCAGATTGATTTTTGGGAGGGGGTTGCCAGGTCCTTCTCCCAAGCCTACAGTTTCTGGTGTTCCCAGGCAGTCTCCCATCCAGGTACTAACCAGGCCCGACCCTGCTTAGCTTCTGAGATCTGACGGGATCGGATGCCACAGGGCTACAGCTGCAGGCATGGCTAATATGTAGTAAAATTCAAATGCATAATTTGGGTTATATTCCCCTATTTTTCCAATGTACTCTTGAAGTTGCATGGTTCACATTGAGATAATCCTCTCCCCATTCATCCCTCCACCTTGACTCTCCTCCTCATCCCACCTTCTGCAATCTTCGCTTTCCCTCCCTCTGCTGGTTCCCTCCCTCCTTCTTTCTACTCTTTATATTGTCCTTTCTTCACTAAGTTTAATTATGCATTTTTATATATCAATTTATGCATAGGATTGTTTTCTTCCTTTAAGTGTAGTTCAGCTTCCACATATGAGTGAGAACATAGAGTATTTCTCTTTTTGAGCTTATTCATTCACTTAAGCTGATGTTCTCCAGTTCCATCCATTTTGCTACAAATGACATTATTTCATTTTTTATTTCTGAGTAGTATTCCATTGTGTATATGTACCACATCTTTTTAATCTATTCTTCTGTTGATGGGCACCTTGGTAGGTCCCATATCCTTGCTATTGTGAAAAGTGCTGCATTGACTATGGAGATGCAGGTGTCTCTGTGGTATGCTGACTCGTCTCCCTTTGGGTATATTCCCAGTAGTGGTATAGCTGGGTCATATGGCAGTTCTATTTTTAGTTTTCTGAGGTATCTCAATATTGATTTCCAAAGTGGCTGAACCAATGTACAGTCCCACCAGCAGCTGTAAGAGGGTTCTTTTTTCTCCACGTCCTTGCCAGCATTTGTTATATGTTTTGTTGTTCTTCGTCATTCTTACTGGAGTTAGGCGGAATCTCAGAGTTGTTTTGATTTGCATTTCCCTAATGGCTAGGGATATTGAGCATTTTTTCATGTGCTTCATAGCCTTATGCACTTTTTCATTTCAGAACTGTCTGTTCAGTTTCTTTGCCCAGTTGTGTATTGGATTATTTGTTGTCTTGGGATTTGCTTTCTTGAGTTCTTTGTAAATTCTAGAACTTAGTCCTCTGTCAGATGTGTAGGTTGTGAAGATTTCCTCCCATTCAGTGGGCTCTTTCTTAACTCTGTTGATTGTTTCCTTTGCCGTACAGAAATTTTTTAATTTCATGTAATCCCACTTGTTTATTCTTGTTGCAATTTCCTGAGCAATTGGAGTCTTATTAAGGAAAAGCTTTCCTATGCCTCTGTGTTGGAGCATGTTGCTTGTCTTTTCTTCTAGTAGTTTTAAGGTTTCTGGTTTTATGTTGAGGTCTTTTATCCTAGAGTTCTATCTTATCTTGACACTGTCAGTTTTGCTACCCACTATTTATTCCTCTCTAAACTCTCTGTATTCCCATCTATAAGAGGCAACCATGATTCAAGGGATCTAAAACTTCAATAAGAATAGTTGCTTCTGATTTGTGCTATGCTGAGACCTTTACCCCTACATGTCTGTCAGCTGGTGCTGTGGGGTCTGGCATGTTGCTGTGATGCTGAAAGCCATGCCACTGGCATTTCAGATAACAGCAGGGCCACGCATAGTGGACAGGTTTCAGTTGAACTTCCAGACAGATTAGGGAGAAGAACCTGACAGCCCACTCCCAAAACAATTAGCCATTGAAAATGGTATGAATATCAGAGAAGCACTGTTAAATAGAGTGCTGTAAAATGAGCCCACTCAGGCTGGAAGGCATTCAAAAGACAGTTGGCGGAACAGTTGCCTTGTCCAAGTACAGTTGAACTTAATGACAGGAATGGAGAAATGTTCCTGGGACCTATATTTGCTGTGTGGCATGACTCAAAATTAGAAGAAACATAGTGTCTGCAAAAATAGGCTCAAATATAAAAAGATCACGTACATGGCACAGTCTATGGTAGTGTTTTGTTCTGCTGTACTTAGGGTCACTATGAGTGGGAACTGAGTCAATAGCACCTAACAACAAGCCCTTCACCAGCATCAGCTTCAGCTTCACAGCAACACTCTAAGGTGGACGCTATTCATATGCCCTTGTTGCCAATGGGGTTTAAGGGGGAGACATAAGTGACGTGATGTCCTACACCCATCAAGTGTTGGAGTAGGATTTTAACTCAGGCCAGGTGACTCCAGAATCCCAAGCCCTAAACCACTGCCACCTCGAGCTTCCACATAAGCTCCTGATGTGGTAAAGTGGAAGATAAGTATCAGCAGTCCCACGCATGTGATAGCAGGGCATGCCCAAAGTTAAAAAAAACAGAAGTCTGGGCCAGAAGTGGGAGAATCTGGGGGAATTACCCTGAACCAAATCTGCAGACTTTAGCAGGTGATAAAAGAGGTAACGACAATTCCAGACAAAGCCAACAGCTTGTGCAAGAGTAAGGAAGCCCAACAGAACCTAGGGACGAGTGGAAATCTGCAAGAGTTTCTGCTATGGAAGGAAGACATCATGCAGAGTTCACATAGGGTCATGAGAACAATGGTCATTGAAAAACCTAAATGCAAATGCTGTGACCACATGTCCAATATCAATGACGTCAGTTGGCTTGGTGGCAGAGAAGCAGGCTGGGTATGAACTTAATCTCTAGCTGTTGCCTGACTTGCTATTGATGGAGGTGATAAAGGAATTGGTCCTGTGGCAAGGCAGCAAAACTGAAAGTGGAGTTTTCAAAGAGAGTTAGGGAGATTTTGGCTGCATCCCCTTGAGTGAGAGAGCACACCTGGCTCAGTAGGCTTCCTTTTGCTTTAATGCCCCACTTTGAAATCTTCTGCGGTATGGGGGGTTGAACCCAGGGCCTCAAACTTATATGCTTTGCAAGTGCTTAGCATTGAGTTGCACCCCCAGCCCATTTTATTTTACTTTTTTTTTGAGACAGGGTCTTGCTGGTCTCGAACTTGCGATCCTCCTACCTCTGCCTCCCAAGTTGCTGCGATTATAGGCCTGAGCCACCACGCCTGGAAAGAAATTTTCTTAAATATCCTGTCTATCTTGTGCTAAGCAGACACTCAGCAATGAGTTTGGAGCATTCCTTTCTGACTGAGACTCCCATGGTCATTAGCATGTATCTGGGATACAAACACAACTTCCTGATTGCTCTCCTGGGTTTCTGTTTCCTGGGCGCATGTGTTATTTTTGAACATGAGTGAATCTGTTTGGAGTGTAGCAGCCCAGCATGCCACGAGACATCTAGAGGGTGTGCCAGTGCCTGTTGGCAGGGGTTGAAGACCACAGCCTTCCAAGATCCCCAAGAAGAACATCAGTTGGGACTCTTTCCAGGAACAACACCTAGATTTCCATTGATGCTGCCTGTCTCGGGAGGAAGCTTGCCATGTGGGACAGGATGCAGGAAGGTGTGACTGGAGAGGATGAAAGGGAGGTTATTTGGGGGAAGCTCTAGGCACTAAACTGTCCTGCTCTCCAAATGGTTGCTGGCAACACCAGGCCAATCAGACATCTGCCCTCCAGTCCTGGCTCCTTTCCATCACTTCTGGCTGACTCCGGGGCACCGAGGAGACGGTGGCCCCTGAGGGACACTCCTCATTGCAGCCTTAGCCTCCAGCTCTGAATAGGCTTGTGGCTGAAGAGCATATCTGGAGAATGGGATTTATTCCCTTCCCATGTCTTCTCAGACCGCCAGCTGAGCACGGGAATCCAACTGGAGTCTTTGTGTGCTCCCTGCTTTGCTCTCTCTAGTGGGATTTACTTGTGTGTGGGGCAGTCTGTCTGTCTTGCTCACCACTGTATTCCCAGTGTCTAGGACAGCACCTGGCACTTTTGCCGACTTATCCTATCTGCAAGATGCATAGGTCCCTAGGCACCAGGAAGACAGAGGCAGAAAAGAAAGCAAGGGATGGGGTAGAGTTCAGATTCAATGACTTTTGCCAGAGTTTTGCAATCCAAATAGATATTTTTGTTTATATTAAAGCATTTAAATAACATAGAGGTTGTTGTTGTTGTTGTTAGATGCTGTCGAGTCAATACCTGACTCATAGCAACGCTACGTACAATAGGGGAAACACTATCGTCAGCATTTCTCTGCTGTTCATAGGGTTTTCAATGGCAGATTGACTTTTGGGAGTGGGTTGCTGGGTTCTTTTCCCAAGCCAACAGCACCTGGTGTTCCCAGGTGGTCTCCCATCCAAGTACTAACCAGGCCCGACCCTGCTTAGCTTCGAGATCTGATGGGATTGGATGCCACAGGGCTATGGCTGCAGGCAGAGGTAGGTAGCCCTGATCTTTTAGTACTAGGGCCTCTAAAGGTCTGCTTAGTCTCTGTGTGGGGCATAGTTGTGGCTTGTTGTTGTGGTTGTTGGGTGCTGTCAAGTCATGTCTGACTCATAGCAACCCTCGTCAATTGCAGATTGTTTTGGGATTGCCTTGGGAGTGGATTGCCAGGCCCTTCTCCCATTTTTGTGGTGCTGGGAATCGAACTCGGGACCTCAGAGACTGCAGAGCGGTGCTTTACCAACTGAGCTAAGTCCCAGTTGTGGCTCAGAGAAACATTTATTGAAAGTTGCAAGGCTTGGCCAGTAGTCAGAGTCAGAAGAGACAAATGTGCATGCCCCCGGCCCAACCACCAGCCCTAGCAGCACAAACTGGCGCTTCCCCGACCCAGCCCACATTAGCTCCCACAGGCTAGGGAATTTTCACTCTCATTTGATTTTCTTTCTTTCTTTCTTTCTTTCTTTCTTTCTTTCTTTCTTTCTTTCTTTCTTTCTTTCTTTCTTTTTCTATGTTGACTGGTTGTCCCTGACTCAAACTAATCATGACATATTGCTACAGGCATTTCTGGAATGCCTTTAAGTCTTCAAGCTGGGCAGAGGACAGGGTGGAAGAAAGGAGAAGATTGCTATTTAGCTGAGTGCTCCCAGGTGCCAGGCTCTGCACTGGCATTAATGTGTGATCCTCTTCTGACACTCCAGCCAATCCAAGGGAGGAGTGTCATCACCTTTCTGTAGTCCAAGTGAGCCTTATCTCGGGCTTAAGGAGGTTAGACCATGGCTCAAAGTCAAAGATAAATAGAGGGCCTGCGATCTAACCCTTTGGACTAAGTACAGATCCTGGCCATATCAGGAGCTCCTTAAACATTAACAGGGAAAATAACAAGAGCGATGAATATTATGGTCTTTGAGATTTCTTGGCATTTCCCCCGAAAAATCCCATGAGGGTATTTGAACTAATGATCCACTTAGCCTTTCCTCCCCTGGTCCCCAGTCCCTCCCTCTACCTATTCACAAACAGGAAGACATATTCATTTCTTGCTGTCATAAATGCTGCAATGACCAAGGCATAAATGTTTTTTGACCCCCAATAGCCTCCTGTACTTCTGGAAGAAACATGCAGGCTTTTGCCTCCCCTCTTCATCTCTTCCTTTTGCTTCTCCCTGCACACGTTCACAAGGATAAATAGAAATGTTTTATTCTGAGGACATTTCCTTTCTTCATCTGCTGAGGTACCCTGGACTGGGTTTTCCATGCTGTGTTCAGCTGGCACAGAGCAGAGGTTCTGGTGTTTGCAGCCAAGCAACGTTGGAAATCCCAACCCTGTTATTTCCTGATGTCCTGATTTTGGCAAGCCAGCTATCCTCACTGATTCTTTCCTCCCAGGACTATTGTGCTTAGTCAGAAGACCACACACACAATAAAGCGGGGATCCCATTGATTTCCCTCCTTCTTCCCCCTCCCCAATAATCGTGGTGTGTATTGTTGGTTCTGTACATTCCTCTCTGTTATTTTACAACATCAGCTGTAAACAGAAAACACCCTTCTTTCTCTTTACGACAAACAGCTGATTTTAGGATCTTATAGGAGTTCTGGATGGCTGCCTCCTTTCTCCAAAGACACAGACACCCCGTAGCCTTCCTCCATCCATAGCTTGCTTCTGGAATCTGCCTTTTCTGAGTGCAAAAGTGTTGAGGACATGGAAATGACCCTCCACCCAGTTCAAATCCTGAACTTGCTGCTGCTGCCAACTGCTGGCTTTCATGAAGGAGGCGAGGCTGGGAGACCACCTCGTGGGGCCAGCGTGCTGCTGCAGCTCAGTGGTGTGTGGTGTGCCAGATGAAGACGCAGGAGTCCGCCCAGTTGGCAGGGCGCTAGGTGACGTGCAGCTTCCTCTCATGGGTGAATGAGCGGATCCTGAGAGGACCTGTTGTGAGCTGCTGTGGATGTCCAGGACCCACGCCCTCAGCTGCTTGCCCTTCCTGCCTTCGCACGTCCCCCTGCCTCTGGCTTCCCCACCCTTTGCTCTCAGCCTGAGCTTTGGACAGAGTCAGTTTCTCTTCTGGGTGTGCTGGGGCTTCCTAAGTTAAATCAAGGTTCTGCAATTTACAGAGTTCTTTTATCTCAGCGATTCGTGTCTGTAGATACCACTGAGCAGGCCTGGGGATTGGCTCAGTTGGTAGAGTGCTGCTCTGTGCTCTCTGATGCCCTGGGTCCAATCTCTAGAACTGTAAAAAAATGGGTGGCAATCTCTACTCCCAAAACAGTCTCAAAACAACTGAAAACTCTTTGAATAGCAGAGAAGCACTGACATAGTGCTGGGTATGGCACAGTGTCGGGAGTGTTCCATTCTGTTGTATATAGGGTCACTATGAGTCTGATACAACTCGATGGTACCTAATAACAACAGCAACAGATACCATGGAAAAGGACTAATTTTATTGGAGTGGGTAGGGAAATAATGCTAGTGGAGCATCAACCCTATGTACAACAGGCAAAACATTACTGTCAGTGCTTCTCTGTTATTCATAGGGTTCTTAATGGCTGATTACTTTTTGGGAGTGGGTTGCCAGGTCTATCTCCCAAGCCTATAGTACCTGGTGTTTTCAGGTGGTCTCCCATCCAAGTACTAACCAGGCCTGACCCTGCTTAACTCCTGAGATCTGACTGGATCAGATGCCACAGTGATAGGGCTGCAGGCCAAAGAAGGCATTAAGCACCTCATTTTATGGACAGTGATTCTGAGGTTCAGGGAGGTCTGCTACTTTGCTCATCCTCCCCCCATCCCTCTTTCTACCCAGAGAACACTTAATGAGCATCTTCTGTGTGCCACGTACAACTAGGTACCCTTGGGCAAGGAGAGGAAGCTAACATGTACTGAGCACTTCCTACGGGCTGGACTTTTCAGGGTTCAATCCTCTCCTGACCAACCCAAGAGGTGAATACTCTGTTGGGCAGATGAGCACAGGGGTTAGGAGGAAGGTACATGGGGGTGTGAAGCCTGCTGTCCACTCTGACTGTATGACTTTAAACACGTTGCTCAACTTCTCTGAGCCTGTTTCATCATACTAGCAACACTTGCTTCCTGTGTGATGTCAAGGGTTAACTGAGATGATGCAAATAGCAACTATAGCAGAGCTACATTGCACATGTCTGTCTGCCAGATACCACACAAAGCACTTTATAGGCTAGCTCTCATTTACTCTTCTCAAAACTGTCAACCCAGAAGAGTGGAGCATGCTGTCTGGTATATAAGTTGTTTAGAAGGCACAGCTGTGTTGTGGTTGGGCCAAAGCTTTCCCCAAGTCTGTGTGACTCTGCTGCCTGAGTCAGTATCATGATGGGGTCCTTTCTTCTTGGTCTGGGTGGAGACCAGGGGTTGTCAGGGGAGTATGGGGGGCTGGTAAGAGGAGTGCAGGGAACAATGGCCAGGAGGCTGCAGAGATTTTCAGGAAGGGGTAGGTGTGACAATGGAGGGAATCAAGGAGAGCATGGGGAAAGGGTGTGCCGATGACTCTAGAGGGAGGACTTGGAAGGGAGGGACAGAGATAGCAGTGGTGCAGCCCTGATGATGTACCATGCAGAACCCAGTGCCTCTCTGTCCGGCTTGGGGATGAACGAACCAAGTGCATTCTGCTTTGCTTGGGGCACAGACCCTGGGTGCTATAGCCATGCTCTGGAAGATGGAGGCCTGGCCTCGGGTACCTGTAGGCCAGAGGGGCCTGTGCACCCATCCCAGGGGTACTGGAAGCCACTGAAGGGTCCAAAGGATGCCCAGGCCATGGTCAAATGCAGCTGGGTAAAGAGTGGATTGGGGAAAGGGTGGTGGTAGTGGAGCAAGACTGCAGAGGGGAAGGAGGCACAGAGACAGCTCATAAGCACCCCATAAAAGCCCTACAGCACCCCAGCTTTCTCTCTGGCCTGCTGAAGCCCAGTTCCAGAGCAGGTGAGGAAGCTGTGCTCTCTGATGTAATCTCCCAAGCAGGGAAGTTCCCCTGTCCTGATGATGTAATTGCTACCATTGGCTAATCAACCCCTGCATCATACACCTTAAATACCTTATTCCTAGTTATCTCTATTTCTAAACAAGCTGAGGTCCAGGGAGGTGAGGTAACATGCTAATGAGAGGCCAAGCCAGAATGTAGATTGAGTTGGAGTTCCTGACCCATGATGTTACCAAGATGCAAATCTGCCCAATACCCAACAGAGGTCTAAAGATCCTAAAACATTTACCAGCCCTGTTTAAAAACTATGCGTAACATACATTTTGTACAAAGGAGTATTGCTGTATAAATGTTTCCCACCTTGCCTTGTGATCCAGCCACCCAGTTCCCCTACCTGGATTGTAGAGGAGTTACCCATTTCTGAGCAGTTCCTGAGACTTATAAACACATTCACATGGTAAAGACTTTTTTATAAAATGAAGCGTACGCTATTATGTGTGCCATGATGCACTTGGCTCTTTCCCCTGAACTTGTACACAATGAGCTGCATCTGTTTGCCAATATAAAAGGGTGATTCCCCTCTGCCTCTGCAGTCTCTTAGCAAATCACCTGTGAGGCTCATCACATCTTGCTGTTAAGTCTTATTCAATAATAAACGTATTTTTTTCTCTACTGCCTCTACAGAGATGACTTTTGGATTGGGAGTCCATTTTATTTTTAATTATATTTCTGCAACATGAGCATGCCAGGCTACCTCTCTGATCCTTGCTTTCCCCTTGGAAATTCCTCCCGGCTTGGAGTCCTGGGTGTGTGATGCGGAGCGTGACACAGATTTAGCATGGGAAGCTGGGGGGCTGGCATGGGGGTCCTGGTGAAGGTGGTGGCTGCTTTCCTCCATGGCATTACTAATGTTTCTCCTGTGGCGTGGCAGTTTTGAACCTGGCTCAGTGTGCACACAGCTGCTTGAATGCACAGAGGAGGGGGTCAGGTGGTCTGGTTTCAAATCTTGACTCTGCCACTGACTGAGCTGGTGCAAATCTTTTCATCTCTGCAACTGTTTCCCTACCTGTAAAACAAAGGGCTATAGGCCGGATAACCTTCAAAGGCCTCATGATACCTCCCATGGCCTGTGGTCTACTGGCTGGCTTTATCTGTTAGGGGGTCCTTGACATGGACTTCAGACTCAGCCTTCTATCACGGGGACCTTCCTTGCCTCCTCCAGGATGGCTTCTCTGGCCACCCTTTACCCTCCAACCCCATGGCTGGCCCAGGAGCACAGCCGGAATTCCCTAGGACCTCTATGGTGAAGTAGTCTTTGTCCTTATCTATCTCATGCCTCAGCCTTGCAGCTGCCTGGGGCTCAGGATTGAGCTTCTCTGGTGGTTGTCTGGTGCCTGGCATAGATTGATAGTCCTATCCCAGTGACTGTGTGCTCGTTGCTCTGCCACATTCCAGACGTACCAAATACTCCTGCACATGCCTTATCAAAATTGTCAGGGGCTTGGTATTAACACCACCTTTTCACAGAAACAGGCTCAAAGAAATGAAGCCACAGCCTCTTTTCATGTGGCCAGAAATGGCTGAGCTTGTTTCCAAACCCACGTATCTACAAGCCATATTATCACCTGGTTTTCCCTCCTTGGATCTCACGTTCTTCCATCTCCCTAGAGCTGGTTATTCCCTGTTAGTCCTTCCAGATGCACTCACTGCCTTTCTTGGTGCTGTGCTGGGCCCCATGAAGCTGACCTTGGGGCACTGCTGCTCTCTGGCTCTTTGGAGCCCTGGCTTCTAGTTGAGTCTGGTCAATGGGATCAGAGGCCAGGAGTAGAGTCAGTGTTCCCTGTCCTCTTGTGCCTGTGCCCTGCTGCTTTGGCCGTGACTGTCTTTCTGTCTCCAGCCTTTAGATCCTCCAGGGATCCTCAAGGAGGCTCAGGTCCCCCTGGGTTCCTGTGAAACTCCCTTTGCCTCTCCTGTCAAGGGATGGTAGGGAGCTGGTTTCCCAGAGCGGCTGACTCCTGGATGCTCCCCGTTCTTTTGGTCCCCTTCAATCTGTGCATCTCAGCAAACAGGCCCCTTTTCACCTACTCTTTCAAACATTTTTGTGAGCCCCTTTTTCCATTAAATCCTCTTCTGGAGGGGCCAGATGCTGCTTTTCAGGACCCTGGACGCCACATGTACCTCAGGGCCATCTCTATTTCCCTCTCTTTTTTGAAGCAGTAGGAAGTCCCATCCCCCAGGTATCTGTCCCCTTGTGCTGTCAGGGCTTACGTGTTGCTGTGATGCTGAAAGCTATGCCACTGGTATCTCAGATACCACAGGGCCACCTATTGTGGACAGGTTTCAGCTGAGCTTCAGTCTAAGACAGACTAGGGAGACAGACCGGGCAGCCCACTCTCAAAACAATCAGCCATTGAAAACCCTATGAATAGCAGAGAAGCACTGTCAAATACAGTAGTGGAAAGAGCCTCCTAGGTTGGAAGGTATTCAAAGACAGCTGGGGAAGAGTTGCCTCTTCAAAGTAGAGTCAACCTTATTAATAGGAATGGAGTAAAGCCTCTGGGATCTCCTTTTGCTGATATGGCACCGCTCAAAATGAGAAGAAGCACAGTGTCTGCAGCATTGGGCTCGAACATAAAAAGATCGTGTGCATGGCACAGTGTTGGGTAGCGTCTCCTTCTGTTGTACATAGGGATGGCACCCAATAACAAAACAAAGAACTCCTATAGCCTGGCTGAATGACAGCCTGAAACATCCCCACGCGTCATCCACTCTCCAGGAAGATTGGTTTCCTTATAATCGAGTGGGTGGTATTAGTCTTGTTCATTTCTTGGGAATCTGCTGGGGGCAGGTGTGTGGAGGGCCCTGGGTGCTGTGGTGGGTGAAGCCCTCATTGCCTGCCTTCATGTTGCATCCTGTCTAGCGACAGCCCGTCTCCAACTTGCTTCCCTTGGTTGTGGCACCCACTGGTGGCCTCCTTCTCTGGCTTCTCCTGACAAGGGGGATCACAGACAGCAGCCTGGCTAGCAGGATCTCACTGTACTTCGGGGTTCCTTTTAGAGCCCAGGGAAGCACGGCTTGCTGGAGGTCACTTAAGGCCTCCTTCAAGAGCAGCTGTCTCCTTCTGGTCGGAGAGAGTCCCAGAGCGCTGACTGAGCACTGCCGTTGCGCTTCCCATAGGCTCGGGTGGTCCTGGGGCCACATCATGAACTCCCAAATCTGACAGCTCTCCAACACAGCCAGCCTTTCCAGGTTGTCTCGATAGTTGTGCTTTTATGAGTGATGGCATGTGATCAAGAATGCTACTTCCTGAGTCATGGCCTATTTGTTGACCCTGGTGGGGTGGCAGGAGTTATATATTAGCCAAGACTTGCCCTCCACTTGGAAGTCGGCCAGGATTGGTTAGAGACCAGGTTTCCAATTCAGCCAATCATTTCCTCCTTTAGAATTTATTACTTAGGACTGAAAATAAATCAGTCATCACAGATTATACAGGAGCATTATTTCCCCCAAAGGCTATTACTGAAATAGCATTCTTTAGGCTTTCAGGTCCTAAATTGTGTTCTCTCTGACACCCACATCCTCACTCCCATCACCATGGGTTTGCACAGACTCTATATTCATTTTTTTTGACCAAGTTTCTCCCAAACTCCCAGCAAGCTCTTAGAGTCAAGCAGAAGGTTCTTTGTTGACCATTGAAAAATAACATTTCTAATCCCAAGAAAGAGAATGGGTTACGTAAGTGATAGCACACACATATTGGACAATAATACAGTTATTTATATCATCTTGTCTGTGAATACATTAACATATAAACAAAGTCATCATATATTAGAAAACTCAAAATAATCCCATTTTATTAAAACTAGCATGGCATTAGATACCCCACACTGTTAATAGTTGTCATCTCTCATGCTTGCTTGCTTTCTTGATTTCTTTATTTCTTCATTTCTTTATTTATTTTGAGACCAGGTCTCACTATGTAGACCAGACTGGCCTTGAACTTACTATGTAGCCCAGGCTGGCCTCAAACTTCCAGTCTCCAGCCTCAGCCTCCAGAGTGCTGGGGATATAGGTATGCACTATCATGCCTGGCTAATAGCTGTCTTTTTTTTTTGGTGGTTCTTTGGAGTTGAACCCTGTCCCTCATACATACTTTGTAGATTCTCTACCACTGGGATGCACCCCAGCCCATTTTAAATTTTTTTTTATTTTGAGTCAGGGTCTTGCTAAGTTATGCAGACCGCCTGTGGCTTTGAACTCAAGATCCTCCTGACTTTGCCTCTTGAGTCCTTAAGATTATATGTGCATGCCACCGCTCCCAGCTAATAGCTGTCATCTCAATAGTTGTGGGTAAGGATGATTTTCTCCATTTCCTTCTCTAGGATTTCTAACTTTTCCCCAATGATTCTGTGTTATGTAATTTAAGAGGTTTTTCTTTTCTTTTTTTTTTTGTTACTGAGTGTTGAACCCAGGGCCTCACACTTGCATGCTCTGCAAGTGCTGGACCATTGAGCTGCACCCTCAGCCCATTTTCTTACGTTTTGAGACAGGGTCTCGCTAAGTTATGCAGACTGCATCTGGTCTCCAACTTGCGATCCTCCTGCCTCCGCCTCCGGAGCCACTGGGATTACAGGCATGCGCCACCCCACCTGGCTCATTTTTTTTTTTTTTTTAAAGAATGTTCCCAAATTATCAGTAGACTGATTGTAATTATCTAAAAATATGGAGCTTGAAGTTATTCCCACATAAACAAGATGGGACATTTTAACTCCCTAGAAATATTGAAAATAAAACCCAGCTGGCACGGCTCCCCCTCTCCCACTCTCCATGTCGTGTGCATGTTGGAGCAAGGAGCATGACCCAGGAGAAGCTCTGTTCTCTGTCCAAAGTGGGCACAGGAGTGGCTGCTGGCAGAGAAGCCACTGACCCCCAGGTCAGAGCGAGCTTGCTTACCTGGAGCTGCACACAATCCTCTCTCTGGGCCCGGAGCTGGCCAACCAGCAGGTAGGCGATGAGTCCAGCAAGGATGGGGAGCAAGAGCAGGCAGCAGGTGAGAGCCCGGCACACGCTGGCGCTCCTGGCTTCCAGACTGGCTCTGGGCTTGCGCCTGCTACTGCCGCCCTCAGGCAGCATTTCCATGCTAGCAGTTTCTCCAAAGCCCAGCCCCAGCTCCTCCGCCATCCTGCCCTCCTGCCCGCGCCACACACTCCTCCTGCCCAGAGACCCCCCATTAAATAGAAGAGCTGCTCTCCGATGGGTGAGTTAATCACTCTGCCTTCCCCTCCCCTTTCCTGCCCCTGCCCCTGCCCCCTATCCCTCTGCAGCCCGCCCTGCCCTGCTAGGGAATGCCCCGCCTACAACAGAAACCAAGTTTGGCTTAAGGAGGAAAAAAAAAAAAAAAAAAGAAGAAGAAGAAGAAGCAGGAGAAAGCTTTCCCAAGCATATTTACACACATAGGCTCATGTGCTCCTTCCTTCGTTTACAGAAGGAAGTTAGGAAAGTCCCTGGAGAAGGAGAAAAAGAATTCATCGGGTCAGTGGGTGGGGAAAATTAAAATGTACCTGCTCCCTGCGCTGGCCTCTGGCCAGTTGTGCCAGTCTGGGGAGCGTGCTTCTGGAAGTGAAAGTGAGGGACAGGGAGGTATGTGGCTTGCAGACAGGAAATGGAAATCGCGTTTGCCGAGGGCGGCCCATCCCTCTGTCCTTTTGAGCCTGATAGCCGCTGATTGCCATTGTACAGATGGGAACTGTGGTGTCCTTGAGAGGTGAAGGCGCTTGTCCTAGGTCATCCAGACATTAAGACAGGGGTGCTAGGAAGATGACCTGGTCCTTCTAAGTCATGAGTCGGGGTTCTGATATCTGCCTGTGAAAGGAAACGGTAATTATTTCCAGCCTGTGTTGACCACAGCCCACATGAGCTCCAAGTTAGAGGTGACTGTAGGTGAGAGGAGGGCACTGATGTCCATGCCCTGATGGATCGTCCACACTGGTAGGTGGACTTGCCCACATTCGCAGGTAATAAGGGTTGTTGTTAGGTGCTGTCAAATTGGGTCTAACTCATAGAGACCCTTATAAAGTTTTCAATGGCTGATTGTTTCGGGATTGATTTGGGGGTGGATTGCCATGTCCACCTCCTGTTTTTTTTTTTTTTTTTTTTTTTTTTTGTATTGCTGGAGATCAAACCTGGGTCCTCAGAGAGTGTGGAGAAGCACTATTCCAACTGTGCTAAACCCCAGCCTGGTAATAAGGGTAACATTTATTAAGGGCTGACTTTGTGCCAGTCGCTGCTCTGAGTTCCATGTGTCAATGAAATTATTTGGCCCTGAGATAACCTTTTGAGGTAGTCAAGCTATTATTCCCATTTGAATAAGGCAACTGAAGTATAGAGAGTAAGTGACGAGGACAGGATTGGGACTCAGGCAGGCCAGCCTCAGACCTTCTGGACCATCACACTGCATTGCATGTGGTACCATGTGGTGCACACACAGATCTATCTGTGCTGGTTGCACTGGGAGGAACCTGTCCCCTCCAGTAAGGTGTTGGGGAGAGAGGTGCTGTTGCTCCTTGACCAATTATTTTCGAGAGAATTCTAGCTCAACCACTTGCTTGGCACTCTCCATCACTGTGAGAAGATCTGCATGAGACATCAAGCTTACCTGTGATGCTTCTGAGGAAACAAAGGAGAAAGTGTCATGTTATTTTGTGTGTCAATGACAGGCAGTAAAGACATGTCCTGGTGCTGTGTTCATGATCTCATGTTTTTTTTTTTTTCTTTTTTGAACATAGATATACATGTTGTTTTTTTAGGTGCCATCCAGTCATGTCTGACTCATAGCAACCCTCATAGGGTTTTCAATGGCTGATTGTTTTGGGATCCCCATGTCCTTCTCCCATTTTTGCTGTGCTGGGAATCAAATCCAGGATATCAGAGACTCCTAGTAGAGCAGCGCTCTACCAAATGAGCTAAATCCCAGCAGATATACACATATCTATGCCATATGGTCATCAAGGCACCTAAGAAACTTCCTACCACTAAAAATGAAAGAAAGAGATAAACAGTAAATTAAAAAAAGAACTTATTGCTAAGCATGTGAGTGGCATAGGTGTGTCTGAATTAGCCACTCAGTATGGTGCCAGAACCAATAAATAAATTCATGTTATTTCTTAAGGGCCTTTAAACTGATCGGCACTCAACCAGGCTTCCAGAACACATTGTGGCTGAGTGCCAAGGTAGCACTGCACCTTCAAAGAATTCTAGTGAAGGATGGTTTCATGTCCCTTGGTTATCCATGCTTCATTTAGCAAATCTATTAAGAAACTGTCCTTTGAGCCTAGCCTGAGTGTTTGCTATTGTAACAATATTTCTTTGAATGACTGAGTAGTAGACCAAAGGTAAGGTATACTATAGTTTGTTAAACTATTTGCCTATTGAAGGACATTTTGGTTATTTCCAGTTTTGAGCTATTATGAATAAAGCCATCATGAATATTCATGTACAGGTCTTTGTGCAAACTTATTTTCATTTCTCTGGCATAAATGCCCAAGAGCGACACTGCTGGTTTGCATGGTAAGCACATGTTTAATTGTGAGGGCAATTAGCCAGAGTGGTTGTATCATTTTACTCTCGCCAGTAACACATAAAAGATCCAACATGCCCTTTCCAGCATTTGGTATTATCATTATTTTTTATTGTCATCATTCTATTGGTGTGTAATAGCATCTCACTGTGGTTCTAATTTGTATTTCCCTAATAGCTAATAATGTTGAATGTTGTTTTCATATGCTTACTTGCCATCCGTATATTTTCTTTGGTGACACACATTTATTTTGGTTGCTACAAGTATTTCCTTCTTCTGGATTCTCAGTAGATTCAAAAGAAAGCTAAATGACTTACAGATAAATAAGGAGTTACTGCCTACTATGTATAAGAAAGGCCTTCAGCTGTAGCACTGTGGTGTCTGATCCCACCAGATCTTGGAAGCTAAGCAGGGTCAGCCCTGGTTAGTACTTGGATGGGAGACCACCTGGGAATACCAGATACTGTAGGCTTAGGAGAAGGACCCAGCAACCCACTCTCAAAAATCAATCAGTCATTGAAAACCCTATAAATAGAAGAAAAGCATTGATAATAGTGTTTCACCTGTTGTTGGTAGGGTCGCTATGACTTGACGGCACCTAACAATAGCGACATCAACATGTATAAAAAAGTGCTTGGGGTACTGGGGATAAAATAGTAAAGTGAATAGACAAAAATCCCTTCTTTCATAAAGGGAATGCAGAAGTCCCTTCTTGTCCATACAGAATACAATTGAAGACCCACAGCGTATTCCTGAAACTGCGAATAACTCAAACTTATAAGATACTCCTTGCCTTATGATGAAGTTTATGATGGAGTTATGTTTCGAAAGGGAGAAGGACCTGGCAACCCACTCCCAAAAATCAATCCATCATTGAAAACCCTATGAACAGCAGAGAAGCACTGACAATAGTGTTTCACCTGTTGTACACAGGGTTGCTATGAGTCGGACACCAACTCGATGGCACCTAACGACAACAACATGTTTCGATGAATCCTAAGATTTTGTAAGGTGAAAATGCATATAATACACTTGACCTACTGAACAACATAGCATAAGAACACAGTACGCTATGGATCATCAGTTGCTTACCCCTGTAATTGAGTGGCTCGTTCAGCCTGTGGCTCAATGCTGCTCTCCAGCATTTCTATAGAGCATCATATCATACATTACTGTTGTTGTTGTTAGGTGCCGTTGAGTCAGTATCTGACTCATAGCGACCCTCTGTACAACAGGGGAAACACTATTGTCAGTGCTTCTCTGCTATTCATAGGGTTTTCAATGGCAGATTGATTTTTGGGAGGGGGTTGCCAGGTCCTTCTCCCAAGCCTACAGCACCTGGTGTTCCCAGGCGGTCTCCTATCCAGGTACTAACCAGGCCCGACGCTGCTTAGCTTCTGAGATCTGACAGGATCAGATGCCACAGGGCTATGGCTGCAGGCATCATACATCAAAGATCAAAATTCAAAAAAGTACAATATCTACTGAATGTGCGTTGCTTTTATACCATCATAAATTGGGAAGCATCTGTAAATACTTTATCTCTTCCTGTATATACATTCCTATGACTAAGTTTAATATATATAAATTAGGCATAGTGAGAGATTAACAGCAATAGCTAATGAAAAAATAAAACAAATGTAAGCAAATATGGTAATAAAATTGTCAGCATCACTACTCTTATGCTTTAGGGTCACTATTAAGTAAAATGAGCATTGCTTGAATATAAGTGCTGAGATACTGTGACAGCGGATCTGATCATTGAGATGGCTTCCAAGTGACTGACATATGGATAGCATATACAGCTTGTATATATTGGGCAAAAAGATGATTCCCATCCTGGAAAAATGGAGTGGGATAGTGCGAGATTTTATCATATTACTCAGAATGGTGGGCAATTTAAAACTTATGGATTTTTTATTTCTGGAATTTTCTGTTTAATATTTTTGGACCATGGGTGGCTGCAGGCAACTGATACTGTAAAAGCAACACTGTGAGTGAAGATGGCCTATTGTAGTCTTATGGGGATGATGGTCAGCAAATACAATACATGAATTATTTGATAGTATTTTAGATGCTCTTAAGTGGCTTAGAAAAAAAGAAGAAACAGAAACAACAGGTAAAGAATTATCTTAATTGCAATTTAAGATAGAATAGTCAGAAAAGACTTTATGAGATGAGACATGCAAATGATGACTTGAAGGAGACAGAGCAGGTCATGTGGCTGTCTGGGCAAAGAGAACCCCTGGCCTTGATGTAGGTGGCCAGGTGGCCAGAATGGAGCATTGAGTGTGTGTAGGGGGGTGATGAGGTCAGAGCAGTGATGGGGGAGGCTGACTGTGCAAGGCCCCCTGGCCTGGGTAAGACTTGGTTTCTCCTACAGTGAAGTAGAGCAGGGGGAGAAGTCTTTAGAAGGCACAGGGTAAAAAAGTGACAGGTTTTGATTTTATTTTAAAAGGATCATTGTGACTGCTATGCTGAGAAAAGCCTGCAAAGAGAAGGAAGAGTCAAGGATACCAGTTTAGAGGCTACTGTAAGCATCCAGGCAAGGCATGAAGGTGGCTTTGGATAAGGTGATGGCAGTGAGGGTCACTCAGCATATTTTGACTTGTGCAACATCCCAGTCTTCCTGCAAGAATGCTAATCCAGGGTGCAGCTCTATTTTCCTGCAAAGACATGGGTGATGGCTGGGCCTACTCTCTCTGGTTCTGTTGGGAAGTGAGCTAGTCAATAGAAGATAATTTTGCAATGGATGACAATAGCCCTCTAAATGACACTAGAAAAAAAAATGCAACCATTTTTATCCTGTGATAATTTCATGTGACTTGCCCGAATAATACGCTAGTGTGCCTGATGTTTCATAACACTTTCAATGGGGTCTGAAACAGCTTCCAGGGGTCAAGTACAGAAATACTTCTGCAGCCCGACATGCCACATGAGGTGATATAAAAGGATTGCAGATAACACCCACCCTTTCAGGTCAGCTTTTGTTGCTAAATGAGTTATAAGAGCTTTCAGATTTTAGAGGATTTTGGATTTTAGATTATGGACTTGTATTATTATTATTATTATTATTTTTGTCTTTTGTTTTTTGTCTTTTTGGTACTGGGGATCGAACCCTGGGCTTTGCACCTGCTAAGCAAGTCTCTACCACTGAGCTAAATCTCCAGACCGTATTATTATTGTAATAATAATAATAATAATAATAATAATAATAATAATAATTATTATTATTATTACCTATGTGGCATATGAAGGTTTGAACTAGGCCAATAAATGGAAGTTACTGAGAGGCATATTTCAGCTCAAGTTTAAGCCTATGTCAATGTTATTCAAAGATAACCCATGCTACTCCCAGACGTGAGAGCTGTCTATTTCAAGGGCAAGGACATGAAAAGCCACTCACTGGGGATATTTTAGAGGAAATTCAATGATTGGAGATGTGATTGGAGTTGATGCCTTTTATGGTTCTTGTTCTCTCTGGGACAGGGCGACTCTAAATCATTTGGACTCTTTAGGTGTCATTCTTCCCATTTGTAAAATGGGGCCAGGGAGTTGAACCTTGTGATTGTTAAAGATGCTTCTGGCATAATGTTTACAGAAGCTTCTGCGTTTCTCTGTGTCTTCTCTTTGCATATCTGCTGTTGTTCCCACCCATCTTTGCAAATCCTGGCTGACATCCTTGTTTTCAGAATAAACCTTGCCTCAGACCATACCATAGCAAGTTCCCCTTAGTGGACAACGTGGAATTTTCCCGAGGAGTTGGGAAGGATCAGCAAATGTTTTCCTTGTTGCTTGCTGAATTGGGAAAAGTCAGTTTTCAGCAATTACCTCCTAATATCTCAGCATATTTTGACTTATGCAACATCCCAGTCTTTCTGCAAGAATGCTAATCCAGGGTGCAGCTCTATTTTCCTGGAAAGACATGAGTGATTGCTGGGCTTCCTCTCTCTGGTTCTGTTGGGAAGTGAGCTAGTCAATGGAACATAATTTTGCAATGGATGACAATAGCCCTCTAAATAACACCAGAAAAAAAAAATGCAACCATTTTCAATGGAAACCTTTCTGAAATATGCTTCAAATTTCTATCACAGCTTAGAAAAAAATGATTGATAGGGGCTGGAGATGTAGGTCAGTGATGGAGTACTTGTCTAGCATGCATGAGGTCCTGTAACAACAGAAAAAGGTTATATACAAAAGTAACATATTTTAGCTGGGCATGATGGTGCATGACTGTAATTCCAGTACTGAAAAGGCTGAAGTAGGAGGATTGACTAAATTTTGAGGCCATCTTGGTCTATGTAGCAAATTCCAAGCCAGCCTGGGCTATAACAGTGAGACAGTGTTTCTATAAATAGAAACATATTTTGACTTTAGAAAACATAACAAAACAACAAAAAGGGAGACAGCTGTCCATCAGGTCTTTTGCAGCTATAGAAGCACACAGAATAATGTTGTTCTGGTGTTGAGTGTGCCCTGAAAACCAGGCGTTTAGAGCCCTTTCTTCCTTTCCTTTCCCAATCACTGTCTTTCTTTGTACTGTGTTCATATATAGCTGCCTTAGGATTGATTAGGTTCTGAGTGGGCCAGAGCCAAGTCTTCCCCTCCTAGGTAGAGTGAAACTCTTGCTCATGTTCAGCAGGAGAGAGGCACAAGGAACCAGGATCTTCACAGGTGCAGTTGTCACAGTAGCAGAAACCAGATGCTGTCACCAGGAGAAGCGGTGACAACAAAGTGGTGAAGAACCACACAGTGGGGCATTGAGCAGCAGTCCAAATGAAAGAGCATCAGCCACGTGCCTCAATAAGAGTGACACTTAGTATGATGATATTAATAAGGAAGTAAGTTCCTCAAGATTATATATTCCACAGGTTACACAAAGTTAAAAGTAATGCCTGTGATGCACACACACAAATGCATGTAGGTCCAACTAGCTATAAAGGAGAGTAGAACATTGATGAGCACAGCACCCAGGGTGATGGAACTGGAGTGGGTGAGTTGGGGTGGGTAGTTATGGGTTTCATATGGTCTTGTTTGATATCCCTCAAAAGTCTACCTTTCATTACATGTTGTGGGTTAGTAGGTACTTAGAACTTTATAACCATTGAACTAACTGGCTGAATAAAAAGTTTAGTTATAGACCTTGATGACATGATCCAAGGATAATGATGATCCCAATTCTGTATACATGAGATCCAAAAATAGAACAGGGATACAAGTCAATGGTTGTTATGTATGATCTTAATAGATTTTCCAATGAATTGTGAATTTTGGGAGCTCTATTTTGATTTCCCAGAGGAACTTTTATATTTTATTTTATTAATTAAATTAAATTTAATTTTTTTGCAGTACTAGGGGTTAAACCCAGGCCCTTGCACATGCTAGGCAAGTGCTCCACCACTGAGCTGAACTACCAGTCTCTTTTTTATATTTTACTTTGAGACAGGATCTGGCTAAATTGCACAAGCTGCCTCTAGTCTTGAACATGTAGTCCTCCTGCCTCAGCCTCCCAAGTGCTGGGATTAAAGGAGTGTGTCATGGTGCCTGGATGGAACTTTAAAAAATTTTCTTAGTTGTTGACTCTGGTCTAAGCAGAAGATATTGCCAGATACATGAGGTCTTTCTGAGCCTGGCCTTATTGTTAAGCTAATAAGCATTCCGTTCTATGGGTCTGAAGATAGAGTTTTGTGTTTGTTGACCATGTGGTTCTAGTCAGAATATAGGAGCAGATCTCTTGGATTATTTGTGAAGGCATTTCCAGAAAGAATGAACTAAGTGGAGAAGACCTTCCCTGAATGTTGGCAGCAACATCCCATAGGTCATGGGCCCAGATGGAATAAAAGTAGGAAAAGGAGATGTGCCGCTGCCTCAGCCATTCTTTCTCTCTGCTTCCTGGCTTCCATGATGTAAGCTGCTCTATTTTGCCATTCCCTAACTATCATCATGGACTGAAACCTCTGAAATTGTGTTGTTGGTGGTGTTGTTGTTATGTGCCATCAAGTAGATGAACTAACATAAATATTTCCCCTTTTAAGTTGTTTTGCTCAGGTGTTTTGTTATAGTGACAAAAGGCTAACCAACACACAAAGGTTCAGGAGTGAAGAATGGACTGTCTAGAGGTAGAGAGGTGTACAGTGGAGTGACAGAGTGTCTGTAAGTTCTAAGCAAGCAAGGTGGATCTACAGGGTCTTGGCCAAACAACCAGACCATTTCATTGTCCCTTCTCTGGCCTACATCTGTGGGTGTGGGCTTTCTCTCATTCCTGGCATACCTATTCAATGGCTCAAATTCCACTAGAAACTGGAGAGAGAGAGGTGACCCAGAGCTAAGGTTGGAGATCACTTTTATTTCATCCATGAGTATACTATTATTTCTCACCTGGAAAGTACTACCTTTTAGGGCTATCGTCAGTCAAGTGGATTTTGCTGTTAAGAAGCAGACAGCTAAGCTATAGCCTGCATCCACCATGGCACCCCTCGGCAAAGTTAGGGCTCCCACTTCTGAGTGGGTCCAGCTTGTACCTCAATTAAGATAGTGTTATCACATTGCATTTTCATGGTTTATTTATACAGCAGTCTTTCACGTAAGCTCATGATTATCTCAAAGTTAGAGGATATATCTTTTGCATTACCAAGTCTCCCACATTTAGGACATAGGCAGATGATAAATAAATGTGTGGGAGAAAACCATGCATTACACCTTGTGGTCAGGGCCCAATGAATGGGACCTCAACATGGGGACTAGTTATCTCTGGTTGGGAGCATCCAGGGGACTTTAGGAAAGAGGGGATGGTTGGCTTGGGCTTTGAGGTATATTTCAAGGATAGAGAGGGGAGGAGAGTGGGGATGGAGTTGAGGAGCTGTTGGCAGTGATGTGGAGATATTCAAAGTAAATAACAACCAGAACTACGTGTTTTCCCATCGGAGTAGACTCTGGCTATAAATAGTCAGTATTGCCACTCCTGAGCCTATGAGGTGCAGATTGGCCCAGAAGATTAGTAGGGGCCTGGGGTTGGTTGGGGTGGGGCAGAGGTAGAACAGGAATAAATGTTTCAGCATCACTGCCCATATCCTGGCTCTACGTCAGGATCTTTATGTATGTGATCTTTCTTAATTCCCACACAACCTTGGCAGGTAAGCACTATTACTCTAATTTAGAAGAATAGGAAACAGATTCAGAATAGTAATACTGCTTGCTCAGAATTGCTCAAAACGTGAGTGGAGAGCTGGAGCTGAAGATAAGGCCAGGCCCTTGAGTTTCTGGGCTAGAGGTCTGTTCCCTGTGGTGGGTGTGCCCACTGAGGGTCCTGAGGAGAGTCAACATCAATATGGGAGGCATCTGTGGAAACCATACATAGAAGAGAATGTTAGGGTGGACCCGGCTGGAGCAGAAGATGGGCAGCTCCTTAGGGCCTGGTGGATAAAGCTCTCTATTAGGGCATCTGTATTCTGGGACATTCTACCTAAGTGTGTAAACCCCAACAATGTCCCATTTATAATGGCCTTTTCAGGGAATGATTCGGGAACTAGACACACAGCTCAGGCTCTGTGGAAGGAAAAATGCTGCCTAAGAACCAAGGACAAAGACAACAATTTGGGAATTTAGAGGGGAGCGGTTGAGCACAAGGCTTCAGCAGTTGAGGCTGGAGATGAGTAATTGTGGTTACAGAGGAGCTCTGCTATTGGATGAAAAGGAAGTGATTGAAATGGGGGAAAACAGACAAAAAGAATCAGAAACTGACAGCATAGTTGAACATGTAAATGGGTTTAGTTCTAGGCATGGTGAGCAAGAAGCCCAAAGACTAGGTTATTGTTGTTGTTAGGTGCCATCGAGTCAGTATCCGACTCATAGTGACCTCATAGGGTTTTAAATGGCTGACTGTTTTGGGATTGCCTTGGGAGTGGATTGCCAGGCTCTTCTCCCATTTTTGCAGTGCTGGGAATTGAACTCAACACCTCAGAGACTGTAGTGCAGCGCTCTACCAACTGAGCTAAATTCCAGCCCAAAGACTAGGTTATAGGGGGCCAGTTTTCATCAAAAACTTTAGCTGGCGGGGTGCGGTGGACCATGCCTGTAATCCTAGAGGTTTGGGAGGGAGAGGCAGGAGAATGGCAAATTTGAGACCAGAGGCAGTCTGCATAACGTAGCGAGACCCTGTCTCAAAAAAAAAAAAAAAAGTAAAAAAATGAGCTGGGGGTGCAGCTCAGTGGTCCAGCACTTGCAGAGCATGCAAGCGCGAGGCCCTGGGCTCAACCCCCAGTACTGGAAAAAAACAAAAAACAAAAGAAAACTTTAGCTACAGTATATTGATAGGGGCACTGTGTAGCCCACACTGACCTTAACCTTGAGATCCATGCCTGAACCAGATGTTCCTTTGGATGTTGGGAGCTATTACTGGGTGAGAAACTTGGAGGGAAGTGATGTTCAGGGGGAACCAGCTGACCATATCCATGAATGATCCTCCTGCATTTTACAGCTACATCACACCACACACCTCAGATCCTTCCCCCTGAGATTACTACGTCTTTATCCATCAAAACCTCTCAATAACCTCATCTCTTATTGCCTGGCATCTAGAAAGAATTGGCTCTTCTGTATCTCCAAGGCGGAAAAGGGCCTGTGTATCTTCATGGATTTTGAGTGAGAAATAAACCTTTATTGTTTTGGTCCACTGACATTTTCAGGATTTGATAGTTTCAGCAGCTAGTGTCTGTGTGTCTAATGCAGAAGTTGGTACCAGTAGTAGAGTGCTTCATAACAAAGATATAAAATACATGATGTTATCTTGGTGATGAAGTAACAGGTGATGGGAAGCAGGGTTGGAGAATGGCAAGGTGGAGCTCAGGTTACACAGTGGCAAGGTGTTTGTAAAGTTGTCATCTGTGATGACTCAAAAGCCAGATTCTGTGCTTTCTGAACTCATTGTTTTCAGGGAAGAGGTAGAAAAATCAATTAATGCTAGCAAGGTTGTACCTGGCAACACACTGTGAATATTACATGAGCTCATAAGTTGTCAGATGGGTTGCAAGAAGGAATTAATAGGAATATAGAGTGCAGAAAGGTGGGGCATTGGAGTTGAACCAGCAGACTCCTTCTAGATGCCACACAGTGAGAGATGGGATTTAAAAAGGATTTAAGTGGCAAAAGTTGAGGAAAATCTCTTATCTGGAAAGATGACTCAGGACAAAGATCAAATTACAAGTGTAGCTTTCTCATTGGATTTTTCCATATGTTGTCAAGCAGCTGCCATTAGGGTGAGAGAGAAGCCAGCGGGTGAGAAGGCAGATTTGCGGACTGTGTCTTACAGACAGTTTTGCCTGTGGTCCTTGACATTGGCCTATTATGCTGAGTGAAATGTATTGTCAAAGAAGCCATGGTCCTGGGCTGGAAAATATTTAAGATTTAAAAGAACCTTGGGACACCAGTTTTCCGTGACCAAAAGTGGGACTGGGCAAACTGTGCAGACTCCAAGGGAGGCCAAGTCCCTAATTCTCACTTCTTATACATTCAAGGAAGGTTATGTTAATGAAACTGTCTTCCCCAAAAGGTGCACCAGGGGTCATGAGAATCGTGGATGAGGACGATCGTCACTGAGAGCCTCACCCAGAGCCAGAGACTTCAGGACAATGTCTGTCTGGCGGGATGTCAGAACTGCTCTGGCTCTGTGATGCTAGTGTATGCCCTGTGCTTTCCAGAAGGTGTGTTAATTGTAGCTTTTCTGTCCCTGTTCCACCACCTTTGTTAGTCAGGTTGTATGTTGTTATTGTTATTGTTGTTGTTGGGTGCAATTGAGTCAAGTCTCACTCATAGTGACCCTATGTATAGTGGAACGAAACACTCCCCAGTTCTGTGCCAGGCACACGATCTTATTTATGTTTAGGCCCATTGTTGCACACACTGTCAATCCGTCTTGTAGAGGGTTTTCCTTTTTTCATTGACCTGACACTCTCCCAAACATGATGTCCTTTTCCAGGGATTGGTCCTTCCTGACTCCATGTCCAAAATACATTAGATGCAGTCTAGCTATCCTTGTGTCCAAGGAGCACTTTGGTTGTACTTCTAAGAACTGTCGGTTCTTTTGGCAGTCCATGGTGTATTCAATAATCGTCTCCAGCACCATAATTCAAAAGCATCAGTTCTTCTTCTGTCTCTTCTGTTCAGTGTCCAGCTTTTACAACCATATGATGCTAATGAAAATAGCGTGGCATGCGTCAGGCACGGCAAAATACCTGACAGAAATAAACTTATAGGAGGAATGTTTTATTGGGGTAACACCTTAGAGGATCTCAGTCCATAGAGACAGAAAGGCATGGTGGCAGGGCAGGCATGATGAAAGAGCAGGCAGCAGGCTCGTCACAAAGACTCTCCTCACATCATGGCAGACTGGGAGCAGAGAAAGCTATCAGAACCAGGGTCTACCTAAAACCTCTAAAGGCCCGCCTCCCGTTGACCTACTTCCCCAAAGCTAGGTCCCACCTCCCAGAGTTCCATAGTCTCCCAGGATAGTGTCTCCAGCTGGGGACCAAATGTTCAGACACATGACCTTTAGGGGACATTTTAACTTCAAACCATAATACTATCGTATCTCTGATGTGTGGTGTGTGTGGTGGGAGGTGTTATTGGGGAAAAGGGATATATAGGATGTGCTTACAGGTCATAGTTCTAGGGAAGTGATCCTCCACTGGGAGCCATTTTGACCCTGGGGGGCATTTGGCATCAGCTGGGGAAATTTTTTGTTGTCGCAGCTGGAGATGGTGGTGCTACTCAGGTCTAGTGAGTAGACGCCAGGGATGCTACAGAGCATCCTACAGTGCACAGGGCATTCTCCCAGAGCAAATAATAATCCTGTCTAAAATGTCAAAATCACCCAGGTGGAGAAGCTCTGGTCTAGAGGATAAAAGTTGCAACATCTGAAATGAATAGCCAGGTTATGGGATGGGAAATCAGAACGCAGCCTGGGGCTGGTGCTCATTCCTTCATTCAATAGACACCAGTGTTGTGTGAGAGGCTGGGGGAGGTGGACAGTGGGGATTTGTCAGAGTCATTAATGTTATTTTCTGCAATAAATGGCCTCCCCAATACCTCAGTGTCTTAAATAATAAAGGTTTATTTTTCACACCATAGCGGGGAACATCTGTTGTTTTTTTTTCCCCCTGATTAACAGATGTACTTTTTTCTCCTATGGACATTGAGAGCCTGGTCATGGCTTGATTTGCACCACTGATGTGGTTACTAGGCAGCTCACTAAAACAACTGTCCCTTGCTGTTTGCTAGTATCCCCTTACTCATCTTACTATTTGAGTCTCATTTACCTTTAACTCTGATTCTCCCCTCCCTTGGCTTATGGTATAATATGTACTTTTGTTTGTTGCCTTGATACCTTTGGGGTGAAATGAGCTTCAAACTAAATGATGAATCCAAGGTGTTCTGGCTAGCAGATGGCTGCTATGAAAGAGAAATCAGGCAACCAGTAAGTACCCCTTTCCTTCTTTAAAAAAGAAAGCAGAGCTTTCGGTCCCAGCCTGAAAACTTACAGAATTGAAACTTTGTTGGGGAACTTCAGATAGCTTTTCTTTTTTCATTCTATATCTTTTGATATCCCTTTCAAGTTGCTATTTTAACAATCCAGGGTCCCACTTGTTTTTGCTGGGAGAGGAGGGAGACACGAAAACTTTTCTCCAAGGTCTTTTGGGGAATCACTGCATGCAAATAGCTCAGGCTCAGAAGGAAACTGCGTGAGGTCAGTCCTCTGCTCATTCCTGAGGAGGCCATGCACAGAGTGGGTGTTTTTACTTTTGCTTTCTGTTTCTAAACATAAAATAGATGAGGAGTCAGGAGACCAGTCACAAACCTACTGTGTGACTTCAGGGTATGTACATATCCCTCTCTGGTCTCCAGAAATACAAGTGGGTTGATAACCCACCGAGATCTCTGCTTCCTGTGCGTGCCCCAGGAGAGCAAGCTCTTCCAGTGAAATGTGCTTCCTGATGATTTTAGCTGAGTGGGATTTTAGTGACATCCAAACATGATGTTCGAAGAAGTCAGCTCAGTTTCCTATAAACATGGAGGAAACCAGGGTTTGGAGGGCTAGGCTGGGGTCTTGCTGGTGACAGTCTTGAGAGGTATGTCAGATGTGAGGCCTGGAGCCCTGCTGCTGGCTTCCATGCATCCTTCAGTTGTGGGCCCTTGGGCAAACCCCATGTAGGTCCCTTAGCCTCATATCCTCATTGACCACAGCAGGCTGACTGCAATAGAACCACGTGCTGTGAAGACAAAAGACACAATGCTCATAAAGTGCTAGGGGCATTGTGCAATGTGCATTCCTGATCATCACCCTTATTAGGGTCAGACTCAGCTGGACTGGGAGGACTGAGCCTGAGTGCCCACCCTGGCCCCTCCGATGGTCCTCTTTGCCCTTGTATGAGGTCAGAAAATAACTGCCCCATTCACTGTCTCCAAGTGGGCTGGTAAAAAGGATACAGAAACATCCCCCCAGCTGAGCTTCCAGACAACCAGCTCTCAGTCTGCATCATCCTCTTTCTCTCCATCCAGTCCTCTCCCAGGACAAGCCCTTTTCCCTTTTTTTCATTGCCATTTTCTCTTCTGTGAAATGAGTGATTTAGATTAGATCATCTCTAATCTAAATGACTTCCATCCCATCCCAGTTTAGACATTTTGTATTCAGTTAATGTAGGATTTCTCAACCTTGGCGGTATTGACTTTTTAGACCAGGTAATTGGTGCTTTTGAATTATAGTGCTGGAGATGAATACTGAATGTGCCATGACCTGCCAAAAGAACCAATAGATCCATTCTAAAGAAATGCAACCAGAGTGCTCCTTGGAAGCAAGGATGGCTAGAATGCATCTTAAGTATTTTGAACATGTTGTCAGGAGGGACCAATCCCTGGAGAAGGACATCATGTTTGGGAGAGTGGTGGGTCAATGAAAAAAAGGAAGACCCTCAACTAGATGGATTGACACAGTGTCTGCAACAATGGGCTTAAACATAAAAATGATCTTATGTAAGGCACAGGCTGGGGTTTAGCTCTGTTGGTAGAGTGCTGCTCTGTGTTTTCTGAGTCCCTGGGTTCGATCCCCAGCACTGCAAAAATAGAAGGACCTGGCAATCCACTCTTGAAACAATCCTGAAAACCAATCAGCCATTGGAAACCCTATAAGGGTCACTATGAGTCAGAATCACCTCAAAGGCACCTAATAACAGCAACAACATGCACGGCACAGTGATTGGGAGTATTTCATTCTGTTGTACGTAGGGTCACTCTGAGTTGGATCTACCCTGATGGCATCTAACACCAATAACAATTCTTTGTTATCCTATGCACTGTACAATGTCTAGCAAGCCCCAGTTGTGACAACCAAAAATACCTCCACACATGGCCAACTGTCTCCTGGAGAGGAAAACTGCCTTGGTTGAAGAGTGACTTAAGAGTACTTCAACATGGTGATGCTGATTACCTTTATTGAACACTTCTTTATGCCAGCTACTGCACTAAGACATTTCCATGCCTTAACCTCACTCAATCCTCATAACACTCCCTGAGAAATGGGCATTATTATTCTCTGCTTTGCAAATAAAGGTGATGAGCTGCTAATAAATGATGAAGCTTGGACTTGAGCTGAAGTTTCCCCCATTTCAGAGCTTGTGTACACCACTTTGAAAATGTTGAAATCCAGGTAATTTTTCAGAGCAAGGCAATATGTTTTATGTAGCAAGATCCTAGGAGCCTAGGACTCGGGACCAGGCAGACTTGATTTGGAATTTGATTTGATGAGCTTGTCTCCATTTCGACCCCATTTCTGCCCTAGTTGAATTGAGAATAATACCGGATGTGCAGGTTGGTGGAGGATGGCCTAAGGCAGAGGCACACATGGAACATTGCTTCCATTCTTTCCCCATAGCCCTAGGTGTGATGTCAGTGCTCCCAGGGTGGACGAAAGCCTCATGCCATACTGTATCACCTCATCCCTGGTCCCACCCTGCATTGGCCATCTAAGCGTTTCTTCTGAGCTCCAGACCAGCTCAGGCAACAGTTTGCTGGAAGATGCACACGCAATACAATCAGGACTGGAATAGCCACATTGTTCCCACCTTCAGGTCCTCCTGAGTCTCCTTTGCAGTGACCATGAGACAGGTCTCAAAGCATGGCTCTGGCAGTCATCCTTGACTTCTTCTAGCTCCTCATTTCCTATAGCCAAGCAGTAACCAGGCTCTGGCCCTTGCACTTGCTAAGTCCCATGGCATTTGGGTGCCTCCATCCCCATTGCCTTTCCTTTGAGCCAGGCCACCATGGCCCTCACCTGAGCTTTGAGGGTGTTTTCACTGTCCCCCCTCACCATCCATTCTGCCAGGGTGTCCACCTTCTTCCTGTGCCTCTGACTGGCTTGCCAGTTCCTGTTCTAGCATACAGCCCTACTCATTCATTGGCATGCAAATCTCTGCTCACTCTGGCTTCATTTTATCCTTACTCTCCTGTTTGGACTCTCTTTTCTTTTTCTCAGTTTTAACCATATAAAATGCCTCATGAATTCTCTCAAGGCACAATACTACCAATTCTTTTTAGACATTTGAACAAGCTTTTGCCTAGCCTTGAACTCTTCTTTGCTACTCTGGCTTAGTCTTAGATAACTCCTATAAGGCTCGTTTGTTGTTGTTAGGTGCCATTGAGTTGGGTCTGACTCATAGTAACACTTATAGAGTTTTCAGTGGCTGATTGTTTCTGGATTTCTTCACTAGTGGATTTCCATGTCCTTCTGTTTTTGCAGGGCTGGGGATCAAACCACAGGCCTCAGAGAGTGCAGAGTGGTACTGTACCAACTGAGCTAACCTCCAGTCCCTAAGGCTCTCTTAGAGGTCCCTTCCCTCTGGAAACCTTGTCTGATCCCTAAACCTGGGTCAACCACCTCAAGGCTTCTCCATTCAAGCATTTCCTGTTTTGTGCTGTGTTAATCTGTTGACATATCTGTCTTTCCCACTGTATTGTGAGTTTTTGAGGGCATCTAGGGTATCTTTTTCTTCTAATCCCCTATACCCACCATCAGCAGTTTTACAAAAAGTGTTTGTAGCATAAATGAACTATAGCTGGTGTTGCATGATTTAACGAGTCGCTAGTCATAAGAAGGGGCTGGGATTTAGCTCAGTTGGCAAAGTGCTGCTCTGTGTTCTTTGAGGCCCTGGGTTAGATCCTCAGCAAAACAAAAATGGGAGAAGGATCTGAAAACCCACTCTCAAAACAAGCTCAGAACAATCAGCCATTGAATACCCTATGAATAGCAGAGAAGGACCAACATAGTGCTGGGCATACCATGTGGTGGGGAGTGATTTGTTCTGATGTGCGTAGGGTTGCTATGAGTCAGACCTGAGTTGATGGCACCTAATGCCAATAATAAGTTGTAAGAAGGGAAGAAATGACATCTGTGAGCTACAAAGTCTGATGAGTGATTGATAGTCAGTCTTGGAACTGGCTCAGGGTCCCCTCTTCCCACCTTGAAATCAACTGGAAGATGATCCCATTCAATGGAAATGTGACTCAGGGTAACTACCTTTGATATTAAGGTAGATAAAGCAATTGTGTTACGTGACATGGAGGTAGTGTTCTTCTTCTTTGGTCAGATGGGGAGAACCAAGAAGCCAGGAGCCATATGACCTATGATTCATGGTTAGCTTAGCCGTTAGAGTTTGACAAGTCTACCTGATGAGGTAACTTGAAAAACCAGGTGAGCATTGGGACACTGGAGAGCCAGGTTTCCCAACCTTGACCCTGTGGATGTTCTGGGCCAGGTAATTCTTTGCTGTGGGGAGTGGTTCTGTGCATTGCGGCACTCCTAGCTCCTCCCCTAGATGCCAGTAGTACCTTCTCCACTCCAATTGTGACAACTCAAAATGTCTCTAGATATTGCCAGGTATTTTCTGTGGGGACAAAGTTGTCTCTTGTTAAAAGTCACTGTTCTTTACGTGTTAGAGATGGGGTCCTTCTGATGGGGCCAAAGGAACCCTGAGGAGAATTGGTTTGAAGTCCATTGACAATACTGCTATTTAGGGACATTTTTGTAAGTCCTGTCTGAATTTGACCTTGGGTCAATAGCTTAACTTCCCTAGATTTTGGCCTTCTAATATTAAGTAGGGGCTGGGATTTAGCTCAGTTGGTAGAGCGCTGCGCTGCAGTCTCTGAGGTCCTGAGTTCAATTCCCTCCCCAAAATGGGAGAAGGGCCTGGCAATCCACTCCCAAGGCAATTCCGAGACAGTCAGCCATTGAAAACCCTATGAGGGTCGCTATGAGTCAGATACCGACTCGATGGCACCTAACAACAACAACAACAATCTTAAGTAGGGGCTGGGGTTTAGCTCAATTGGTAGAGTGTTACTTTGCATTCTCTGAGGCCATGAGTCTGATCCCCAGCACCACAAAAATGGGAAAAGGACCTGGTAGTCCACCCCTGGAACAATCCCCCAAACAATCAGCCATTGAAAGACCTATGAATAGCAGAGAAGCACTGACATAGTGCCAGGCATGGCACAGTGTTGGGGAGTGTTTCATTCTATTGTATGTAGGGTCACTATGAGTTGGACCTGACTCAATGGCACCTAACAACACTCTTAACTAGTAGAATAATGCAAGTACAGAAGGTTGTACAGTCTTCTGAGTTCAGTTTTGTTTTTAGAGGTGACGTGGAGGATGGGAGATCTCAGACCTTGGGATAGGGACCAGTGGCATAACTACCACAGCTGAGTGATGAAATTCAGGCCCCTGCTTGCTCAGATTGGCTTATTTCCACAGACCACCACTGCTCTCTCCCTTGGGCTTGTCAAGATGTTCCAAGGAGGACTCTGTGCCATTTAGTCACTTCTTAGCTGTCTGCCTCCCTCCTCAGCTTAGACTGTCAGACCTGGACAGTGATCTGAGATCTTTGTTATGGGGTGTGGGGAACTGAGGCTCAGGAAAAGGAAGACACTTGACCAAAGTCAGGTGGTAAGTTAGCCTAGGATTTGGCTCTTACTGACCGAAGTTTCTGGTATTCTCTCTCCCACTCTGAGAGCCCCTGTCTGTTGAGTCTTTGGTAGAACTCTTTTTACACCATTGAAGCTTACATTCCTCAGTTTTATTCTTCCTGTCTCCTACTTTCTGCTCTGTGATAGCTAGCTAATGCAAGAGTAAAACCTTAATATTTCAGAAAGAAATGATGTGCTTATATTACCTCCCAAGTGACATGCTTAGCTATAAACTGTGCTTCCACCCAATGAAATGAAACTAATAGTAGGAATCTGAGCTGGGCCAGAAAGGCTTTTGATACAGCTAGACCCTTTTAGGAAATCCCCCCATCTCTGGAGGACATCTAGGCTACCATGATTTAAGGTTGCACGTGGGTTGTTTCCCATCATGTGATTTAGAGGAAAGAAACTTGGCTTTGGACTTAGGTTCAAATTCCAGCTTTACCACTTCATAATTTTGTTAATTTTAGAGAAATATAGTGCCATTCTGAATGATTCTTGTGGGCTGACCATGTTACATGTATTATCAATTCTTACAACTACAGTGAGAATGTTTACGGTTTATAGATGAGACAACTGAATTGCAGAGAGTTTAAGATATAAAGTGACTTTATGCTAGGCACCATGGTACATACCTGTAATCCCAGTGACTCAGGAGGCTGAGGCCAGAAGATCATGAGTTTGAAACCAGAGGCAGCCTGCACAACTTAGTGAGACTCTGTCTCAAAATAAAACAAAAGGGCTAGGGGTGTGGCTTACTTGCCTAGCATGAGTGAGGCCCTGGGTTCAATCCCCAGCACTGGGGTTGGGGAGGAGAAGAAAAACACCAAAACAAAACAAAAAATTTACTTTAGGCAACAAAATTAGAAGTGGCAGATTCAGGAGTTGAGCCCAAGGCAATGTGGCTCCAAATTAAAGATGACTAAATTGAGATCTTTCAAAACAATTCAGTGTGACTTATCCTCACTGAATTTTGGTTTCTTAGTCTGCTGAGCTGGATTGATGATACCTCCTTAGAAGAACTGCTGTGAAGCTAAAGGCAATATTGCCTGTGCTGTACCTGACACCATCTAAGTGTCTGTCAACACCCAGTCTTGCTCTCTTCAGCACAAGTTGTTTTAGTTTGACATCAGTTATAATTTATTAAGTGCTAACTTGATGTAGCCTGCAGTTGTACCACTGGGGTCCAATTCTGTTAGATCTTGGAAGCTAAGCAGGGTTGGGCCTGGTTGGTGCTTGGATAGGGGACTGCCTGGGAACACCACGTGCTATAGCCTTGGGAGAAGGACATGGCAACCCACTCCGCAAAACCAATCAGCTATTGAAGACCCTAATTGGTGCAACCACTGTGGAAATCAATATGGAGGTACCTCAAAAAACTAAAAATAGATCTACCATATGACCCAGCTATAACACTATTGGGAATTTACCCAAAGGGAGATGGGTCATCATACCACAGAAACACCTGCATCTCCATGTTCAATGGAGCACTTTTCACAATAGCAAGTATATGCAATCAACCAAAGTGCCCTTCAACAGAAGAATGGATAAAAAAACTATGGTATATATACACAATGGAATACTACTCAGCAATCAAGGAAAATGAAATAAGGTCATTCGCAGCAAAATGGATGGAATTAGAGAAAATTATTTTGAGTGAATGAACACGAGCTCAGAAAGAGAAACAACACATGTTCTCACTCATATGAGGGAACTGATTCAAAATTACAAGAAGGAAAAATCCTATTCAAAGGTCAGATCATAATAAAAGGGGGGAAAGATAAGAATGATGTCAATATAAATGGACTAGAAATCGCATGTAATTGTTCTAACAAGATAAAAACAAAGACCACTACAGGAAAAGTTTCTATCTTAAACAGAACTGGAACCCAAGGACATATAGAAAAATACTACTAAATAAAAGATAGAGAAGACTTGGATGGGAAACTTAGATGGGAAGGGTGGGAGGGGGGAAACATAGGGAAGGGTAAGGGGTAACCTATGTGAATAATGTTTATCAAAATGCATATATGGAAATGTCACAATGAAAAGCATGTCAAAATGAATCACATTAAGATGTACATTAAAAATTTCTAATAAAAAAAAGAAAACCCTATGAATGGTAGACAAGCACTGATAATACTGTTTCACTTGTTGTACAGAGGGTCACTACGACACCCAACTCGATGGCACCTAACAACAACATACTTGTTGTAGGCAAACTGCTAATTGACTTTACACATGTGATTCCACTTAATTTTGCAAAAACTAAGCTGGATCAGTATTATTTTTTTCATATTTCCATTGAGGAAATGCAGACACAAAGAAGAGTGAAGGAATTGCCTAAAGTCACCAGCAAAGCCTTAGCCAAGCAAGGGTTTGCATTCATCTTGCCTGACTCCAAAGCCACCCGTTGGTCCCAGGCTGTGCTCTGCCCTGTAACTACTGAAAGACACAGGTGAGCTTCAGGAATGCTCACATGCCTCAAGTTATTCCCTGGGCGTGTTTTGTACCTTTACAAATGAAAATAAACTAAATTTTCATCTTAGTAGGTCTCTTCCTGTTCTGAAGGCCAGTGCCCTGAGGACCATCTGAACTCAATTAAGCTTGGAGGATACTGCAGTCAATTGTTTATTCCAGGTGAATTTCTAATTTAGACTTGAATCTGTTCCTCTTCTAAGGTGCCCAATGTGGCCTCAGGGACTTCAGGCTAATCTTCCGCTAAATTGGAGTGAGATCTAAATAAAGCTGTTCATGATTTGGCCCCACAGCACATAGACAAACTCATTTCCAGATACCTTCTGCTCGAGCCCCCTGTCACTCACTTTTCTGGACCTTCTGAACTCTCTGAGCCCTTTAACTAGGCACGCTTTTCTATGTGGCATTTCCCGTTCTGATGTAGCCCCATCTTTACCTGATTCAAACATTTCTTCTCTCTACGGTCATGTCTGCATGTGTGGGAAACTTGAGTGGGATCAAAATCACATTTTTCAGACTCAGAATTATGAGACGGAAAACCAGTTTTCTCATAGTATCTGTAAGGGCCAAACATGGTGCATCCAACTGCAGCGCCTGATGTTTGCCTGGTAAAAAACAGGAACCTGCATGTAGCATAAAAGCAGGGGCTATGGAGACATAGACTGCATGGGAATCCCAGCATGAATGAGCTCTGTGACCTTGAGCAAATTATGCTGAACATCTCTGAAGCTCAGTTTTTTGGTAAATTTGGATGCAGTGTGATTGTGGAGATTTAAGACCATAGTCATAAGATCACATAGACTGCTAAGTTTGATCTAAGCAGATGTCTTGAGCAGATTGACTAAATCATAGTTGCTGCTCTTCTCTGATCTGATCTTGTGTGGCAACTTTGCTATCTGTTCAAGCCACTTACCACTTTCACCTTGGCTGTGATTCACAGGGTGTGTACATCTGTCCACATGCCATCCTGAGCTCCTGCAGGAGAGGCTCCAAAACAGGCTCACCTTTGAATTCCCAGAACACCTTATTATAGAAATCACTGGTAAATACTCATTTCCCTAATGAATAGAATGAACAACTTTTGGGAGGAAAAGGGATCTATTGTGCTCCATTGAGAAAAGTGTGCAAATTGGGTTGGGAAGGTGGGGATCATATCTGTCTCAGTTACAGCTGTGTCCCCGACACTTGGCTCACTGACAGATGAGAGCAAGTGTACAACAAATGCTTGCTGGATAAATGAATATGGGCTCCAGAAATATGTAGCCTATAAGAGGGCATAGAGCTCACTTGCACTGATACCCACATAGTTTCAGAGAGAGAGAAACTGAGGTCCTGGGAAGGGAAAGGATTGCCTAGTTTCATCGGAAACTCAATGGGTATTTTAGGTTGCCAGGGATCTAAGGGGCTTGGGTTTAGCTCAGTTGGTGGAAGACTTGTTCTGTGTGCTCTGAGGCCCTGGGCTCAATCCCCAGCACCACAAAAATGGGAGAAGGACCTGGCAGCCCACTTCTGAAACAATCCTGAAACATCCAGCCATTGCAAACCCTATGAATAGCAGAGAGACACTGACATAGTGCCAGGCATGACACAGCATCAAGCAGTGTTTTGTTTTGTTGTACCTAGGGTCGCTAATGAGTTGTACCCAACTCGACTGCACCTAACAACAACAACATGACTCAGTATTGCCAGTCAGAGCTGAATTCAGCCCAATTCTCTTGCTCTCCATTGACTGGCAGGGGCTGAGCCAATCAGAGGATGAAAGGGGCAGAATATTCATGGGGAGTAAGCATCCATACAGTAACCATTTGCATTTGGTTCCCTTTGGGCTAATATTCAATGCATTTGTAAATCAGGTTATGTGATTTGGGAAGAAAAAGATCCTTGGTTATTTTTAGATGAGGTACCTTAATGTTTGCCTGTAGCCATCCCACCCTGGGATCTGATCCCATCAGATATTGGAAGGTAAGCAGGGTTGGACCTGGTTAGTCCTGGATGGGACATTGCCTGAGAATGCTGGGTGGTGTAGGCTTGGGAGAAGGACCTGACAGCCCACTTCTGAAACAATCAACCATTGAAAACCCTATGAATAGCAGAGAAACACTGACAATAGTGCTGGGTATGGCACAGTGTGGGGAGTGTTTTGTCTATTGTACAGGTTACAATGAGTCGGACCCTACTGGATGGCACCTAACAACCACCACCTTGACTTTTAATGAAGTAAAACCCTATAGCCAGGTTTCCTCCATCTTTACCACCCCCTCCCTTTTTTTCCTTCATAATTTGCTAAATCATCTAGTTATATCTTCCTTGGAGGCATTCCTGTTGAGAAGCTGAGCCTTGTCTTACAAAGCATCAAGATATGTTGTGGGGTCTGAAACAATAGTCGGAACTGACTTTTCTTTTGGTTTCCTGAATTTAAACTCAGTAAATTTCCTTTTGTTCATGACTTCTTTGAAAAATAAATCTTTCTTATGATTTGGATGGGTCCATATAAAGTAAGACAAGGATGTACAATGTATGCTTCCTGAGGGTAGAGATTTTGTTTTGTGGTTACTGTGCCCTCAATACCTAGAATACCTCCCCATGTATGGTAGGAATTCAGGGTATGAATTAATGACCCACTCTTCTTAGAGGATGGAAAAGGCCCTTGGAGGCTGGTGCTGGGAGCCCCAAGGCTGTATGTGATCTTGCTCATTACCAAATGTGCAATCTTGGGCAAGTGTCTTACCCTCTCTGTATTACTAGTTCATCTGTAAAATGAAATGGGAAGGATGAGTGGATGTAAAGTGGGTTGAAGATAAAAAATAGATTTAAAAGTATTGTGAACAAAAGCACTATTTTCATCTTTCTTCATGGTTTCTTAATGGGAAAATGTCCAGAGATGTTTGGTTTTGGACAATAATTAATCATCAACTTTTCATCAGGGCAAATTCTGACATTTCTAGCTGGCTTATGACTAGTGGGCTGTAGCTATATCAGATATGTATAAGTGGCCAAGACTGAGGTATTTTCCAGAAGTTTGCAATGAGGGTACTGATGTATGCCTCCCTGGTAGGTGATGTTTTGAGCAGCAGCCAGGCACATTGCGGAAGATGGAGAGGCTGTGGGAGAGCCACTTTAGTTGTGCTGTCCTGAATGAACATCTCAGTAAGACTACAAGTTGAAAGTTAAGGCGGTTTGGACCAGATTCTTATTCACAGAAAGGTGGGAAATAAAATGACAAGAGGAAAAAAAAAATACTTGGCTGAATGTTTGTGAAAAAGCAATTGAGAAAACAAGTTCATCGGAAGCTAGTTCACTCTTGGCCTCTTATTGTTGACTGATTCTGGGTAAGTCATTTGTCTAAGAACTGGGCACTATTTCAGGCCTTCTGAAGAGAAAATGGGTATAAATTAGCATCTATTCTCATATCTCTGGGAGAAACTGATAGGTAGACCAAAGATGCCACTAAGGAACAACTGATGAGCTAGAAAATAGCACAAGATTCTGTGGGAACTTAAAATGGAGAGGAAGTTGAATCTACTTGGGAAATTCTGGGAAGGAATTAGAAAGGAGGTGGTTTCTTTTTCAGCATTGTTGTTAGTGTATAAAAATACTACGGGTTTGTGTATATTAATTTTGTATCCTGTAACTTTACTGAATTCATCAATTAGTTCTAATAGTCTGGTGGAGTCTTTAGATTTTTTATGCATAGAACAACATCATCTGCAAACAGGGATGATTTGACATCCTCTCCTCTTTCCTATGCCTTTTATTTCTTTCTCTTGCTCAATACTTTGACTAGGTTTTCCAGTACTGTGTTGAATAAGATTGATAAGAATGGACATCCTTGTCTTGGTCCAGATCTTAGATGAAAAGCTTTCAGCTTTCCCCCATTCATTATATTGGCTATAGATTGGCTATATAGGATCTAATTCACAATTACTGTAAATAAAAATAAAATGAAATAAAATACCTAGGATCCAAAGAATACTAATACCAAGGAAATGAAAGACTTTTACAATGAAAATTATAAAACTCTGATGAAAGAAATTGAAGAGGACTCACATGGAAATACAAATGGAATCACCTTCCATGTTCATGGATTGGAAGAACCAGTATTATTAAAATATCCATACTATCTAGAGCCATTTACAGATTCAGTGCAATCCTCACCAAAGTACCAGAGTGTCTTCATAGAACTGGGAAAAACAGTCCTAAAGTTTATATGATAGCACAAAGGCACCCAAATAGCCAAAGCAATGTTAAGAAAAAAGAATAAAGCTGGAAGTATCACACTTCTTGATGTCAAAATATACTACAAAGCTATTTTAACCAAAACATCATGGTATTTTCATAAAAACAGAAACATAGATTAATGGAACAGAATAGAGTGACTGGAAATAAGCCCATGCATTTATAAAGCCAACTAATTCTTCACAATGTCTCCAAAAATGCATATTACAGAGAAGACAGCCTTTTTAGTAAGTGATGTGATGAAAACTGGACATTCACAAGCAGAAGATTGAAACTTGGCCCTTATCTTTCACCCAATATAAAAATAAAGTAAAAGTAGATCAAAGGCCTAAATGTAAGACCTGAAACTATGAAGCTACTAGAAGGAACATAGGGGAAACATGTCAAGATACTGGTATAGGCAACAATTTTTTGGATAAGATTATAAAAATCAGGAAATGAAAACAAAAATAGACAAACAGGGTTATATCAAATTGAGAAGCTTCTGAATAGCAAAGGAAAAAGTAAACAGAGTGCAAAGACAAGCCACAGTATGGGAAAAATTTTGGAAACTATTCATCTGACAAAGAATTAATATCCAACATGTATAAAGAACTTTAAAAACTCAATAACAAAAAATCCAATTAAAAATAAGCAAGGAGCCAGGCATGGGAGCACGCACCTGTAATCTCAGTGATTTGGGAGGCGAATGCAGGAGGATGGCAAGCTCGAGTATAGAGGCAGCTTATGTAACTTAGAGACTAAGACCTTGTCTCAAAATAAAGAATAAAAAAATGGGCTGGGAGTGCAGGCCAGTGGTAGAGCACTTGCAAAGTATGTGCAAGACCCTGGGTTCAGCCTCCAAGTACCACACAAACAAAAAAACAAGGATATGAAGGGATACTAGCTATCAGGGAAATAGAAGTCAAAATAGTAATTAGATATCCTTTTATTATAGTCAGAGTAGTCTGCAGCCATAGCACTGTAGCTTCTGATCCCATCAGATCTTGGAAGCTAAACAGGGTCAGGCCTGGTTAGTACTTGCATGGGAGACTGCTGGGGAACACCAGATACTGTAGACTTGGGAGGAGGACCCAGCAACCCACTCCCAAAAATGAATCTGCCATTGAAAACCTTATGAATAGCAGAGAAGCACTGACCATAGAGTTTTGCCTTGTTGTACATAGGGTTGTTACAAGTCAGACACCGACTTGATGTCACCTAACAACAACATGGTGGTGGTGGTGGTTAGGTGCCGTCGAGTCGAGTCTGACTCATAGCGACCCTCATAGGGTTTTCAATGGCTGACTGTTTCAGGATTGCCTTGGGAGTGGGTTGCCACGTCCTTCTCCCATTTTGCGGTGCTGGGAATCGAACTCAGTACCTCAGAGACTGCAGAGCAGCACTCTACCAACTGAGCTAAATCCCAGCCCAACAACAACATAGGGTGGCTATTATCAAAAACACAAAAAATAACAAGTACTGTCAAGAATGTAGAAAAAAGGGAACCCACACACTACTAGTAGTAATACAGCCACTATGGAGGACAGTATACAGCTTCCTTAACAAACTAAAAATAGACCTACCATATGATCTAGAAATCCCAGTTCTAGGTATATATCCAAAAGAAATGATACAAACGAAATGATACAAATGCTGTTGCACTATTCGCAATGGCTAACATATGGAATCCACCTATATCCCTACTTACAGATGAATGGATAAAGTAAATGCGGTATATATATACAATGGAATCTGCAGCCATACCATTGTGGTGACTAATCCTGTCAGATCTTGGAAGCTAAGCAGGGTCATACCTGGTTAGTACTTGGATGGGAGACTGCCTGAGAATACCAGGTGCTGTAGGCTTGGGAAAAGGACCTGGAAGCCCACTCCCCCCCAAAAAAATTAGCCATTGAAAACCCTATGAATGGCAGAGAAGCACTGACAATACTGTTTCTCCTGCTGTACATAGGGTTGGTATGAGTCGGACACCAATTCGACAGCATCTAGCAACAACAACAACAACAATAATGACAAGAACAACAACAACATACACACTTGAATATTATTCAGCCATAATACGAATGATACCTATCATTTGAAGAAAAATGGATGGATCCGGAGGACATCATTTTAGGTGAAATGGCAGATGAAGAAGTATAAATCCTACATGTTCTCTCTCATATGTGGATGTCAAAAATGTCTATTCGAATGGATAATAGTGATTACTGGAAGCTGGGAAGAGAGTACAGGGGTGGTGGTTGGTTAGATATGAGTATCCTAACACAGATTGAGCTGGGATAGGATTTAGCTCAATGGGTAGAGCATTGTTCTGCAGTCTCTGAGGTCCCGAGTTCGATTCCCAGCACTGCAAAAATGGGAGAAGGATGTGGCAATCCACTCCCAAGGCAATCCCAAAACAACCAGCCATTGAAATCCCTGTGAGGGTCGCTATGAGTTGGGCACGACATGACGGCACCTAACAACAACACAGATTAAAGTAGTAAGTTCTAGTGTTATACAGGACAGTGAAGGGACTATAGTTCACAAAAACCTATTCTATATCGTATCGACAACTAGGAGAGAGGATCTTGAAGGCTCCCAACCCAAAGTAATGATGAGATGGAAACATTAATTACTCTGACTTGATCAGTATATATTGTATACATTTATTGAAATATACTGTACCCCATAAATATGTACAATTGTTGTTGTCAGGTGCTGTCTAGCTGGTGTCCAACTTATAGCGACCCTACATATGACAGGTAAAGCACTATGGTCAGTGCTTCTTTCCTATTCATAGGGTTTTCCATGGTGGATTGAGTTCTGGGAGTGAATTGCCGGGTCCTTCTCCCAAGCCTACAATATCTAGTGTTCCCAGGCAGTCTCCCATCCAAGTACTAACCAGGCCAGACCCTGCTTAGTTTCTGAGCTCTGATGGGATCAGACACCACAGTGCTATGGCTGCAGGCACATGTACAATTATCATGTGTTAATAAAATGTTTAAAAAAAATTTAACAAGATGGAAATATTACCTACTCCAATTTGATCATTACACACTGCATTGGTGGTGTTGTTAGGTGCCCTTGAGTCGGTGTCGGACTTATAGCGACCCTACGTAAAACAGACGAAGCAGTATTGCTGCTTCTCTGCTATTCATAGGGTTTTCAATGGCTGATTGTTTTTTGGGAGTGGGTTTCCGGGTCCTCCTACCAAGCCTGCAGCACCTGGTGTTTCTAGGTGGTCTCCCATCCAAGTACTAACCAGGCCCGAACATGCTTAGCTTCTGAGATCTGATGGGATCAGATGCCACAGTGGTGCGGTTGCAGGCCATATTGCATACATGTATCAAATTATACAGAACCTCATAAAATTTAAATTTATAGCTATAATGGAGATGGTGTTTTAGGTGAGACTTAGGGAAAAAAGAGACTTTTACTGGATGTCTCGAGAAAGAGTGGTGATGGGTCAGGTGACAGTATTGTCAAAGGAAGGAGTCACTTGTACAGAGCATGATTGATGTGAAAGAATAGTGTCCTTGGGCAGTAAACTGTGACTTGGCATAGCTCAAACATGGGCTGCATGGGGAAGTATGTGGGAGGGGAGGAGAGTGCAGGTCATAAAGACAAAGTAGACTTGGCTCAGTAGGACTTTTGTCCCTGTGGGCAGTGGCAAACCATGGAAAGATGGTAGGAAGCAGGGGAACTGGACCACATGAATGTTTCAACACATTGTTCCGGTAGCTGTATGGAGGATGAATTGGATGCTGGAGGCAGGGCCATCAGTGGAAGAGGGTTGCCCATGTCCAGGTGAATGGTGATGAGGGCAGGGATCAGGGACTTGGGATGGATCAGGGACTTGGGATGAACGGACACATAAAAATAAAATGAAGAAGTATGATCATCCCAGCCTCAGATTTCCTACACAAACACTTACCTATTTCTGAACCCAAGATTCTATGATTGCCTCAAAGACAAATATGGAGTATAACCATACCTAGGATTTCAGATGCCTTGGGAAATGAGTGGCTTGAGAAGAAACCCCATTTTGTGGACTCCTTATAATTTCATTGGTTGAGTATATTTGGTAGGGGGGAATGTAGCAACCTTTATAATGTCACAGTGGTATGGCTTCAGGCTAGTTTGCACAAAATAACAGATTAATGAAGTCATTACAAAAGCAAGCCGGTGCCTTGATTGAAATTGATTTTCATTTTTTCTCATTTGAAGCCCAATAGTATTTCAAGCTGCTTGTCAAACAGAGACAGAAACATGGTTGAACTAAATCAGGGTTTTCATCAAAATAGAGCTTTGGCAACCAGATAATTCTAATGCCAACAGTGCAGCTGGGAAGATCTGATCCATGATGATGAGTTCTTATGGGGCAGGAAGGGCATGGTGTATAGGCTGAGAGGGGTGGAATCACTCTTGGTGTTTGGGAGGATGTCAAAGCATGAACACAAGGTCAGTGCATGATCACTAGGAAGCATGATGATGATCAATAGGATGCACATGGGGAGTGTGAAGAAATAAGGAAGAGCCTGCTGCAGTGAGTGTGACCAGAGGGCTGGAAAGGCATCGAGGCAGTTACTATAAATGTAATGGGCTGTGTACTGCCCTCTCTCACCCCCACTTCCCTTATCCTCCTCCTACTCTAAACTGCTTCTTTGTGGTTTCTTCCATTGTCCTTTATCTAACCTGACTACCTGGTTCCTCCTTCCTTCCCCACCCAGCTCTTTCTCACTCTAGGTTTCTGTCTCATTTCCCACATAGAAGCAATGTTTTGATGGTGTTTCATGGTTCACAGTGCCAAATGGAACACATTATCTCATCCATCCCATAACCACAGCTGGAGATTGGTGCTGTCCCCATTCTGCAGATGATGAAAGCAAGGCTAACAAAGATGAAGTCACTTGCCTAGAGCCACATAGCCACATGGGGCAGAGGCAAGCTGATGATTTATGTTCTTTTCTCTATTTAGCACGTCATCTTTCCAGCTCTACAGGTTAGATCCTTGGTATCCCCATATGCTGGCTTGCCCTGGATTTGCCCTGAACATGGGTCAAATGATCCCTTCGTTTCAGGACCCCAAAGGATGGTTGCTTTCTTCTGGAGGGATTTTTAAAGAAGGTCCAAGGAGGATTTGTCTCCTTGAAAGTTGTCTTGAATTCTAGGGAAGTCCCTTTTTAAGTCATTGGAATCTTTTGATGTCCAAGACCACTGCCTATGCCCAAACTCCATTCTGATGAGTCTGACACTCTGTGTACAGGTAGGCTCTGGTCCTGGAGCCAGCTTTTACTGGCTCATTTGTCACATTTTCAGGTATTGTGTGAGCTGGTGGATAAATACGGTCATTAATAAAAATTATATCAGCTTATCATCAAATGAATTACATTGAAAACAAAGGTAGGGAATATTAAAAATTTATCACTTCTTTCTTATTTTTCATTAGTATTTTAATTATATGTATTAGTGGGATGTTGTTGTTGTTAGGTGCCATCGAGTCATGTTGAACTCATAGCAACCCTCATAGGGTTTTCAATGGTTGATTATTTCAAGATTGGTTTGGGAGTGACTGCCACATCCTTCTCCTGATTAGTGGGACACAGAGTGATAATTCACTTGATATATCCATTATGGAACTATAAAATATGAATTACTTCTACTTCTGTCTCATTAAACATTTTGCAGAACAAAAAAAGAAAAAAAGAAAAAATCCAATTAGCAAGTAATGACAGCTATATGCAACCATGGGTTATAACATGATTTTTTTTTTGTATTTTCATAGAGTTGCATCCTGTATTTTGTGTTTTTTCTCTCCCTATTTGCCCCTCTATGTTGTTCCCCATTCCCCCCACATCTTCATGGGTCATTCCCTCTCACTAGTCCCCACCCTCCTCATATTGGATCCACTTGTATTTTCTAGTCTTCTTGTTGTTGTTGTTGTTAGGTCCCATCCAGTCGGTATCCGACTCATAGCAACCCTGCATACTACAGGAGAAACACTATTGTCAGTGTTTCTCTGCTGTTCATAGAGTTTCAATGGCAGATTGATTTTTGGGAGTGGGTTGCTGGGTCTGTCTCCCAAGCCTACTAACCAGGCCCGACCCTGCTTAGCTTCTGAGATCTGATGGGATCGGATGCCACAGGGCTATGGCTGCAGGCTTTCCAGTCTTAGATAAGTATAATTATGTGTATATATGTATAATTTTTCCTTTAAGGTACATTTAGCTCCTGCACATGAGAGAGAACATGCAGTATTTCTCTTTTTGAGTTTTTTTTTTTTGCTTAAAATGATGCTCTTCATTTCCATCCATTTTGCTGCCAATGACATAATTTCATTCTTCTTTATAGCTGAGTAATATTCCATTGTGTATACATACTACATTTAAAACACCCAATCCTCTGTTGATGGACATTTGGGTCTATTCCATACCTTTGCAATTGTGAAGCATACTCCATTAAATATGGAAGTGTAGGTGTCCCTATGACTTCATTCTTTGGGTATATTCCCAAAGTGGTATAGCTGGATCATATAGTAGTTCTATTTTTAGTTTATTAAGGTAGCTCCATACTGATTTCCATAGTGGCTGAGCTAATTTACAGTCCCATCAGCAGTGTAAAAGGGTTCCTTTTTCTCTGTATCCTCGCCAGCATTTGTTGCTGTTTGCTTTGTTAATCTTGACCATTCTTACTGGTGTGAGATGGAATCTCAGTGTAGTTTTGATTTTCATTTCCTTGATGGCTAATAGCCAGGGATATTTAACATTTTATCAAGTGTTTATTGTCCATTTGTATTTCTTCTTTAGAGAATTGTCTGTTCAGTTCCATTGCCCACTTATTTACTGGATTATTTGTTACTTTGGTGTTTAATTTCTTGAATTCTTTGTACATCCTAGAAATTAATCTTCTATAAGATATGTAGGATACAAAGATTTCTCTCCCATTCTGTGGGTTCTCCCTTTATTCTATTTTGTTTGTTTTACTGTGCTGAAGTTTTTTAGTTTCATGTAATCCATTTGGTAATTCTTGATGCAGTTTCCTGGGCAATCAGGGTGTTGTCAAGGAAAACTTGACTATGCTTACGTGTTAAAGTGTGGTCCCTATATTTTCTTCTAGTAGTTTTAATGTTTCCAGTTTTATACTGAGGTCTTTGATTGATTTTTGAGCTGATTCTCATACATGTTCATTCTTCTATATATGGCTATCCAATTTTCCCAGCACTATTTGTTGAAAAGTCTATCTGAAAATTTTTCATTTCTTAATGATTTTACAACCTTTTCCTACTACTGTATTTTCTATACTCTTGAGGTTACTTACATGTGTCATACTTGAATGGTGAAAATACTGGACAATGCCATGGTGTTGCTTATCTCTCCCCACTTTTGTGTTCAGTGACATCACATTGGCAGTTTGGAATTAGCCATGGGAAAAATATTTACACCATGGAAATTGGCAAGAGATACAAACCTTCCCAATGCTATTGGTCTCAGAGCATGCTCTGAGGTTGCTATGTTCAACAAATTGGTTGAACCACCCAGCAGGGAGGGACCTCTAAGACCTCTCCTGTCACAACCAGACCTTGCCAGAGCCTGGCAATCTTCACCTATGGAGGTAACAAAACTCATTTTCTCTCCCTTCTTTCAACAAGATTAGTCACCATTTGTTCAAGTCACTACTTCTCCAGAAAAGGAAAAATGGCACTGGACTTCATCTATGATTGCTTCCTCTTCTGGGGCAAATGGATTGGGTGAGAGGTGTGCACATGGTTTCCTCAAGACATGGTTTTCTGTTTGGCTTTGTGGCTTAAATCCCTATTTTTAACAGTCACCTGTCCCACAGAGCAGCCAATCATGTGGATGAGTCCCTCTCACACTCTGTGGGATTGATTTTGATGCTATAGGGGAGGTGTCTACTTTCATCCTTGTCTTGGAGAGTGGAAACAAAACTAGTAATTGTGGAGATTTTTAAAATCTTTTTCAGGAGAAAAGTCTGTCCCTTTGAGAACACTTCAGCCACACTGAGATTGCCCAATAGTGATATTTCCCAAAGCCTATATTTTGGCTGGGAAGCAGACAATGGCATTCTTTTGGCAGGTAGAAGAGGTGTAATTATTTTGCTCAATGTCAGATTGATTTCCTAAGGCTCGTCATAGTTATTCTCCATGTTATGATGATAGATGAAACCTCTTGAGGTACATGGAAGCCTGCAGAGGAAAGTCCCTTGGGAAGTCTGATAATTGACAGTGGCTGACCATGGCCTTTTCAAATGTGATTGGCGTTCAGCTATCTGAATATTGGGCTTTCCTTTCCTGCCTTCTCTCTTCCTCTTGCCATTTGAAAAGCTGAGTATGGATTGTACTTGGAGAGGATGCCCAGCAGATGGCATCCATTCCAGGGGATGGCTACAGAGGGACATGTGAACAGTAGGAAATGCCACCTGGGGGTTTAGGAATAAAATAAGGGAAAGCACCTGGCAGAGCTGGTGGGGTGTGGCATGGACAGTCCCCACCTACAGGGAAGGGCTGCAGAACAGGTGTGGTTTGAGCCAATCTGGTCCTCCTCAGCCCACACTCACCATCAGAGACACGGCTCCATCCTCCTTGATTGTGCTTCTCCAGGAGGGTCCTAATTTAGTAATTCAGGCCAAGTGGGCTGTTCCCCAGACTGGAACCCCCTGCAGCAAGTGGTAGTGTTTCTGTTCAATAGAGTCATTGGCAATTGTGTTGCTCTTGATTGTACCTACCCTCCCCTTGGGAATCCCTCCTTTCTTGGCACCCACAAATACCTCCCACCTCTTCTCTATCAGAGACAGTTTTGCTTTCCTACAGTTTTGCTACCCAACAAAACTCTACATTTTGAAAGATGTTTCCATTAGTAATTTATTCTCCTAGTTTACATGGACCAAATGCCTGGAAAGAGATGATTAGAGCTGCTGAACTACAGGAAATAAGCAGATCACTGCAAGTTCAACCAGCAAATATTCAAGGGAATTCGTTGGGTTTTGGGATACAAAACTGAATAAACAGCCCTGTTCACAGTCTCTGTTCTCTTGGAGCTTCACATTGAGCAGGGAAGTGTGGGGCGTCATCAGTCAGGGGGCATTGCTGTGGGCCCTGGAGCTAAGCCCTGCCCCTGGAGACCTGCTGACTGGTGAGGGTGCTGACAAAGAACCACGTTGCCCAGAAAGGAGGCTTATGCCTGCAGCTACTCTCAGAAGCCTTGAGAAAGGCATGCTCAGAGATTTACGCTCATGGCAACTCCTTGCTTCTATGATAATGCTCACAGCTCAAGTGATCTTCAACAGCTCTTTATTGTGCTTCTTTGTCTGGGTCAGTGGTCGTATTGTAGCTGCTGCTGTTTGCCCTGTGCACCATGCCTATATACCTTTCAGGGACCAATCAGAGGCTGCCATGTACTAAGGGGTGATTGGATCATGAGGGGGATGCAAATGTGGCATTGTAATGGGAACCAACCAGATGTTGTCCCTTAACTGCCCAATCAGGGATCATGCACTAATTGAGAGATGGCCAATCAGGTGTCAAAGGGCTTGAGGAGGCAGTTAGACGCCAGAGCCATCTTGGCTCACTCAAGACCCAAAAGCTCCCGGATGTAGGGCAGAGGTTACTGCCTAGGGAAGGAGTTCCAGACCTCTAATCAGACCAGCTAGGCCTTGAGGTGTGCTGCCTCTCTAGGCCACATCACTGCAGGGAAGATAATCAAACAGGAATAAAACCAGTGGTTAGAATACCCATCTCACCCACTCCACGTGGGTCTATGTATCCCACTTACTCGTGTTTTGTGGAAGATTTTCCAAAGTCTCTTATTCTTGTGACTTACCTTCTGAAATTTTTCGTGATTTCAACTTCCTAGTGAACACTACCTAGAGTGTAACACCATTATTATTAACTCATGGTGTCTAAAAGCAAGTTTATCTTTCTCTTCACTATATCTTGTCCTTAATTTTAAATGGAGCTGTGTCCTTATGTTTAATTGATTAGCTGGGCTGACTCTCTGGGTCATCTTTGGTTACTTCTCTTCTTCATCACCAAATCTTTTTTCATTGTTGTTCAATGTCTAACCCCTTTGTTTGTTGGGCTCATTTTCTCTGATTCTATCAGATCAGAGGTTCAAAACTGCTGCTGGAAACTATGCTCCTCTTTAACTCTTGAAAAAATTAATAATCTTTTCTTATTAACTAATATTACTTATCATTCCACTTTCCTTTGTGGACTTACTTTTTGCAGTTTTCAACTTATTTCTGGGTCTGAGGACTTTTCTCCTACATGTCTTCTGGGCTGCCCAGGGTTCATGGTCATAGCTCCCAGTTATGCATATTCCAGAGTCTGGTTGGTACAGTTGGCTCCTCTCCACCCCCTTTTCCTTCTGTCTAAGGATTAATGTAAGAGCACAAGTTCTCAGCAGCCAGAGGAAACTTTGGACATTGCCTACCATCACCAAACCTTGTAGTATTTCAAGACATTATCCCAACCTTTCTGTATATGTCATCTTCCTGCCTGTAACTTGTCTTAGTCTATTTGGTGTGCTATAACAAAATAGCACAACCCAGGTGGCATAATCTGGCTTGCAGATTTGTTGTGCAGGCTGAGAAGTCCAAGATCAAGGTGCCAGAAGATTCTTTTGAGGGTCTTCTCTCTAGTTAATAGGTGGTGCCTTCTTACTGCTCTCATTTTTATAAGAGTACTAATCCCATTCATGAAGGCTCCACCATCATGACCTAATCATTTCCCAAATGCCCTACCTCCCAATACCATCACCTGCAGGGACCTGATTCTGACAGGAATTTTGGAGGGATGCAAATATTCAGCTATAGCATTCCTTCGATCCATTATGCATACCACCTCCAAGAGGTTACTTTTTCCCAAACATGACTTCATAATATGACTTGCCAGCCACCATTTATTATGCCAGGTTCTATGCTAGGCATTTTATGCTGTTTTTTAAAGAATCTCCTCAATAACTCTTTAAGGTGTATGATATTTTTAAAGGGTAGAAATCCAAGATACTGAAGTTATTAAATGATGAACCAATCTGAATGTAGTGCTTTCTGATTGTGTTGTTAACCACTGAACTAAATTGCTAAACTTGTAGCCTTTTTAAATGTCAGTTGTCTTAATTAGATCCTGCTTCTGTAACAAAATAGTTGAGACTAGACAATTTATAAAGAATAGACATTTATTTCTGAAGCTTCTAAAGACCAGCAAATCCAACACCAAGGTATGAGCAGGTTCATTGTCTAGTGATGGCCCAGTCTCCATTTCCAAAATGATGTTTTTTTTGGCATATCCTTCAGAGGAGATTAACACTGTGTCCTCACATGGTGGAAGAGATGGATACACTGAACTTTTCACTCCAGTCCTTTACAAGGCACTAATCCCATTCATGAGAGTAGAGCCTTCCTGCCTACTTCTTTCCTTAAAGGCCTCATCTATTTATACTGTTGCATTGGAGGTTAAATTTCAACATGAATTTTGGAGGAGCACAAACTTTCAAACCATAGCATTGGTTAGAAACATTCAGTCTCAATCCATTGCATAAAAGGAAATGTCAAATATCTGTTCAAGTTGTCCTGTTATATTCTCTCTCACCGTTTTCCAGCATGAATTTGCAGTCTGGGTCAGGTCAGACACCTGAATTTCCCTTAAGGTTTGGTTCCTTCCAGCCTTTCCATTTTTGGTTATGTTGAGAACAATCTGAAAAGAGACTTATGAAGGAACTTGAATTAAGCTCAGTTTGAAGACAAAGAGAAACTATTCAACTCTCCTTAAATTAGAATAAGAAAAAATGTATACGTTTAATGAAAATGACAAATGTTATGAAATGGATTTGCATTCCATGTCATTGGCGTGTGAGAACTTGAGGTCAGTCTGTATCTTCTGATGTTCCTGAGCTAATAGGATCTGATGATTTGAGGACTTAGAATGCAATCTTCAGGCAAAAGCATGAATTTCAGGATGGTGATTGTGAAAGCAAAAAGATAGGAGGGATGGAGATTTTCACATAGCGGGAGAGGAATTGATGTAGGCAGACTTCATTTATAGTTTGAGGGTCTTATGCTTTATATAAAGATTAAAAATAAAAGTTAGACTTCACATATTATTTTAAATGTAAAAATAATTTAAAGCATTTAATACTAAAAATTGCAATATATTTATGATAGTCATAGAACGAAATAAACTTCTAAAAACTGTGTGTGCCCAAATATAAGGAAAGGTCTTTACTCACTCTACTACCTAGGCTGGCTGGCTGGCTGGCTGGCTGGCTTTCTTTCTTTCTTTCTTTTTTGAGAAGAGAGGGTGTTTCTCTGTCCTTACGGGCTTATGGACTATCTCAGACTATGTATTCTTTTGCAATTTATTTTTCATCATCAGTATAATGTTGGAGGAAGACAATTAGCCTGAAATAATCTCAGTGAATACTAGTTTTACATGCTCGCAGAAGTAACCTGATACAATCAGCTGGAATGAAGCAAAAGTATCTAACCGGTTTCTTTTTCCTTTTTTCTTGGCTGTGTTTTCCCAAATGTAAGTGATGAGTGAAAGTGTAACTGAGTTTTTAACAGATGGCTTCATAAAACAATAAAATTAAGTGGTTACGCTTTGAAGATCACAAATATACGCCAGAAGGCAAATGAAATCAAAATGTGCTATGTTCTGAAAATGAGCACTTGTTGCTTGTGGTTGCATTTGTAGTTTAATTTATTGTGTAACTCGTACTCCTTCAGCAGAAATATGGATGATACCATCAGAATAACTAGGATAACACCAAAAATGGCTGTAGTGATGACAAAGATGTTGAAGATGCACATGAATATTTTGAAGAAAATTGTATGATACATGAGAGTAGCAAAACCCAGTATTCCTACCTGATATGGATTTGCATACTAGGTTATTTTAGATGTGTTTGTATTACTTAGTGACCACATTATGTATTGTGAACAGAAATATAACTAGTTCAAGCTGGGTGTGGTGATATACATCTGTAACCCCAGCAGCTTGGGAGGTAGGGGCAGGAAGATCACAGATGCAAGGTCAGAGGTAACCTGCTCCATTTGGCAAGAAGACACTTTCTCAAGATAAAAAATATAAAAGGGGCTGGGGGTGCAGCTCAGTGGTAGAGTGCTGGCAAAATACCCATAAGAGCCTGGGTTCTACCACCTAGTGTTGCAAAATAAAATAAAATAAAATAATAAAAAAACAGAAGGAGAAGAAGAAAGAAATATAAGAAATAAGAAATATGACTAATTCATGTGTTTCTGGAAGTTTATATATTCAGCTCGGCCAGAAATCTCTTTTTTTTTTTCTTGTAAATTGGTATTCTGATAGGAAAAACAGGGCCTCTTTCTATGTACAGTGTTGGCTTATATTTAGGCGTACGTGGCATTCCTTGGGCTCTCTAGGAAATGCAATTTGCTTATGGATACAAACCGAAAGTTGCATAATGGATACCTTCAGTTAATGCCAATAGCACCAGTCTGTAAGGCATAATCATAACAAAGGGGAGAGGAGAATCTCAAAATCCATGGTGAAACTATGTGATTACAAGAGAAAAAATAGAGGAAAGGAAAAAAATCAATGAGAATATAGCCAATGATTGCATATAATTTCTATTGCATATTAATTAAAATTCCTACTTGTTTTCCTTCTTTCCTTCTCTTTTTTAGTTTAAATAGTCCTCTAAAATATGTAAGTTGATGAATGTATAAAAAACAATGACTTAACAGTTGCATGATGTTGTTGTTGTTGTTAGGTGCTGTCGAGTCGGTATCCGACTCATAGCGACCCTCTGTACAACAGGGGAAACACTATTGTCAGTGTTTCTCTGCGGTTCATAGAGTTTTCAATGGCAGGTTGATTTTGGGGAGGGAGTTGCCAGGTCCTTCTCCCAAGCCTACAGTATCTGGTGTTCCCAGGTGGTCTCCCATCCAGGTACTAACCAGACCCGACCCTGCTTAGCTTCCGAGATCTGACGGGATCGGATACCACAGGGCTACAGCTGCAGGCAGTTGCATAATAGATAGAGCAAAAGACTTATTACTCTGTACCCCACCGATAATATTTATTAATAAAAAGAAAAAGGAAAAGAGGAAAGTGAAAAAAACCCCAAGGTTTAAAAAGCCTGTATGGTGGGCTTTCCATGAAGCAGAGGGCCCTCCTTCTGGGGTCTTGATGTGGTTTTCTGAGAGGAGAGAAGCTGTAGGGGAAGGCTCTGTAAGGAGATCATAAGAATTTTTTACCATTAAAGTTTTGGATCATCTTTTCCTTCTCAGGCCTCAAATCCCCAGCCAACTGTTCTTCTTATGCCCTATTTCTAGGAACCCAGTCTCTAGGTCCTCTGACCTGCCTGTGAGCTCACATACTGCAGACAAAGAAATGAATCAGGCTCCAGATCCTTGGTAGCTTTTAAGGAAGAGAGAAAGTGTAACGTAGAAATAAGAACAAGATGTCAAGTAAAGCAATACAGTTGGTGGGAGCTTGGAGTCAGAGGGTATCATGACCATGTCAGTTCCCCGGGAGTTGTCATTGCCCCAAGAACAGTGACGGAGGCTCATGTAGCTCTTAAGGGGAATAGTGTTTGTGGCCGTGAGGCTGATATTTGTGCTACGTGAAGAACAAGGTATAGGTTATTCTCAAGAAACCTAACAATGCAGAGGGAAAGGCAAACTACACAAAAAGAACATTCCAAAATCATGTCCCAATTTATAGGGAAAGGGGAAAATACTGGGTCCTATGTGAACTCAGAGGAAGAGTACAAAGGAAATAGCCCTTGGAAGAGACAACAAGAGTATTAAAGGAGAATTAGAAATCACCTAGGTGAAGAAGCATGGGATGGACATTCTGGGTTGGCATATCAGCCTTCGAACACAATTAGTTGTAATAGTACTGTGAGGTAACGTCCACAAAGCACATATGTACTCCATGCACCAGGCACTATTCTAAATAATTTACATCTACAACCTCATTTGAACCTTGTAACCCCATGAGATACGTACTGTTATTGTCACCATTTTACCCATGAAGGAAGGGGTCATGTGACTTTCTCAGGGTCACACAACCAAGTAAGTGGAGGTATATCTGGACAAAAAATAAAAAGAGGGGGCTAGAGTGCAACTCCGAGGTAGAGCGCTTCCAAAGTACATGCAAGGCCCTGGTTCAAACTCTTAGTACTGCAAAAGATAAGCATAAAAAGAAATATAAGTGGTTCACAGGTGTTTCTGGAAGTTTATATATTCAACTTGGCCCAGGTAGTACAATTCCAGAGCCCAGCATACTTAACCACTACCTGGGAATGACTTCCTGCATTAGTGCAGGGCCATTGAGGGAGTTAGGAATTAAGTATTAAGATAAACGCTGGAAGAAATTATGAGACAGAGTAGTGGGACACTGGTGCAGGAGTTAAACATATTTAGTGTGCTGTTAAATAAGGTTAAAGAATTGTTAATAGCCCTTTATTGTAAGGATCCTTTTTACTATTTTTTTTTTCTTTTAGATAGACCAAGATGTACAAGGGGGCCGGGCAGTTTGCTTCCTTAATTGACAGCTGCTAGGCCATTCCCTGGTGCCCTGGCTGTCTTGAGTGAAGAGCTATCCCCCAGGAAGCCAGATGGATTGCTTTCATGCCAACACCAGCTGCTCTGAATACTCTATGGACACCTTGAGGAAGCTACAGGGCAACCACAGCAGCTTGCTGCTAAAGCACAAAGGTGGCTCTTGGAGGCACTATTCCAGCCACACTGTTTCAAACAGCTTGAGCCAGGCTTTTGGCCATCACAAGCCTTTGTTTACTCAAGATGATCCTCAGTTATTCTGCCCAGATCAGAAGGGGAGCATACCCCTGGTGGCCCAGCAGAAGGCCTATGACTGGTGCAAACACATTTGGTTGAGGGACTGCTGTGATTGGTGCAAGCATGTTCTCTTATTTGTGTGAAAGAATGTGCCATGATTGGTGCAAACATAGTACTTCATGTGACGAAGGTCTGCTGTGATTAGTGCAACCACTCCTTTTCTGGCTGTATAAGTAGCTATTCTGCTCACTTTGTGAGTCAGGTGGGAGATACCTTACTGCACTCTCCCTGCTGTTGCAACATTAGGTTCAATAAAAGGCTTCTCTCTGAGTTTTTTTTTTTTAATTGGTTGGTTTTTTCTTTTTCTTTTTAACTTTTTATGAGTAATTTTTATGTACAATTTAATGGGTCTCATGACATTTCCATACATGCATTTCATTGTACATTGTTCATGTTAACTTCCCCCTTACCCTTTCATGAGCTTCCTCTCCCATCCCCTCCTCTCCACCAATGACCTCTTTTCTAGTTGCATGTCTTTTTTGTGGGTGATCTATCTGTATATGTATATCCTGATTTTGCCATAAGGCAACATATGTGAAGTTTTTTCTCTTGTTATCCTTTCTTCTTGTCCTCTCTCCCTTATCTTTAGTCTATTATCTTTCATACCTAAATCCTGTTTGTTTTCATGATATATATGTTTCAATAATGAATATATATTGAAGTCTAACATCCATATACCAGAGAAAACGTGATGTTTATCATTTTTGGTCTGGCTTAATTTGCTTAAAATGATCTCTAATTCCATCCATTTTCCAGTGAATGCCATAATTTTGTCCTCCTTTATGGCTGAATAAAATTGCATGATATGTATACCACAATTTCCTTATCCACACATCTGTTAATGGATACCTAGGTTGATTCCATATCTTGGCTATTATGATAATGCCATAATAAACATGGATGAGCAGGTATCTCTATGGTATATTGATTTCTATTCCTTCAGATATCTACCCAGGAATGGGATAGCCCAGTCATATGGCAGTTCTATTTTTATTTTATTTTTTGAGGTACTTCCATCCTGATTTCCACAGTGGCTACACCAACCTGCATTCCCACCAGCAGTATGTAAGGGTTCCTTTCTCCCCACATCCTCACCAGCATTTTGTTGATGTTTGTTTTGTTGATAGTAGTCATTCTGACTGGAGTGAGATGGTATCTCAGTGTAGTTTTGACTTGCATTTCCCTGATGGTTAAAAATGTTGAAAACTTTTTCATATGATTATTGGCCTTTTGTATTTCTTCTTTTGAGAAGTCTCTGTTCAGTTCTTTTGCCCATTTTTTGATCAGATACTTTGCTTTTTTGGTGTTTAATTTTTTGAGCTTTTTACATATTCTAGATATTAATCTGTCTGATCTATAGCTGGCAAAGATTTTGTCCCAATCTGTAGGTAGTCTCTTCACTCTGATAATTTTGTCTTTTGCTGTGCAAAAGTTTTTTAATTTCATGCAATCCCATGAATTTTTGCTATTGTTTCCTGTGCTTTCGGGGTCCTATTCAGAAAGTCCTTGTCTATGCCTATGTCTTGAACTGTTTCCCCTATGTTTTCCTCTAGCAGTTTCAAAGTTTCAGGTTTTACATTAAGGTCTTTGATTCATTTTGAACTGAAATTTGTATAAGGTGAGAGAGAGGGATCTAATTTCAGTTTTCTGCATGAGTATATCCAGTTCTCCTAGCACCATTTGTTGAAAAGGATTTCTTTTCTCCAACTTATATTTTTGGCACCTCTGTCAAATATCAGATTGCTGTAGCTGCATGGGTTTATTTCTGGATCGTCTATTTAGTTCCATTGGTCTACATATCTGCTTTTGTGCCAGTACCATGTAGTTTTTATTACTATACCTTTGTAGTATAATTTGAAATCAGGAATTGTGATGCCCCTGCATTGTTCTTTCTACTCAGGATCACTTTATTTTGACCTAAGCATTATTTCTGACCCAAGCATTTCGAGGTCTTGTGTTTCCAAATGAATTTTTGGATTGTTTCTCTATTTCTGTGAAGAATGTCATTGGGCTTTTGATGGGGATTGCATTATATCTGTATATTGCTTTTGGTAATACAGCCATTTTCATAATATGAATTCTCCCAATGCATGAGCACAGGAGAACTTCCTATCTTCTGGTGTCTTCTTCAATCTCTTTCTTTAGTGTTTTAAAGTTTTCATTGTAGAGTTCTTTCCACTCCTTGGTTAGGGTTATTCCCAGGTATTTGATTTGTTTTGAAGCTATTGTGAATGGGATTGTTTCCTTGGTTTCTTCCTCTGCCTGGTTGTTATTGGTATAAAGAAAAGCTACTGACTTTGTATGTTAATTTTATATCCTGTCACTTTGATGAAAGTGTTTTTCAGCTCTAAGAGTTTTCTGGTGGAGTCTTTTGGGTTTTTTAAGTATAGGATCATATCATCTACAAATAGGAATAATTTGACTTCTTTTCCTATTTGGATCCCTTTTATTTCTTTCTCTTATCTTGTTGCTATGGCTAATCATTCAATTACTGCATTGAATAGCAGTGGAGATAGTGGACATCCTTGTCTTCTTCCTGATTTTAGGGGAAACGCTTTCAATTTTTTCTCATTTAGTATGATGTTGGTGGTGGGTTTTTCATATATTGCCTTTATTAAGTTGAGGTATGTAATTCCTAGTTCCTTCAAGGCTTTTATGAGAAAAGGATATTGCACTTTGTCAAAGGACTTTTCTCCATCTATTGATAAGATAATGTGGTTTCTGTATTGCATTTATTGTCTTGCATATGTTGAATCAACCTTACATTCCTGGAATGAAGCCAACTCAATCATAATGAATAATCTTTTTAATATGTTGTTGAAGTCAATTTGCAAGCATTTTTGCTTCTAAATTCATTGGGGATATTGGTCTATAGCTTTCCTTTTTTGATATATTCTTCTCTGATTTTGCTATCAGGGTAATATTGGCTTCATAGAATGAGTGTGGTAATGTTCCTTCCATTTGTATTTTGTGGAATTGAGAAACATTGGTGTTAATTCTTCTTTAAAGGTTTTGTAGAATTCATCAGTGAATCCATCTGGTCCTGGGGTTTTCTTTGTTGGGAGACTTTATGGCTGCTTCAATCTTTTGCTCTTTATAGGTCTGTAAGTCAAATGTGTCTAAGAATTTATCCATGTCATCTAAGTTTTCCAGTTTTTTTGAATATATTTTTTCAAAGTATTTCCTAATTATTCTCTGGATTTCATTGGAATCTTTTGTAATGTTCCCTTTTTCATCTCTAGTTTTCTTGGTTTGAATATTCTCTCTCTTTCCATTGGTTAGTTTTGCTATGGGTTTGTCAATCTTGTTTATCTTTTCAAAGAGCCAGCTGTTTCATCAATTCTTTTTATTCTTCTTTTAGTTTTGATTTCATTAATTTCTGCTCTGATCTTTATTATTTCTTTTCATCTACTGGTTTGGGGCATTGTTTGTTCTTCTCTTTCTAAGAGCTTGAGGTACATCGGTAAGTTTTTTTTTTTTTTTTGACTTGGCTCTAATTTTTTGATGTAGGCACTCACTGCTATAAATGTCTCTCTTAATACTGCCTTTGCCACATTCCAAATGTTCTGATAGGTTGTGCTTCCATTTTCATTTAATTCTTGGAATTTTTAAATTGCCTCTATGATTTCTTCAATTACCTATTAGTCATTTAAGAGCCTATTGTTCATTTTCCATATATTTGTATAGTATCTGTAATTTCTCTTGTTGTTCATTTTAAGTTTTATTCCACTATGGTCTGATAAGATACAAAAAATTATTTTTGATTTTTCTGTATCTGTTAAGGCTGGAAATATGGCCTAAAATGTGATCTATTTTAGAGAATGTTCCATAGGCTTCAGAGAAAAGAATGTGTGTTCTGTAGCTTTTGGGTGGAATACTCTGTATATGTCTATTAAGACCATTTGATCTATTGTGGTGTTTAACCAAGAAGTTTCTTTGTTGAATTTTTGTCTGGATGTTCTATCTATTGATGAGAGTGTGGTATTGAAGTCACCCACTATTATTATATCTGGACCTATCTGCCCCTTTAGTTCCAGTAGTGTTTTTTTAATGAAGTTGGGTGCCCCAATGTTCAGTGCATATATATTCACAATTGTTATAGCTTATTGGCTAATTGTTCCCTTATTGGTATGTAGTGACCTTCTTTGTCTGTTTGGACTAGTTTGAATTTGATGTCTACTTTGCCTGATGGAGTTTAGCTCAACTGGGAGAGCACTGCTCTGTACTTCCTGAGGACCTGGGTTCAACATCCAGCACGGCAAAAATGGGAGAAGGATGTGACTGTCCATTCCTGAAACAGTTTAGCCATTGGAAACCCTTTGAGGGTCGCTATGAGTTGGACTCAACTTGGCAGCACCTAACAATAAATGACTCCTCCTTTTCTTTGGCTTCTGTTGCTTCGTATATCAATTTCCATCCTCTCACTTTCAGTTGGTTGGTGTCCTTGCCAGTGATATGTGTTTTTTTCAGACAACAAATTGTTGCGTCTTGTTTTTTAATCCAGTCAACTAATCTATATCTTTTAATTAGAGCATTAAGACAACTTATATTTAGAGTTATTATTAAGAATGGTTTGCTGGTTGTTGGGTTGGGTGTTTTCCTGGTTGAATCATAAACTATTTGTTCTTTTCTTTCCCCTTATTTATATTCTGGGTTTGCTGTTTTGTTTGTTTTTCAGTTATATGTGATTATTTTCTAGTTCTCTGTAGTTTGTCTGTTATTTCCATGGAGTTTGTCCTTTCTTGTGGTCTCATAGTGAAGACTTTCTTCCTCCTGTGTGTGGAGGATCCCTTTAAGTATCTTCTTCAGTGCTAGGTTAGTGGTCTTGTTTGCTTCTCCTGGAATGTCTTTATTTCTCCATCCATTTTAAGTAACAACTTTGCTAGATATTATAATCTCAGTTGGCAATTATTTGTTTTCAAGACTTGAAGTATTTCTTTCCATGCTTTCCTAGAATTTAGGGTTTGTGATGAGAGGTCTGATGTAATTTTGATGGGATTTCCTTTGTAAGTGAGTTGATGTCTTTCTCTTGCAGCTTTTAATATTATTTCTTTGTTCTGTAGTCTTGGCATTTTAATTATTATGTGTTATAGAGATGTCTTTTTTGGGTCATATCTGCTTTGTGGTCTAAATACCTCTTGTCGTTGGATGTATATTTCTTTCCCTAGATTTGGGAAATTTTCAGGTATAATTTCACTAAATAAGTTTTCTATGCCTATAGTTTTTTTTTTCTCAGATCCTTCTACTCCATGGATTCTTAGGTTTGGTCTCCTGATTGTATCCCAAAATTCTTGAAAATTGTGGTCATGTTCTTTTAATTTTTTTCTTTATTAATATCTGAGTGTTGTATTTCTTCAACCTTATCTTCCATCCCTGATATTCTATCTTCTGCTTAATCTAGTCTACTGGTGATGGTTTCCACTATGTTTTTTATTTGGTTTATTGAGTTCTTCATTTCCGACATTTCTGTTTTTTTAATCTCAATTTCCTTGCTGAATTTCTCATCCATTTTTCTGACTTTGTCTTCTGCATTGCTGACTTTCTGACCCAAGTCCTGTATTGATTTTCTTGCTTTGTTCATTTGCTTGTTTGTGTTCTCTTTGAAGTTGTTGATCATTTTTATAAGTAGACTTTTAAAATTTTTTCCCTTTTATTGATAAATGATGGAGTACAGAATAGTACAGTATTTACTTTTTCCATTGTGCAACTATTATATCACTTTTGGTTATATTTTCATCAACTTACAAAGTTTATGGAATATTTTGATTAATGTATGGTAAAACTCATATGCATTTATAGGCTGTATTCCCCTATTTTTCCTATGTACTCATAAAGTTGCTTTATTTATATTGAGATTATCCTCTCCCCTTTTATCATTTTACATTGTTTTCCCTCTTCTTGCCACCTTCCACAACCTTTGCCTCTCTTTGCTAGGCTCCTCCCTCCTTCTTTATACTCTTTTTATGTTTTCCCATCTTAGTTAAATTTGTTCATTTTTATATATCTATGTAAGTACAGTTTTTTCTTCTTTTAAGTAAGATTCAGCTTCCACATATGAGTGAGAATATTAGGTCTTTCTCTTTTTGAGCCTGTGTTATAAGTAAACTTTTAAATCACTTGTCTGGCATTTCCACTGTTTCACTACCTTTGGATTCAGTGGTTAAAGCATCATTGTCTCTTAGAGAGATGTGTTGCCTTGTTTTTTCATGTTTCTCATGTTTCTGATTTGTGATTTGTGCATCTGTAGGGTGGATATCACTTCCTATTTTATTTGGGGGTCTTAGTGAGCTTTTTTTTCCCCCTTGAGATCACACTCTCCAGTGCCAGTCTCAGAGAGAAAGATAAACAAGTATAACAGTTACAATACCCAACCACACAAGGTATAGAAATACATTTAAAATCACTTAATGCCAATTACTGCAATCCCAGTGCCCATATAACAGATAATGGCAATAATTACATTGAGTAATCTATGAGGTTACAAAACACTTAAGTTGAAGGTATAAATAGTATTTGCCTAAAGTATGAAGGGGGACAGAAAAAGGGGAGATAGGAGTATGCCTCAAGGGTAAAGTGAAAGAAAGGAAAAAGATAGTCTAGAAAGGAAATGAATATTAGAAAGAGGCAGGGAAAGGAACTAAAGACAAAAAGAAATGATGGCATGATAAAGAACATGATATATAAACAGATTAAGGTAAGCATAAGCAGAGCAATAAGATGTAGTGGGCCTAAAATATTTAAAGTATAGTAAATAGAAAAAGAGGGATATAGAAAAAGGCAGGGAGGCTAAAAAAGATAGAGGTTACATTAGAAAAATGGAGTTGAGGCATTTAAAATTAACAATGAAATGATGGTAAATATAAAACAGAAAGAAAAAACATAAACAAAACAAAACAAAAACAGACACCAAGTTGCTCCCCTGAAACTCCAGTGTCTCTGGGAGCTGAGACAGGAGGATCTGGAGCCCTAGGCCAGCGGCAGCCTATGCAATTCAATATGATACTATCTCTAATCAAAAATAAGAAAAAGGGCTGGGGATATTACACCATAGCACTGTACAAAGACACAAGAAATCCCCAAACAGATTTTAAAAGGAGGAGGAGGAGGAGGAGGAGGAGGAGGAGGAGGAGGAGGAGAAGGAGGAGGAGGAGGAGGAAGAGGAGGAGGAAGAGGAGGAGAAGAAAAGTATTGGAGGAGCTTCTTTCTGTGGCCTCTAATGTTGGAGTCTGTTAGGTGGAGGTGGTGGTCAGTTAAGGATGGAGTCTTTTTATTTCACCATGCCTCAGAGGTGACCATCTCTGTAGTTCCCCTCAGGAGATGGAATCATCTCATCTCCCCAGCAGATGAGACTTGCAACTTTCCCAAGCTGCTTGGCAGCTGAACCTCTCAGTGTGTCCATGTCCTATCTATCTGCTAACTGCAACTGCTTGCTGTAAGTGTGTAGTATGCTGGGGCTGGGGCAGGTCACCCCCAGGCTCTCCACAGGTGATAATTCTTTGTTTTTAGGCCCCCTGGGTAGCTCAGTCTCACACAATAATTTCCCTCTCAAGATGGCACCACTTAAAAGCCCTCTGAAACATGAAGCATGGGAAAGAGAGTCACTTATCCAATGTTGAACCCCTCACACAAGGAAAGCCACTGTGTAAGCAAGTCCCTGGAAGAGTTCAAGGGCTTCAAGGACTGTGGGCTTATCCAGTGGGATGGCCAGTCTGATGGATGAGGGATCCATTTCCCGTCTCCCACTGGAAGCCACTGCTGGAGATGTGTCCTTATCAGTTGTTCTCACTGCTCAGCTCTGTTCTGCTATCTGGGACCAATCAATAGTCTCCTTTCTGGTTTCTGTCCTTCTCTAGACCTTCTTTCTATGGAAAAGACTCCTTTCCTTCATATTCTAACTCCTTTGTTTTACCACATCACGTAGAACCTGCCTTCAATCCAGCATCCTAAACTGGAACCTCCCTTGTTTTTTTTTTGTTTGTTTGTTTGTTTTTGTTTTATAGTACTTGGCAAGGGTGTTGAGCCCAGCGCTACACATAAGTCAGACAAGTGCTCTACCACTAAGCTGCATGTTTAGCCCTATTTTTGTTTTTTATCTTGAGACACAGTCTCACTAAATTGTCCACACTGGCTCTGGCCTTGAAATTGTGATAATCCTGCCTCAGCCTTCTGAGTTGATGGGATTATAGGGGTGTGCCACAGTGTCTGGCTAAAGGTTTCTCTTGAGTGGTCTTTTCCAGCCCAGTTTTGATCTTCACCTTGGGTGGAATGGGCTGGCTAGTAGCATGAAGAAAGGAGAGGAGGCTACAAGTAAACGCAGGAGCAGCAGTGAGGGTGGGACTATGGTGAGGGCAGCAGCAATCTCCACCCCAGTGGTAGCAGTGGTGACAGCAGCAATACTGACAAGAGACAGCTAAAGAGTTTGAGAGAGCAACCAGGGCAGAAACAGGGAGGAAAGACAACAACAGATGGAGGAAGCTGAGAGAAGATAAGAAAGGGTGAAATGCTGAGGTTGAAGAAAGATAGAAAGCTGTAAAGAGCCAGAGAACAGAAGGTGTGGGCCCTGGTCCTGGAAAAGTTCTAGAGAGCTGCCAAGCCTGAGGGTCTCCAACACCATAGGCCTGAGAGTTACAACACCAACTACTGTCAAGGGCAGAGGATCATAGCATTCTAGGCCTGAGCACTATAACTTTTTACTGTAGGGGTAAGGGTTCCAGTATTTGTGGCCCATACAAGAGCTGTAACACTAGAAGGTGCCACCTACTGCTACTTGGTGCTATCTGTTGCTGTTGCCCGCTGCTGCCAGAAGCCAAGGATTACAAAAGCTGCCAAGTGCTAGGGCCTCTGGTGGTTAAAGACTAGACCAATAAGCCTCCAACCTGGTACTTACAGCCATAAGTCTTTGGCTTGCAAAAGGTTTGGAGCTGTAAGTCTCTGGGTCTGCCAGTCTAGTCCATAAGCTTTGGCTACTCACTCGGGATTACTAGCAATGGAAGAGCTTCTCCTTACTTACTGTATTAGTCAGGTCATTATTGTTATGGTAGAGAAACTGCTGAAACAAACCTATGGGGGAATAGATAATTTACTGAGGGCCTCACAGTTAGAGAATCAGTCCATACTGGCAGCTTGGCAGAGAGTAGGGAAGATGACCTCACAGCATGGTGGGACAGGAGACAGAAAGAACTTACTGGAACTGTAGGTCTGGGATAAAACCCCCAAGCTTCACCTCCAGGGAGCCACTTCTACAAAGCTAGAATCCCATCTCCCAAAGTTTCATGACCTCTGCAAGCAGTGCCACCAGCTGGGGACCACACATTCAAACACATGACCTCTGAGAGATATTCAGATCCAAATGATAACACTCTGCCTGTGCCCCCCCCCAAGGGTCATGTCTATCTCATAATACAAAATACCTTTAGTCCAATATCAAGAGTCTTTAAAGTCCTAAAAGCCTCAGTGTTCAAAAGTCCAAGTCTAAGGTCTCCACTGAGACTCAAGGCAAACGTAGCTATGGGTCCTTGCAAAACAAACACATAAACAAGAATAAGGTTACATACTTCCAACATAGAACAACAGAGTAAGCATTCCCATTCCAAACTGGAGGAATGGGGCCACCAAAAGAAAAAATTGGTCCATAGCAAGACCATTATCCTGCTGGACAAACAAACCATTGGCCTAAATCTGGCATCTGACACAAGTGACATCATCTGACGTCTAGCATCTGGTATCATCTGGGTTTGAATAGGCTTGGATGGCTCTTCCCCAATGGCCTTGCCATTTTGCTGTACACATGATCCTCATAGGCTGGTTCAACCTCTTGCTGTCAGTTTCCCTTAGCAGACATTTCAAGTGCTGGAATCTCCAACATCCTGAATTCTCCACTGCTACTTAGGCTCCACCCTCAAATCTTCACATATCAGCCATTCAGAGGCCCTTCACAGGGTCCCCAACTCTGGTATGCATTGCCTGGATTCACAGGTTATCTTCTGGAGCCTTGGTAGCAGCCTGTATAACCCCTTTACTCTTACATTCTGCGTGCCTGCAAAAGCAGCACCATATGGATGACAGCAAGATTTGTTACTAGCTATAGATGTTAGCCTTAGCCTTTTAAACCACAGCTACAGCAGCAGCCTCTGTATGCCCATGCAGATAATCCATTTTCCTGGTGTCATCCTTCCAGCAGGGCATCTCAGAGGCATTTACCTTTTAGACATTTTCCCTTCAAATGGGTTTTTAGTTTCACACCCTGGGGCCTTACATAGGAGAGCAAATTCCTTATGTGCCCCAAGGGAATCTCTTTCGTTCCAGTGGAAAGGTCAAGGTTTCCCTTTATTCAGCTTATCTCTTCAATAGTTAAAGCCTCCTGACCCAAACTGGCCCTGTCTGCAGTCACCTTAGAAAATCTGCAGCTTTTTTCCTCTTTAAACTGCATGTTTTTCTGATCTTTTTTCTGATCTGCCATTTTCTCTATTTCTTCATAAATCTGTCTTCGTGCAACAAACAGCACACCCTATATCTCACCACCTTTATGATATTTCCTCTGCCAAATTAATTAGTTCATTACTTTTAAATGCAGCCTCACTCAAATATTTAGTCCGTGGGAAGAATGCAGACAGTCTATTTGCTATAACACGAATCACCTCTAGTCCAGTTCACAATAGAGTCCTCATTTTCCTCTGAAACCCTGTGAGTCCTGTCTGCATTTCTATCAGCAGAAGCATTCTGGTCTTCATGAGGCAGGATAGAAAGACAGGAAAATCTTGGGGACATGGGCAGAAAAGGACTTTTCACCCTCGGATCTGGTCTTAGTCTTATCATACAAGAATTCCAGCATAATCAGGAGAGGAAGGTTTCTATGAGAACTAATAGCATAGAAACCAGTGCTTCCCTAAGAATCTAACCAAACCAAATTATAGACTATAATTAGTTAATAGGCCTAGGTTGGAAATAAAGATAGAAAATTTGGGGACATGGAAAGGGAAAGAAGCATCTCACTCTGGAGTCTGATGACATCTCCTACTGACTCAAAATCAACAGGTTTAACTCAAGGAATCTGCTCACAACCCCCACTGGTTGAGGATCAACAGTACCTAACTAACTGACAAGATCAATAAAGACTGCCTATGTGAAGACATGGGAGAAGGACATGGCAATCCACTCCCAAAGCAGTCTTGAAACAATCAGCTATTGAAAACCCTGTGAGGGTCCCTATGACTGGGACCCAACTTGATGACTCCTAATAATAACAACAACAACATTTGCAGACAATTCTCATCTTGAGGAGCTCTCAAACAAGAGTGTGGGAAATAACATATAGACTATGCTTATTTAGGTCCAGAATGTTTATGACCTTTGAGTTTAACATTACTACCCTCCCTTTTTCCTCTCCAAGCCTAAACACTGCATTTGCTAAAGACATTTTACAATTTAACTTACGCAAGGAAATTCTTTAAGAAAAGAGGAATAGATAAACTAGCGTATGTAGCCTTTTCTTGTAGTAAGTTCTTGATTTTCCTTCATTTTTAAACCTGTTAAATCCTTAAACCTAGTCAGAAAAAGGCAGAAAATCACATCCATTTTAAAGATACCCAAGTGTGCCTCTCATATGCCCTTGCTTTTCCCTAAAGTGTATACTATCTATTACTTCTACCTAGTATGCTTTAAACTGCTTCATTCCCCTACTGACTTATCCTAAAATTCATTTTTGTGACCAAGCCAAGGACTTGGCTTTACCTGAGTGAAGGTAATGAGAGGGGAACTCCTCAGACTAAGGTGGCAGGAATGCTGGGTTGCAGTTGTCACTGGTGGTGATATTCTGAATTCTCAGCAGAACTGCACCTTAACCTCTGCTTATAGCATTTTAGGACTTCTCTTGTTTGCATCTCCAAAGTCTTCCAAACTCCTCCCGCAAACAACTTCTGATGGCCTAAGAACCACATGGTTAGGTTTCTGTGCAGCATTCTCTGGTACTAATTTTCTGTATTAGTCAGGTTGTGTTTGCTATGGCAGAAAAACCAACTAAAACAAATTTATGGGGGAAGAGATGATGTTTAGAGTGGGGCTGACAGAGAATCAGTGAGTAATGGTGGTGGGGCAGGTGGCAGGGCCCATGGCAGGGGACCTCACCGCATGATTGGGCAGGAGGCAGAGAGAACTTACTGGAACCATGGGTCTAGGATAGAAGTCCCAAGCTCAGCCCCCAGTGAGCCACTTCCACAAAGCTAGAATCCTGCCTCCCAAAGTTCCATGACCTCCACAAATGGTGCCACCAGCTGGGGAAACAAATGTTCAAACATGTGACCCTCAGGGGACATTTCAGATCAAACCATAACACCTACCCACAATTCCTATCTGGGTAGAATAACAGGATCCCAGGCAGCCGACCAGTAACAACTAGAGATAAAGCAGGAGATGCTCCTCAAAGTCCAGGTCATAGGGTCCAGTTACTCTTCGCTTTGCTCTTTGAATCTTTACCTTCACGGTTCTTCTCTCCCAAGGCATCTTTCCAATTGGGATGGACCCGTGATTGCATGCTTTAGTTTCCCACTGCTGCAGAAGTGCTATGTAACAACCAGTTATAAAAACATTTATTTAGCTCAGGAGTTAGTGGGATTCAGATGACCAGGGTCAACTTGCTCTTGTCTGGGCTTGCTCATGCATTTGTGAGTCAGTTAGGAAGCTTCCTGGTCTTGGTTAACTTCTTCACATGTCTGGGAGCTGGCCAACCACTGGTTGACCTGAGATGACCTCAAGTAGGATGATGGGGAAGGTCTGAATTACATTCAGATTTCCTGGTTTTTGCTTAATGTCCTTCTTCTGTTCCAGGATCCTATCCAGGATATCAAATTATTGTACATTTAGTCATCATGTTCCCTTAGGTTCCTCTTTGCTGTGAATTTCTCAGATTTTTCTTATTTTTCATGATCTTGGCAATTTTGGGGTATACTGGTCAGGTATTTTGTAGAAATCCCTGTGTTGGGGGCTTGTCAGATACTTTTCTTGTGATTGCCCTAGAGTTTTGGGTTTTGGGGAAAAGACCACAGAGGCAAAGTATCATTTTCATCCCAGCATATCAAGGGCACATGCTATTAATATGATTTATCACTGCATCGGGTTTATCAGTGACTCTTATATAATCATTTTAATTGTTTAAACTGTACAAAGAAGAACAAACTTACAAGTATTCCTTAATTCTAAGGGAATTGAATCATTTTAATTGCCTTTTGGATTAAGTATGATAAGGCATGTGGAATCTTAAATAAATTAACTATTACAAACATAGTAAATAGGATTATTTTCTCATAACAAATATAAAGTGAGGAAATACAATTCATGAAAGCAAATAAAAAAAGTAAGAACCTTAGAGTCAGGGTAAAGATTATCACTAGGAACAATTGCAGTTGAGAGACAATCTCATGTAAGATTTTCCAATAAGTAAATTACTTCTTTTCATGATGACTGGATATAAGAACAGAGCATTAAGTTTCAGTAAGATCTTTCCTACCCTTGACTAATGCTGGCCCCTTGTCCCCCAAAGTTACCTCTTATCTTTGGAAAAATCATATTATCTACTCCAGTGCTATTCATTCTCAAAAGCACTCATGGCAAAAATGTCTTTTTATTCTCTCAGGATTCTTCATTTCCTGCCAGAAAAAATATGGGGCCTCTGGTTTCAATGATGATATCACCCTAAGCCAGATTCAGACATTGTTGTATAATTCTTGATTCCCACAATAGGGGTGCAGATGAGAAAGAAGTGGGTGAGGTGAATATTCACTTACTCAACAAATACTTATTAAGCATCTATTATGTACTGGGGTCTGAGCCAGGGGTCAATGAAACAATTACTACCCTGATAGGGTTCAGTTGTGATGTGGAACAAATGACAAATAGTGCAAAGGGTGTGGCATGAAGGGGACACTGTCTTCTGTGTCTTCTGTGGGGCTCTAAAGCAGAGGGCCTCCTTCCAAGAGTTTTCTTTTTTTTTTAATCTTAAAGTAGGGAGAATAATAACTGGTCCTGATGCATGCATTCTTGTGAGCATTAAATGGGATAAATCTGTGGCCCTGCAAGCACAGAACTGCCTCTCAGAGAGAGCTCAGTAAGGGGGACAGTTGATTTGCAGTACCTTATACCTTTGAGTTGTTAACATGCTGATTAACCCAACCTCTGTTTGCAGCTAGAGGGTTTGGAAGGTCTTTTCTGAATTTCTTGGAGTACTCATTGAAAAGAGCCTCTGCTGGCATGGTAGTGGGCACATTTTGGTAGTCATGGGCTTGATGTAGAGGGAAAGGGAGGTTATGTTATCCTTTGGTTCCTAGCCACAGTGATGGACCTCAGCCCTGCCAAAGCACGGGTGAAACAGGCAGAGGGCTTCCCAGGAGTTAGACCTCAAAGAGTGCTATTCCTCATCCTGGACTGAGAAATTTCAGAGACACCTATCTCCTTGCAGCCCATGATCTGTTCTTCTTCCATCTTTAACCCTGTCTTTCCTCCACAGAAATAAAAATGTTTATGTTTAGGTCAGGGGAAGATAGGAAGGAGTGTTGTGCACTGTTTTCATCCAGTAGTACTGCTCTGCCCAAAATACATGAGTAGCTTTCATCTTCTCAAATGAGCAATTGACTGTGGGTGTACAGGATGTTTAATAAGACAGAAAACTCCATTTTTTACCCTCAGCAGGAGAGAGGGCACCTGTGGAGGCAAGCTGCCTGGCCAGCTTCCAGTTAGACACAGCCCCCAGGGCATCGGTAGCCATCAGCCCAGAGCAGTGAGCTCTGTTGTCCATGTATACAGCTGGTGGCATCACCGTACCCACAAATACGAATGGGATGGCAAGGGCTCTGCATGTCTTTATTACTTCTTGTTATAGATTAAGAAAAATGCCAAACTAGCTCTCGACCTAGCCTGCTTTCTCTTATTGTTGTTGTTAGGTGATGTCGAGTAGGTGTCTGACTCATAGCGACCCTATGTACAACAGGCGAAACACTATTGTCAGTGCTTCTCTGCTATTCGTAGGGTTTTCAATGGCAAATTGATTTTTGGGAGCAGGTTTCCGGGTCCTTCTCCCAAGCCTACTGCACCTGGTGTTCCCTGGTGGTCTCCCATCCAAGTACTAACCAGGCCCGACCCTGCTTAGCTTCCGAGATCTGACAGATTGGATGCCACAGTGCTATGGCTGCAGGCTTTGCTTTCTCTAGCTCTCTCCTTAAGGGGATTCCATTCTCTGGCCATGCCGACCTACCTGTGCCTGCACTTGCATGTCTCCTTGCTTCTCCCAGGCTGGGTCCTCTCTGTGGACTTCCCTTTCTCACCTTCTTCATCATGTTGGTTCCTGCACTGACCAGACCTTGAAGTTAGGCTTGGGCAGGACCCTTCTCTACAGTTTTCCACCTGTGTTCACCTTCCTCCTTTCCAGAGTGCCCTGTGATTCTGCCTGCTTCTGCCCCTGTTGTCTTGAGTTCCTGGATGAGCAATGGACTGGGGGCTCGTTGAAGACCAGGGTTCCAAAGGACCCTGGTGTCAGTATTCCAAGCAATTACCATGGGTGTATAAAGATCCAAAGAAAAAAGAAATGCATTAGCGAATAAAATTACTGGGAGTAGACAAAGAAGACCTACCAGAATAATTTTCTCAGTTTCTTAGAATAAAGACAATTTTCACGTGAGATTTTTACTCTTCATAGTAGCTTAGCAAAAACTATATTAAAAAGCTTATTGCTTAAGTAATCACTCAAAAGTAATTAATATTTATTGTAAATACTTTAGAATTTATAGTACGGAGCAAAGTGCAACCTCCTATAATTTTGCCAGCCAGAGATAACCTACCTTGAGTATTTTGATATGTAACTTTACATTTTATCTAACAAGTATGAATATACACAATTTCAATTACTGTATGAACAGTTTTACAACCTCCTTTAAATCATTCATTATATCATGAAAATCTTTTCTGTCATTAAATATTTTTGTTTTAATAACTGTATGTCTACTAAAGATGACTCATAACCAGATTGTCTTAGGTTAATGATTTCTCTAGAGCTGGCCTTTAGATGGCTCCTAATTTTTTCTTTTTTAAATGAGTAATGCCATAAGGAACCCTGTGAGTGGCAGGGAAGCACTGACATAGCGCCAGGCATGGCTTGGTGCCGGGTGGTGTTTCATTCTGTTGTACGTACAGTTGCTATGAGTCGGACCCAACCCAACTCAACACCACCTAACAACCAAAATAACTATGCTGTAATGAATATCTTTGCAGCTAAAAATTTGTGTACAATTATATTTATATTTCTCTTTTTAGAATATATTCCTAGAAATAAAATAACAGGTACTTCTAAACTTATGATAGGGTTTTATCCTTATAAATCTGTAAGTTGAAAATGTACTTAATACCCTTAGCCTAGCATAACATAGCTTAGCACCTCAGTACACTGAGAATGTGGCTGCTTCTTCTTGGGGTTACAGATCTGACTGGCAACATTGGCTCAGCTTGCTGCTGCTGCTGCCGGGGATAGCAAGAGCATATCATATTGCTTATTGCAAGCCTTGGAAAAGATCAAAATTCAAAATCAGTGGCTTTTTAAGTCCTGTATGTAAAATGGCATAGTATTTACATATAACCTATGCACCTTCTCCGGTACACTTTAAAACATCTCTATATTACTTATGATCCCTAATACAATGTAAATGCGGTGTGGGTAATTGTTAGGCTGTGTTGTTTATGCAATAATGATGAATAGTCTCGAACTTGTGATCCTCCTTTCTTTGCCTCCCTAGTCGCTGGGATATAAAGGCCTGCGCCATTGTGCTGGCTGAAATTTACATTTTTAAAGAGTTATTTGAAAAGGTAACCCACAAACATAAAAGCTGCACAGGAAGACACATGACAAGTATCTTCCTCATTCCTGGCTCCCAGTCTCTGGTTATCCAGTCCAAAAGCATGAAATATTTTTACAGCCAAATCCATTCATCTTTTCCTTTGAGGCTTCTACTTTTAGAGCCATATGTGGCAAGTATATCACTACCACAAGGTGTTATGAATATTCATTTGCATTTTTCTTACTGCTTTTATGGCTTATTTTTCCCCTAAATTTTTAACCCCCCTGGGACTTTATTTTGACTTAGCAGCATGAGTAAGATTTTTTTTCCCCTGAGTAGTTAGCTAACATTAGAATTTTAAATTTGGAGGGAAAGAAGAGTATATTTCATGTCCAATTGCCAAATCCAAGAGAATTAATTATGTGGTAATAAAAAGAGAAAAAATGCCAGTGCTGAGGGGACCACAAGAAAAAAAATCTGCTTCTGGAAGGAGAAAGTGAATGTGTTCAAGATTTCCCCAGTGGAATCCATAACTTTGAAAAGTTTGGTTTGAACAAATAACCTAGATGATGAAAGAGGAGCCCACGGGCCACTCCTGGCAGCCTCTGCCAGCTGGATTTCTGCCACCATGTTCTGCTGCAACACCCAGGGGAGCACAGAGCAGGGGATTCTCCTGGGCATAGCAGGCTTGGGGCCTTTCTCAATTTTCTCGGGTGGAGATCAATCCCCTCTCAGGGCTAATGTCTTTGGGGCCTTAGATGAGTTGCCAATCCCGGATCCATGGAGGGAGATCATGACTCTGTGGTCTCACAGGCTCAGCTGGTGCCAAATGGAAGGTAGAACCTGGGAGCAAAGCTCTTGGAGGAAAGTAGGGTGGTGGTTCAGCTGGAGTCTGGCCTGGGGAAGCCCTGAATCTACTCCAGTTTCCATTTTCCCATTGATTCCTTGAGTATATTTGATATATTCGGATTTTACAAAACATACACGGCCCTCATCTAGCACAGAATAATTATCTCCTGCCATCTAGTCATCCTCCAACTTTCTGGATTCCTCTTTTAAAAGAAATGTCACCCCACCCCCACTTACAAATCCCTAATCAATCATTTCTCCTTTTGGATGATTGCTATGAATCCCTCATTGGTTTCCTCATCTTTAACGTCTTCCTAAGAAAAAGAGCCTGCAGCTGTAGCCCTGTGACATCTGATCCCGTCAGATCTCGGAAGCTAAGCAGGGTCGGGCCTGGTTAGTACCTGGATGGGAGACCACCTGGGAACACCAGAAGCTGTAGGCTTGGGAGAAGGACCCGGCAACCCCCTCCCAAAAATCAACCTGCCATTGAAAACCCTATGAACAGCAGAGAAGCACTGACAATAGTGTTTCCCCTGTTGTACAGAGGGTCGCTATAGCGACTCGACGGCACCTAACAACACAAAATAACAAGAAAAAGAAGACCCTCATGATGGATTGACACAGTGTCTGCAACAACAGGCTTAAACATAAATAAGATGGTGTACCTGGCACAGAATCGGGAGTGTTTCTTTCTGTTTATGTAGAGTCGCTATGAGTTAGACCTGACTCTACAGCACCTAAAAACAATGCCTTCCTTCCTTCCTTCTGGCACCCAACAGGGGATGCTAATTGTTACCAAAACACCAAGCTGTGATAACATGGCTTTATAACCATTGTTGCTATGTCTGCTTTTTGATTTGTCACATAAAGTCTAGATTTACCTAGCATATAAACTGGTTATTCATTTCCAGTCTTTTCCACTGTTGCCTTATGCTCTCATTATGCCAGCCTACCACACCCAATCCTGCTTTTCTTTTTTCCTCCTGTATTAGGGGGTGACTTGTGCATGCTAGGCAAGTGCTCTACCATTGAGCTGTACCCTCAATTCCTGCTTTAAAAAACTTTGAATTTTGAAATAGAATCTCATTGAGTTGCCCAGGCTACCTCTGGCCTCAAACTCATGATCCTCTTGCTTCTGCCTCTCAAGTCACTGGGATTACCGATGTGTCCCACCATGCCCAGGTTCCTGTCCTGCTTTCTTCCAGTGTTGTTTTCCTTCTTCCCATGTCCTCTTGGTTAAATCCAACCCATCTCTCAATGCTCCACAAAGAAGTTACTACATGGGCAATGTCTTCCCAGGTGGCTCCGGTGAAGATGACTTCTTTTCTCTTTCTTAAGAATTTTTAGCCTGCAGCCGTAGTACTGTGGCATCTGATCCCTTCAGATCTCGGAAGCTAAGCAGGGCCAGGCCTGGATAGTACTTGGATGGGAGACCGCCTGGTAACACCAGATACTGTAGGCATGGGAGACGGACCTAGCAACCTGCTCCCAAAAATCAATCTGCCATTGAAAACCCTATAAACAGCAGAGAAGCACTGACAATAGTGTTTCGCCTGTTGTACTTAAGGTCGCTATGAGTCAGATACTGACTCTATGGCACCTAACAACAACAACAACAACAAGAATTTGTAGGGTTCATATTTGAGTATCCAGGGCATTATCTTGCCAGTGTCTCTGTCCCTTGCTCATGGAGCTCTCCTCTCTGCTCTGAGAGCAGGAATTTATCCAGCCTTTCCTCCAGTCCTTATCCTTCCTTGGGTTTCCGTGTAGTGAATGTTCAGCATATGCTTGTTGAATCTGTTAGTGCTCGGTAAACATTTGACATTAACAATTCTTCTTGGTGTACAATTAACCTAGGGGTCAACCTAAATTTAATTGCCATTTAGCAGTTGCTAGAGCACAGTTAATTACCATTATATACACAGAAGGCTTTGGGGGAAGGACATTTGCACAGTCTGTTTGTAGTATGGATTTTTAGACCACATTTTTGATTTGTTAGTAGGCAACTCTATAATGATAGCTCAATTAATCGATCCTTTTATGGTAAGTCTATTTTAAGTGAAGTCAGCCTTAAAATTACTACTACAAACAAATCTTTAAGACATGCTAAATTATGAGGAATGAGGTCAGCCATAGAAATTTGCTTTTCTAGTTGGATTTAAGAAACTTCAAAAGATCTATAATAGTCAGTTTGGTGTTCCAGGCACTAAACATTCTACATGCATTCATTTATTTAATCCTTATAACATCTCTAAGAGATAGGTACACTTATTTTTCCCTCCCTTCCTCCCTCCCTCCCTCTCTCCCTCCTTTCCTTCCTTCCCTCCCTCCCTCCCTCCCTCTGCCTCTCTCTCTCCCCTTCCTTCCTTCCTTCCTTCCTTCCTTCCTTCCTTCCTTCCTTCCTTCCTTCCCTCCCTCTCTGTCTCTGTCTCTGTCTCTGTCTCTCTTTCTTTCTTTTCTTTTCTTTCCTTTCTCACTGCTAGGGATCAAACCCAGGGCCTCAGCCATGCTAGGTAAGTGCTCTACCATTAGAGCTACACTCCAGCCTTAATTTCTGGAATCTAGCAAAAGGAAGCTTTTTGATGATGGGAGAAGACAGGAAGGGGAGGAGGGCCAAGGAGAGAGGAATGAGAGAGAGGTTGACCTCAAAGTAAACAGCCCAACTTTGATAGTTCAGGACATAATTATAATAATACCAACAATACCAACGGATGGCAATAATGCACACGGACTAGATTATTCATGTAATACTGATGATGCTGTAAAAAGATAGATCACTACAGAAAAAAGTTTGGACTTAAGTAAAAATTAGGATGCACAGGCATAGATGAATATTCCCACAAAAAGACATACAAGGAGAAATGAGGCCATTGGTGGGGGGGATGGGAAATGGGGAGGAGGGGCACAAGAGAGTAAAGGGGAAGTTATGCGTGCAATGTACAATGAAACGCATATATGGAAATGTCACAATGAAATACATGTCAAGAACACCAGGCGCGGTGGTGCACACCTGTAATCCCAGAGGCTCGGGAGGCGGAGCCAGGAGGATCGCAAGTTCGAAACCAGAGGTTGTACACTAAAGTACACTAAGTTGTACACTAAAGTTGTACACTAAAAATTTCCAATGAAAACATTTCTGGAATCATTTTGGCTTTTTGATTCACAAAGCTTGACATTTTTCTCATGTACTCCATATATCCTTCTGACTCCTCATGTGCTAGTCACTGGGATAAGTATAGGAAGGAAAGTGGGGGGCAAGATAGTCTGCCTTCAATGAGCTGAGCCCTGACATTCCCATCGGCAGCTGTTCTGTGGGTCAACACTGCCTAACAGAGAAAATATTGATACGATTCAAATTCCCCCTCCTACAAACTTGGTATGTTTTGTCAAGGAAGGTGCCAGAACAATGCCATGATAGTCATATTTTTGCATTGTAGCCCCCAGGGAGGTGACATTCTAGGGAGGAAAGGTGCCTATGTGGAGTCTTTAAGTGAATCAGGATGAATACAACCCAGACAATGCAGACAGCAATTGTCATGATGCAGGCCCAGAGAATGGAAAGGCTGCTATGAAAAAGGACAAGTCATAGACCCAGAAGGCTAAAAAAATGGCAGGCTGAGAGAGCAGAACTGAGTGGCAGGGGCCAGGCTGGGTGTGGAGAGAAGGGCAGCTTGCCGAAATGAGATCACGGCTCCCTGTGCAGGGCTATAGGGCAGGACAGGGGCCTGCCCGGATGGACACAGGGCATATGGAGGGGAACTCCTGCTCCAAGACTGGGGTTTTCTGTCCCTGATGGAAGCTCCCTTGTGTCTCGTAGGCTACTGGCAAGCAGATGTCTCTCTTGGGTGTGCTTAAGCTCTATTCCCTTACCCAGTGTTTCCCAAACTTCCCAGATCCTGAACTTTCCCAAACAGCAAGGCTTGACTGGAAGTGCGGGTTGTGGAAACGAGTTCCAGCGCCCAATGAGGAATGTGCTGATCTAGGGAGGGGGCTGGGGTTCTGCATCCTTACTGAGCTCTCCAGGTGATTTTCTTTTTCTTTTCTTTTCTTTTTTTTCCACCCACAGTCAGTTTGGGAAATATTGCAACCTATTACCAATCCTGAGGCTGCATACTGGGAAGCTTTAAAAATACCATTGTTCAGGCCTTACCCACCGTGACCTAATTTAACAGCATCAAAATGTTAACAATGAAGACGAACCAGCAATATGTGGAGCGGCCTGATGAGAATTTTAGGCCCATGAGTGTGCCTTCAATGGTGCCGTGTTCTCTATTGCCTCAGAATCTTTACTCAGCTGAGAGAATCACCTCTGGCCTCCTCACTCGGGTTTGTCTGGTTTGAAGATGCCATTCTAGCATTCGCAACTTGGGTGTGACCAGTGGAGGTGGCGGAAATGGCAGCTTGCTTGAGGAAAAAAAAAAAAAAAAAAAAAAGAAAGGAATAGTCATGATTACTCTGGGCTGGAAATGGCTGTCCAAGTCACAACCACGCTTAGGAGCAAACCACTGAGGCCAAGTGGAAAATGGTCCTCATGGGTCCCCTAGCTGGAAACGTTGAGAAGAAGCAGAGGAACAAATCACACCAGAGCTGTCATTGTGCCAGAGAACTTTCTGAGTAACTGTGAAGTCCATGCTCTTTGCTCCCTGGAAAATCAGCTCAGGATTCACTGGGGAAAGTGCTTATGATTTTCCACTTGTGAAATCCATACTCCAAGTTTTGGGAGACAACTGAGCTAGAGCACATTTGAGAGGTCAGTTAGCTCTATTTCCCATTGCCCCTTCTGTTCTCTCTGATTCCTTGTGTACTCTGGACTGGGCACCAGCACACATGAACTTTTGGCCACCTCTGGCATTGGCTTGTTGTGTGATCATGGGCAAGCTCTTTGCCCTCTCTGGGCTTCAGCTTCCCTATCTGTTTAAAGAAAGTCGTGCATTAGCCTATTTAGCTCTTCTACCTGGAACAGTAGGCTGGGCTTTAGCTCAGTTGGTAGAGCGCTGCTCTGCTGTCTCTGAGGTCCTGAGTTCGATTCCTAGCACCTCAAGATGGGAGAAGGACATGGCAACCCACTCACAAGGCAATCCTGAAACAATTAGCCATGGAAAACCCTATGAGGGTCGCTACGAGTCCGACTCCACTCAACTGCACCTAACAACAACACCTGGAACAATGCAAAAATATGACTATCATGGCATTGTTCTGGCACCTGCCTTGACAAAACATACCAAGTTTGTAGGAGAGGAAATTTGAATTGTATCTATATTTGCTGTGTTAGGCTGTGCTGAACAACATTTGCTGCGTGGCCAGATGGAACAGGATCAGGTTGGGGACCTAGAAACCAATCTTAGCATGCAGGAAACCATGTCTGCTATCCTGAAGAAAGGATAGGTCATTTCTGGATGTGTGTACTTATTTGTTGTTGTTTTTAGGTGCCATAGAGTTGGTATCCAACTCATAGCGACCCTACATACAATAGGCGAAACAGTATTGTTAGTGCTTCTCTGCTATTCATAGGGTTTTCAATAGCTGATTGGTTTGTGTGTGTGGAGGTAGGTTGCTGGGTCTTTCTCCTAAACCCACAGCATTTGCTGTTCTCAGGTGTTTTCCCCCCAAGTATTAACCAGGCCCAAACCTGTTTAGCTTCTGAGATCTGACAGGATCTAATGCCGCAGTGGTATAGCTGCAGGGGTGTATTTATTTATTTGCTTGTAAAAGTGTTTATTTTTTAATTAAAACATTTTTAGCCTTCTTGGAGTATGATTAATAAATAAACATTCCATATATATATAGGGTGTGTGATTTAAAAAATATATGTATACACTACAAACCCCCATGTGTCTGTCAGCTTATCCTGCTGTGGGCGCTTGTATGTTGCTCTGATGCTGAAAACTATGCCACCAGTATCTCAGATACCAGCAAGGCCATCCATCGTGGACAGGTTTCAGCTAAGCATCCGGACTAAGACAGACTAGGGACAAGGACTCAGCAACCCACTCCCAAACCAATTAGCCAGTGAAAACCCTATAAATAGCAGAGAAGCACTATCAAATACAGTGCTGGAGAATGAGCCTCCCAGACTGGAAGGCATTCAAAAGATGACTTGGGAATAGTTTCCTCCTCAAATTAAAGTTGACCTTAATGATGAGAATGGAGTAAAACCCCTGGAACCTCCATTTGCTGTTATGGCATGAATCAAAATGTGAAGAAACAGTGGCTACAACAATGGGCTGAAACATAAAAAGACTGTGTACATGGCACAGTGTTGGGTAGTGTTTCGTTCTGTTGTACATAGGATCACTATGAGTTGGACCTGACTTGACGACACCTAACAACAACAAATATAATAAAAAATCATTACCATAATCAAACTAATTAACATATGCTTCATCTCACATAGTTACTATATTTTTGTATGTGATTAGTGTGATTAGAACTCTTAGGCTCTACTTTCTTAGCAAATTTCAAGTATACAATATGGTACTTTTAAGCTAATAACAGTATTATTCACTGTAGTCCCCATGCTATAGATCAGGTCTCCAGCATAACTGAAAGATTATACTCTGACCAGTGTTTCCCCTTTCCGCCTGCCTCCCAGCTCCTGGTAGCCACCATTCTCATTTATTACTATGAATTTGGCTTTTAAAAATATATATTTGTCACATACAAGTGAGATCATGCAGCATTTATCTTTCCCTATCTGGCTTATTTCACCAACATAATATCCTCAAGATACATCCATGTTATTACAAATGGCAGGATTTCCTCCTTTTTATTTTTTAAGGCTAAAAGGTTGGGGTTTAGCTTAGTTGGTAGGGTGCTGCTCTGTGTGCTCTGAGGCCCTGGGTTAGATCCCCAGCACTACCAGAAAGGGAGAAGGACCTGGTAACCCACTTCTGAAACAATCTGCCATGGGAAACCCGAAATAGTGTTCTTTCTTACTCCATTTCTTTAGCCTATAGCCATACCACTGTGGCATCCTATCTTGTCAGACCTTGGAAGCTAAGCAGGGTCAGCCCTGGTTAGTACTTGGATGGGAGACCACTTGGGAACACCAGGTGCTGTAGGCTTGGGAGAAGGACCTAACAACCGGCTCCCCAAAACAGGCATTGAAAACCCTATAGCAGAGAAGCACTAACAATAGCGTTTCACCTGTTGTACGTAGAGTCTGTATGAGACGACACCTACTTGATGGCTCCTAACAACAAGGCTGAAAAAGTATGTGTGTGTGTGTGTGTGTGTGTGTGTGTGTGTGTGTGTGTGAGAGAGAGAGAGAGAGAGAGAGAGAGAGAGAGAGAGAGAGAGAGAGGGTTAGAGTGGTTCTCACTGCTGGGCATTAGACTATCCCCAAGTCTTGGTTATGGTGAACTGTGCTGCATTGAACATAGAAATATCTGCTTCAGCTCCTGCTGGGTTGAATGGCCTTGGACTTGTGAACTATTCTCTGAGATCGATTTTCTTCATCCCTGTGTCTGAATGACCTATCACCTCCCACTCCCCAGAGATGTGCTTTGTGACCTACATTTCCTGAGCAAGAACACTCTGTGCAAACCATTGGCATGAATCAAAGCCCATTTGCGTTCTCTCTGAGGGTAATTTTCCAGAGCAGGCAACAGTGGGTCTTTCCTCCCCTCCTTCACCTTTCAGACCTACTCCCTTGGAACTGAGCAGTGACAAGGAGGAGCCCCGAGTTGCCACACACTGTCAGGTGTGAGGCCTATGAGTCAAGGCTGGGGCTGGCCCTGGTTCTTCAGCTGCCTGTGCTCCGTAGGTCCTTGTGTGTGTGCCTGGCCTCATCAGCACTGTGTGTATGAATGGGCAGGTGAGGAATGGTGCGTGATTCCACAGAGCAGGACCACTTCAGGGCACTGTGTTAAAATACACTCGTCCAGACCTCACTCTCAGAGATTCTAGGTCAGGTAAGTCAAAAACAAGTTCTGAGTCACTGCTTTTGACCTGAGGCAGCTGCACAGCTAGTACTCCATGTCCTCCATTGTGCTGTGTGGCGCAACTGACCCACCTAACAGAATGAGAGAAAACCGAGCAAGTTTCCTCTTGCACAAGATTGTCTTCCAGTCTGTAGACTTGTGGGTCTCCAGTGGGCCATGAGGATCTATCTGCCTGAAGTCTTTACACTGAACCAAATGTGAGTCCTTCCCTCAATCTTAGGAGGCTCATGGTGTACATTTCCATCACTTGGTATCTTTACGTATGATTAAGGATTGCTTCACTAGTATCTGCTATCTGGGTTGGGGTTTCCCTGAAAGGAAAGACAAAAGGCTAATGCAAGCACCTAGAGGAGAAGTTTATTTGAAAAGTGCCTTCAGGAGTTGAAGGGTTGGAGGGGAGAAAAGCCAATAAATTATATGTTACTGAATTGGTCGCTATTGTGGGCAGCTAGAGATCTATCTTTTTTGGGGACCCTCTGTGAGTCCTGTAGCTCAGTAGTTCTCAGTCAGGAGCAATTTTTCCTTCAGGTAGCCTTTGGAAATGGATGTGGTCATTTTGGTTGTCAAAACTGGGAGGCACTACCAGCAGCTAGACATACTGCTAAATATCTTATGATGCTTCAGACAGCCCCCTCCCAACTTAAATGTATCTGTCCCACTGCCAAAAGATGAGTAAAGAATATATGGTGACACCAACAAACCAGGAACAAAGGAGAAAACAACGATCATCTTTTTCTATGTTGTGAGAGGGATTGTGCACTTGGGATTTAGTTTTCTGGGTCAAATCGTCAACCAAAATTTTTATAATCTGGAAGATTTGGGAAAGTTTCATCAGGATTTGCAGAAGAAACATTCCAAGTTGTGGTCAACAGGTGACTGGTTCCTCCCCTATGACTATACACCTCCCCACTGCTCATTGAGTATTGAGCTGTTTTTGACCATAAATAGCATGACCCTTGTGCCCCACCCTCCCTAGTCACCCAATATTGCCCCATGAAGACTTCATATTCTGTTCCCCCAGGTGGAAAAAGTCCTCAAAGAGAAATGTTTTGCCCGTGTGAAGGAGGTAAAATGGAAAATTACACAAGCACTAAAAGGCATCAAAATTGATGAGTTCATAACCTGTTTTGAGGAGTGGAAAAAAGTCTTACTAGGCGTACTGTATCGTGTTAAGGGAAATACGAATAAGCCAAACAAGAAAACAAACATCACATGTTTTCTCTCATATGTTGAAACAAAGCAACAAGCAAACAAAAGATGATCTGAAAGTAGAAGAGGGACTTTTAGGGAGAGACAGTGGGACCAGGGAGGGGGATAGGAGAGGGAAGGGCAAAAGAGGGTAGAAGGGAAGGTGGGCATGATAGAAAGCATGATATTTGCAAGTATGGAAATGTCACAGTGAACTGGGTGCAGTGGTGCATGCCTATAATCTCAGTGACTGGGGAGGCAGAGGAAGGAAGATCTCAAGTTCGAGACCAGAGGCAGTCTGCGTAATTTAGTGGGACCCTGTCTCAAAAAAGTAGAAAAATAGTTGGGCTGGGGGCGCAGCTCAGTGGTCCAGCACTTGCAAAGCATGCAGGAGTGAGGTCCTGGGTTCAACTCCCAGTACCACACACACACACAAAATATGTTAGTGAACGTGTACAATTCATACATGTTAATAATTATAATAAAAGTGACCTGGCCTAAAATATTAATGATGCTGAGGTTGAGGAAAGAGGAAATTCTGCTTCAGAACTGTCCCTCTGAAGGACATGAGCCTGGGGCATCTGTCCACCAACTTCCATCCACCTCTGGGTAAGGGTTGACTCTGGGAACATGGATGCCTTCAAATGGTCAAGCTGCACTTGAATTAGAGCTGAACAAGCTTCCATGATTTTGGAGAAGTCCTGGAGGCAGGAAAGCCCAGACGCCATAACACACATAGATGAGACCCTGGCCAAGGGCATGCAACAGCTATGGCATGTTCTGAAATCAGGCCAATGCCAAATGGATGAGGTAAGATATGGTTTTCATAGCTGAGTAATGATTCTGAGGCTGTGGAGAAAATGATGCAAATATAAAAAAATTATGTAATGAAGACGGTCATAATTTAATTCTGGCCATGGGCATAACTAAGGGCTGAAAATCCAGTATAGGGCAAAGAGGCTATTTGGTGAAATGGTTAAAAACACGGTCTCTAGGTCAACATTAAACCTTGCCTCCAACACTTAGTAGCTTTGTGCCTCCACTAAGTCAATTAACTTTTGTCTCTCATTTTTCTCATGTAGAAAGTGGGGTTGATTATTTTTCTTTTTGTTTTTTGGTATTGGAGGTTGAACCCAGGACCTCATGCATGCTCTGCAAGTGCTCTACCACTGAACTGCACACACAGTCCATTTTTTACTTTTTATTTTGAGACAGGGTCTCATGAAGTTATGCAGGCTGCCTCTGTCCTTGAACATGCAATCCTCCTGCCTCTGCCTCCTTTGTCACTGGGATGACAGGCATGTGCCACCCCACCCAGCAGATTATGGTTTTCATCTCATGAAGTTGTTGTGAACATTAAAGTGTGTATGAGTGTGTGTACATGTGATATAATATATTAATAGTGTCTCATGTTTGGTGAGTATTAGATGACTAATGCTGGAGATTATCATCAACCCATGGCTTGGGAAGTTGCAACATCAATCTGCCTTGGCTTTTTTCCATTGATTGTACGCATGGAAGTTTCTTTCTTTCTTTTTTAAATTCATCTCCCTTTATTAGTAAATGATAATGGCTACAGAGTAATATAGCATCAGCTTTTTCCATTATGCATACATTACATCACTTCTGGGTATACTGTCACAACTCACAAGGAGTCTTATGGCTAATAGGTAGTGAAACTTGAATGCATATTTGGGTTGTATTCCCCTATTTTTCCAATGTACTCATGAAGTTGTATTGTTTACATTGAGATCATCATCTCCTCCTTTATCCCTCTACATTGACGCTCCTCCCATCCCACCTTCTGCAATCTTCACTTCTGTCTCCTATTTCCCCTCCTTCTTTCTACTCTTTATATTGCCACTTCTTTGCTAAGTTTAATTGTGCATTTTATATATTAATTTATGTATAAGATTTTTTCTTCCTTTAAATAAGATTCAGCTCCCACATATGAGTGAGAACATATCATATTTCTCTTTCTGAGCTTGAGGCACAGAGGTTTCAAACAGTTCAATTCAATTCAAACATTTATTGAGCACCTATTATAAGCAAGGCTCTGTGCTAGGCTCTTAGCCAAGCTCTAAGTGTAAGAACAGGAATCTCCTTTTGTTTCTTCTGTAAATTACTTTACTTATGTAACACCCTTTGCTTCTTTGGTTTTGGTGCAGGTCTATAATCACAGCACTCTTTGGTGGAGGCATATGGATCACAAGTTTGAGGCCAGCCAGGGCTACATGGTGAAACCTTGTCTAAATAAATAAATAAATGTGGATAGAGAATAAAGAATATAAGACTTGGAGAAATGACTGTATTTCCATGCTTAACTTTATCACTCAATGGCTGTGGAGTTGGGAAACCACTTTGCATGCCAAGTTTCACACTTACAAAGTGACTATAATCTACTCCTGCCTCACTGTGTTGTTTGAGGCTCAAATAAGATTATCTGAGCAAAAATATTGTAAAAACTGCTAATTGCACCAAAAGTTTATTGTTTTACTAAAATTTTCAATGCCCTCAACTCTCTGTGGACCTGGGAGTTTTAAAACATACAGATTTCTGGGTTCTTGTTTTATGCTAATTGAACATGCCTGGAGGGATACCAAAGGCATGTACAACTTTAAAACATTTAGTCAATATTGATGATCAGATAGATTTGAGAACCACTAAGCTCTGCTGTAAGTGTCAGGGAGCAGGGGTCATGCCTTACTCAGCTCTGTATTCCCAATGGCTAACATTGTTCTCAGTACATAGTGTAATCAGTGAATGTTTATTTAATAAATAAAAGACCAAACCTCTATTCTTAAGAGAGGATGTTCACAGCACACAGGGAGTCACCCTCCTGCCCTAATCTGCATGCTTATTTTGACCTACCTTCCTTCCATGAATTAGTCAGTTTGTCCCTGAACTATCTGAATTAGTTTACTTCCAAGACTATAATACTAGAGCAGATTCTACTATCTTATGTTCAGAATCTTTATAAATGCCAATATTCAACTTTTCTACTTAATGTTAAAAATTAAGGGGATAATAAGGAAAGGTTCTATTTATTTCTACTAAAAATATCTTATAAATTATGTTCTTACCCTCTTTATCTTCATGCATAGTGGACCTGCCAAAATTCCAAAGAGGTTTAATAAATTTTTCACTATACTTTTTTTTTTGAATTAGGCTCTTACTATGTAGCCTAGTCTGGCTACATTGTGATCCTCTTGTGATTAAACTTGTGATCCTCTTGCCTCAGCCTCCCCAGTACTGGAATTACAGGCATGTAGCACTATGCCCACCTAAGAAAGCAATTTTAAGGCTTCAAAATTGTGTAAATATGTAGGAAATTAATGTTATTAAAAAAGAATACATGAAGTAACTTCAGGGTTCTCCAGGGCTCAATAGCTACTATAACTGTGTCACAGAGAATATGTTTTGGTTGGAGTTATGGTACTCATAGATTCAGTGCTGAGTTCACTAAAGGGATCCAAAGATCAGATTTAAAATAAAGAGACATGGAAAGTTTACATTATCAGACTGGGCAGAGGTACACAAGCCAAGACAACCCAAAAGAGTACAGAGGGAATCTTGATATTAATACCAGAAAGTGAAATTCAGGGTAAATGATGTGGAATAGGTCAGAAAGGACCACTTTATGTTGGAACTTGTGATTCATACTAGAATATATCTGTCATGAGTAGTTATGCTCTAATGAATATAGCACTAAAATACAGGAAATGAAAGCTCCAGAAAATACAAGAAAAATTTGACTGAATAAAAGTTTCAGTAAGTAGTTGGGCATGGTGGCAGAAGCCTGTAATCACAGTACTGGAGAGGGTAAGCAAGTTTGAAGCCAGCCTGGGCTATGTAGTGAGACCTTGTCTCAAAAAGAAAAAAAAAAAATCAGCGAAAAAATTTACTACATCTCTTTGGAACTTTGGAAGATATACTGGGCACAAAGACAAAGAGGGCATGAACATAATTTATAGTTTCTAGTACAAGTAAATGAATCTTATACACAAAATATAAACCTTTTTGGAAGCACCATACAGTGAAATCTTACCATATCTTAGGCCTAAAAATACTCTAATAATTTCTCCAAAGAATAAATAGTATTGACCTGGGCTGTCCAATATGGCAGCTCTGATTCACATCTGGCTATTGAGCAGTTGAAATGTGGCTTGTTTGCATTGTGATGGGTTGTAAGTATAAAACATACATCAGGTTTCAAAGGCTTAGTGCAAAAATAGATAGGAAATGTTTAATTAATATTTTTATATTAATGTTCAAATGAGACTGTTTTGGGTGTATTTGCTGTTGTTGTTAAGTGCCATTGAATAGCTGTTTGACTCATAGCAACCTTACCTACAACAGGAGAAACAGTATTGTTAGTGCTTCTCTGCTATTCATAGGGTTTTCAATGGCTGAATGCTTTTTGGGAGTGGGTTTCCAGGTCCTTCTCCTAATTTGGGTACATTGTTGTTGTTGTTAGGTGCCGTCAAGTCGGTATCCGACTCTAGCAACCCTCATAGGGCTTTCAATGGCTGACTGTTTCGGGATTGCCTTGGGAGTGGATTGCCAGGCCCTTGGGTATATTAGGTTAAATAAAATATTAAATTTAATTTCATCTGTTTCTTTTTACCTTTTTAATGTGTCACAAATGTTTAAAATTATATGTGTTCCTCACATTGTGGCTTGCATTACATTTATATTGGGTAACACTTTCATAGGCCATAGTTCTTTCTCCCAATGTGATATATTTAAAAATTAAAGCCTAAGGAATATTCATAAACAAAATCCTAGACCATGTAGAAATTGAAAAAAATGCAAGTTATGAACTTGCATTTAAAAATCTTTTTTGTCAAAGAGGAAGTCAAATTGATAGTGCCAGAATATTTAGGAAGAAAATATGGAAAATAGAATAATATACATCAAAAATTATGTGATTTACCCAAAAGAAAATTGTTGTTGTTGTTTGGTGCCATGGAGTTGAGTTTGATGCATAGCGACCCTCATCGGGTTTTCAAAAGCTGACTGTTTCAGGATTGCTTAGGGAATGGATTGCCATGTCCTTTTCTAGTTTTTGTGGTGCTAAGGATCAAACCTGGGTCTTTATAGAGTGCAAAGCGGCACAACCAACGAGCTAAAATAAGATCCCTAGTTACTTTCACTACTATATAAGAAAAAATGAAAAAACTGAACTAAACAGTCTAACCAATAAATGAGGAAAATAAAAATGTTATCCTCAGAGGTCTTATGGTCATGTTTAGGAAATAAGTCCCCTCTCCACTGTGCAATGCATGTCTCTTTGTCTCAATATCAAGCATCTCCTATGAGCCAGGCAACAGGGGTTTAACTACATCATCTCTAATTCTTTCACACACAATATAAAGTTAGCAAACTTATTTCCATTATGCAGATGAGAAAATGGACTAAGCATGGTTAAGTGACTTGTCCAAGGCCTCAAAACAAAATAGATGTGTGATTGGAATTCTGGCTCTAATGCCCATGCAGTTTCCTGTTCATCACCTTGGTTCCATAAAATGTTCTGCTATAAGATTGAGAGTCTGTGGATGATAGGATAGAAATTTGGAAGTGAAAGAACTGACAGTCCAAGACAATGCATTTGACTTGATTTGGTGGGTACCACTTGGTATAGTTTTAGGAGCTGAGTCTCCTCCTTTGTAAGACAAGGGAACTACACATGATTGCTTAGGGCCCCTTTAGGAGTAGCAGTGAGTGGTGCTTTGGGCAAGTCCACTGTCCTGGTATGTAGCTTTCTGGTTTCTGGTAAAAAAAGACCTTCTACCATGATATGGTATGCAGTCACGTGTTTGGGTGACTCCCAACACATATACCATTAAAATACCCCTGGAGTTTGGGCTATCTATCCAAGTAATGCCTGCAGTTATACTGTTATGGTGTCTGATCCTGTCAGATCTCAGAAGCTAGGCAGGGTTGGAACTGGTTAGTACTTGGATGGGAGACCCCCTGGAAACACCATGTGCTGGAGGCTTGGGAGAAGGACCCAACAGCCTCCCCATGCCCCCCAAAACAATCTGCCATTGAAAACCCTATGGGTAGCAGAGAAACACTGACAATAGTGTTTCAGCTGTTGTACATAGGGTCACTATGGGTTTGACAGTAACTTGATGGCACCTAACAACAACAATAATCCAAGTTAATTCTCTGACTTCACATTTGGACACATTGCATCTAAGCCTTCATTAGCTGGAAAATAGACTTCTCTAGAATTTTTTTTTTAACCTCTTTTCTTCTAAGAGGAAGGGGAAAACCATAAAACATTCAGAAAAAAATTTCCTTGGGATACCCTGATCTATTGAATCTACCTCACTATATGCCTTTTAGGCTGTTACTACAGGCTGGCACCAAGGGCAGAGCTGTGAACAGACAGAGCCCAAGCTTAGGAGGCTCATGCAGTCTGTTATTTTTCCAGTTGGAAGAACAGTGACCCTCCCAGATCAACTCAAGAGTCACTCAATATTAACTTATAACTTGAACAGAGAACCTAAACTCCAGGAACTCAGGAGATCCCTCAGCCTTCTGTAGGAATACACTAAGAATAAGGAAGAATAGAATCTCAATCATACCACTAGGCCCCCCCAAAAGAGGATCACGTGGACACACTGAAAGTTCAAGGCCTTCCCAGAACTCGCTATCACTACTGGCTCAGCTACCACCAACACATTTCTCTTTAATAAAAATCATACCTATTAAGGCTCAGGTCCTATGCCGAAGCTTTCTAATTCTATTTTCTATTTCATATTGTCTACTACCTCTTGGCTGTTATTTTAGCTCCCTTCATGTGGATACTTTGGTTTTGGGCTTTGTTATTATTTTCTTAGTTCCCTGTACCTGGGATTTAGATGATCATAGGGTACCGTGATAGATTCATCTCATTGATTCATTTAAACAATATTTACAGTTCTCTTGTTATGTGGCAATGTGAGCTAACTTCTGAGGATTAAACATAGCAAAGAGTTATTGGGGAGGGGGTGAGGAGAGAAAAAGTGGAGAAAGAGAGAGAGAGAGAGCGAGAGAGAGAGAGGGAATGAACATAATAAACCAACATGATCCAGTTTTTATTTTAAGAAGATCCTTCTTCATGGATAGAGAATACATCAGAGTGGGGAGGAGGTAGCAAGGGAGACAGGAGAGCAGGTGAAAGCCTATGCCAATGATCCAGGAGAGAATGAATGGATTATAGGACTGTTAGGAGAGATGAAGAAGAGGGAAAATATGAGACCATATTAGGAGGTAGTACTTACCTCAGCCACTTACTGATTGCTTAAGTGTTAGATATTAATGAAGAGGATTGATCAATGATGATAACACTTGTGAGGGAAGTCCAGAGAAAGGGAGGCAGGTAGGAAAGATGATGTTAAAAGAATGAGCTATGGACATTTAAACTTCAAAATGTCAAGAAGAAAACATGGAAGAGTTCAATTTGGAAGAGGAGAGCTCAGAAGAGCTATATGGACTGGAGAGAGAAATTTGGTAGTTAAGGCACAAAGGTGTCACTTGAAGCCATGGGAAAGGCGATAGAGAAAGAACAAGATCATCTAAAGAACTCTAGCTTGCAAGAATGGAGGGGCCAGGCTGTTGGATGGTTCCTCTCATGAGTGTTGAGAAATGTCATTGAGAAAGCTGTCTCAGTGAGTTGGGTGGGAAAAACTGGGTGACTGATGTTATGGAAGGTGATAGAGAAGCAGATGGCAGGAAGGGAGTAGTCAATCATGACAAATGCTGAGAGGCTGAATAAAATGAGGGCAAGGAGATATCCATTCGATTTAGAAACATGGAATTCATTGACGGATAATGTTAAGAGAAATTTTGGTTGAATGATTGGGGTGGGAGCCAGAGTAGAGTATTGAGAGTCAGGGGTGACGATGAAGTACTCTTTAGTTTCACACTTTTGGTTGTGTTTCACTACAGCAGCCACCTCTGTTGTGTACTTTTTGTGTATCCTTTTAACTCATTAAAAATACATATATAGCTGGGTGCTGTGGCGCACACCTGTAATCCCAGGGACTTGGGGAGCTGAGGCAGGAGGATTGCCAATTCAAGTCCAGAGGGGCACCTGCACAACTTAATGAGACCCTGTCTCAAAACAAGAAATAAAAAAAAAGGAGCTGGGGATATGACTCAGTGACAGAGCACTTGCTTAGCATGAACCAGTCCCAGGGTTCAACCCCCAAGTACTGCAAAACAATAACAAAAACAATTAAACAAAAAACCATGTATAGATAAATACCAACTTACTTCTCTGCATTTAATTTTTTTTCTAGAATAACATACTCTAGTAAGTAAAAGAATAATAAGGGGAAGTGAGGACCTCAACATACACAGCTTCCTCTTGGGGAGTCTGAAAGAACAAGGCAACAGAGAAATGTTGTGGGTATTGGAGAGGTCAGGATTTGCCTACTTGAAGAGGGCAAGAATGGAAGCATGTTTGCTTGCTGCAGGGAATGATTTAGGAGAAGGTTGGAGGGTACTGACCAGGTTCCCAGGAAGAACATAACCAAGGAAGTGTGGTCCTTCAGAAGGCAGGGAAGGATCCATGGAAAAGGACTCAGAGCCCAGAATGATAGCTTGCCTTCATTAGGCCTGAGGACACCACCATCATGACAAGTTAAGAGAAAGAGGAAAGAGTAGATACGGTGGGCTTGCCTCCATGTGTCTTTCAGCTTGTCATGCTATGGGAGCTTATATGTTGCTGTGATGCTCAAAGCTATGCCATTGGTACTTGAGATACCAGCAGGGCCGCCCATGGTTGACAGGTTTCAGCTGAGCTTCCAGAATAAGATAGACTAGAGAAGAATCTGGCAGCCCGCTCCTGAAACAATGAGCCATTGAAAACCCTATGAATAGCAGAGAAGTGCTGTCAGATATAGTGCTGAAAAGTGAGCCCCCCCATGCTGGAAGCCATTCAAGAAATTACTGGGGAAGAGTTGCCTCCTCAAAGTAGAGTCAAGTTTAGTGACAAGAATAGAATAAAGCTCCTGGGACCTCCTTTTGCTGGTGTTATTAGTTTCTCAGTTCCCTGTATCTGTGTTTTAGATGGTCATAGGACCATGATAGATTCATCTCACTGATTTATTTAAACAATATTTACAGTTCCCGTGTTATGTGGCAATGTGAGCACTGATGTGGCACTACTCAAAATGAGAAGAAACATAGTGACCACAACAATGGCTCCAACATAAAACAACTATGTGCACTGCACAGAGTGTCATTGTGTTTCGTGCTATTGTACTTAGGGTCGCTATGAATTGGATCTGACTTGATGGTACCTAACAACAACTGTGGGTTTGAGCATGGGTGGTAAGATGTTGAGAGTTTGCTTCCAGTAACTTCTGTCTTTCTCAAGTATAAGGCAATGTGATCATCCATTGAGACAGATGGAGGAGGAGGCGTGGGAGTGAAGGGGATAGAGAATCATTTACCTTGGTAAGTGGGAGAAAGAGCTTGTTAGAGGAAGATGGTCTACTCTTCAGGCATTGGTGTGAACCCACTGATCCTTAGACCATGACAAGGACATAAACCGCCTCATTTCAGCTGTGTCACTGTTTGCTCTGGCATCATAGAGCCTCAGAGAAGGAGGCTGTGGTGGCTGGTGTTTGCATGTGATTGTGGTACAGGGGATATGGATGAAGGAGTAGATTTGCCAAGAAATCTTAAAAGATTTTTCATGATGCGTAAGGAGGGAAGTAAAGTCAGGAAACACCAAGGGATGATGGGAAGATGATGGAGACTGGCAGAGGAGGTTAAAGAATTGTGATAGGAGTGGTGGGGGTGATTCTGAAACGTGTGATCTGGTATGACGTGAGCTAGTGGGGGGGGTTCAAGTTCACATGCCACAGAGGGTATAGTAGCTTCTGTTGGTCAGAAGATGCTGGGTGTGACTGTGGGGGTGGGGAGTGAGACAGAGGGGAAGAGGCAGAGCAGCCAAGAGACCAGGGTGCTGGATGGTTCCTCACATGGGTGCTGAAACTCATGAGGTTGGTGATGGGAGTTGGGTTGAAGAAGGGAACTAAGTCAGAGGCTTTGGTCTTCAAGATTGAGGGAGTGTGTCAGAAGTCAGTAGATAGTCATAACAAGGAGGGGGTGAGTTTGCAAGAGGCTGCATATCATAAGAATAAGAAGGAGAAATAATCTGGAGGCAGAAATGGGGTACAGGGAGGACCCCTACCCTGTCTTAAGTCTCAGCAGGTATGGAGTACCAGAGAACAGAACACCTTGCGCCTGAGAGGGCTATAGGAGAAATAGTGTCTGAGAACAGCCAGATTTCAGCTGGGGTAAGAAATGTAAAAAATACCTTACAAAGGAAGGGTTAACTTTAAAGGTATTTGCTGATCTCAGACCAGGACTCTGGGTCTTCTGGTATAACAGTTTGTGAACCACTCATTAGGTTAGATTAATGGATGTACACAGCTGCATGGAGAAGTGAGTTCACTTACTTAGAGTTTTCCCTCTGGAGCCAAGCTTGGAAATCAGATTAACTCAGGGGAACTGGCCATCTTACAGGGTTGCTCAGGGGTAACCTATCTCCCTGGTCAAATCCTCTGAAAGCCAGGTGGTGATGACTTAGTACAGAAAGAGGCTTTTTAGGCCTAACAAGCAGCCCAGAAACATTTCCCTTAGTGAGGGGCTGTAGGTGGGCTGAGAAGGTGCTCCTAGGGAATGATTTCCTACACAAAACTTAACCAGTCCCAACCATTTTTTCAAAGCAGAAGTTTTCTTATAGCATGGTGAGTAGCTTGAGTTTAAACCTTTTATTAATGTGACATTAATTCTAGAGTCTTGTTAGTGTTGAGGTTGGCAATTTCTAGCATAGATATGTGATTGCTGTTTGTTGTTAGATGCTATTGAGTAAGGTCTGACTCGTAGCGACCCTATGTACAACAGAATGAACTCTCCCCCACACACTGTGTCAGGCACTCCATCTTTTTTGTGTTTAAGCTCATTGTTGCAGATACTGTGTCAATCCATCTAGTTGAGGGTTTTCTTTTATTTTGGTTGACCCACCACACTCCAAAATATCATGTCCTTCTCCAGGGATTTGTCCCTCCTGACAATATATCCAAAATATGTAAGACACAGTCTAGCCATACTTTCTTCCAAGGAGGATTCACTCTGCTTTCACTTCTTCTAGGATGGATCTGTTGCTTCTTTTGGCAGTGCAAGGCATGTTCAATTATTTGTCTCCAGCACCATAATTCAAAAGCATCAATTCTTCTCCTGTCTCCCCTATTCAATGTCCAGGTTTCCCAAGCATATGATATGACTGAAAATACCATGGTGTGAGTCAGGCGCACCTTTGTCTTCAACATGATGCCTTTACTTTTCAATACTTTAAGGAAGTCTTTTGCGACAGCTTTTTCTAATACAATGCATCTTTTGACTTCTTGACTGTTGCTTCCATAGGTGTTGATTGTAGAACCAAGCAAAAAAAAATCTTGTACAACCTCAGTCTTTCCTCCATTTATCATGAAGTTGTATACTGATCCAGTTGTTAAGGATTTTTGTTTTGTTGATGTTGAGGTGCAATCCATACTGAAGGCTGTGTTCTTTGATCTTCATCAGTAACTATTTCACATCCTCTTCAGTTTTAGCTTAGCTGAGTTGTGTCATTGGAATAACACAGGTTGTTAATGAGTCTTCCTCTAATCCTGGTACCGTGTTCTTCATAAAGTCATTTCTTGGGTTACTTGCTCCAAGATTGAAATGTACAGTGAAGGATATAGCCCTGATGCTTACCTTTCTTGACATGTGTTTAAATTACCTTAAAAAGGCCAAATAAAATGCCAAAGCAGCATTGTTTCTCTCCTCAGATTAGCAAAAATATTAAAGATTGGTAGCCTCCATAGCTGATGAAGGTGTGGAAAATGGAAACCACTATACACTATTGGATGTGTAGAGAATTGGTTGAAAATTTTTGGAGAATAATTTGTGACATCTGTTAAAATTTTAAATGCCCATATATATTGATACAAAATTCCTTCCAGAAATCTAATGCCAAAAATTTCTCACTGTATTCTAGGTGTATAAAGCTTTATTTTCAGGAATATTGGTAGTATTACTGGTGAAATAGCAAAAATTGCAGATAACCTGCTTGTTCATTAATAGAGTAATAGTTTGAAAATTATGTCTTTACAACAAAATATTAGATACCCACTTATAAAACTGAGCAACAACCACAATAGAACAAACTAAAGACAGATTGGTAAACATTGAAGTGCACAGATGTTTTTGCTATATCATTAAGAAAATGAAGTTGCATATAGTGCCTGCAGCCATAGCCCTGTCAGATCTTGGAAGCTAAGCAGGGTCGGGCCTGGTTAGTACTTGGATGGGAGACCACCTGGGAACACCAGGTGCTATAGGCTTGGGAGAAGGACCTGGCAACTCACTCCCCAAAATTAACATGCCACTGAAAACCCTATGAACAGCAGAGAAGTACTGACAATAATGTTTTACCTGTTGAACGTAGGGTCACTATGAGTCGGATACCAACTTGATGGCATCTAATAACAACAACATATATAGTGTGTGTGTGTATGTGTCTGTGTGTGTGTGTCCATGTGTGATTGCATTTTTGGCAAAAGGAAATGCATACATACATTATTATAGTTTATGTAAATGTGTATGTTGTATTTATATCTATATGGCCTACAGCTGTAGCACTGTGGCATACGATCCTGTCAGATCTTGGAAACTAAGCAAGGTTGGGCCTGATTAGTACTTGGATGGGAGACTGCCTGGGAACCCCAGGTGGTGTAGGCTTGGGGGAAGGACCTGGAAACCCACTCCCAAAAATCAACTGTCATTGAAAACTCTATGAATAGCAGAGAAGTACTGATAACACCTTTTCGCCTGTTGTATGTAGGCCCACTATGAGTCGAACACCGATTAGATGGTACCTAACAACAACAGCAACATATCTATATGTGGGTTGTGTGTGTGTGAATGTATGTGTATATATATGTGTGTGTGTGTGTGTGTGTGTATAATATTTATACACACATATATATAAAGAGATGCCCTACTTTATCAAGTTTAACACATATTTTGGTCATACTTTCATGTCTCTGAAATTAGCATATATCTTAGGATGTGTGATAAGTTATAGTTTAATTGACAGTACCTTTGTTTATTGATGGCACAAAAACGAATAGTACATTATCCAATTGATAGAGATATGTGTAATGAAATATTTGCAAATAGATGAGTAGAGAGAAAAAAGAAAGATAGAAGAGTATGAGAAACAGGACACACATCAAATAATTAGTAGAAGTTGTCTTTGGGAGTGGAAAGAACAATTGATTCTTTTTTGCATTTAAGCCATATTTTAAAATTTAATTTAGTGTTTTCATTGAGATAAAAATGCCCAAATCTTTAGTGAATGGCTTGATGAAATTTTTGAGTGTTCTAACCTGTCTAGTGCTTCTCTGCCTGCTCTGAGGCCCTGGATTCCATCCCCAGCACCATAAAACCAGGAGAAGGACTTGGAGGCCCACTCCTGAAACAATCAGCCATTGAAACCCTATCAATTCAGAGGAGCACTGACATAGTCCTGGGCATGGCATAGTTTCAGGGGAATGTTTTATTATGTTGTATATAGGGGCATTATGAGTTGGACCTGATTTGAGGACACCTAACCACAAGAACAATCACTATCAAGAACAGATTTAAGACATTTCTATTACCCTAGAAGTTTCCTTTATACCTCTTCCCAGTCAACATTTACTCCCTTCCCCAAATAAACTCTATGCTGACTTCTATTAACACAGATTAGTTTTTCTTGCTTTAATCATTATGTAAATGAAGTCATACATGAATTCCATTAATCAAATGGAATGCACTTTTTTTCTGGTTTCTTTTGCTTAAAAAAATGTTTCTATGATCCATTCATCTTACTGTGTGCAGATGTTTTCGCCCATCGCTGCTGCCTAGAATTATGTTGTATGAATTTCCACCATTTCTTTGTCCATGTTTTTATGAGTTCTTTTCCTTTGGGGACTATTATAAATGAAGCTGATATATTCTTCTATCTATCCTTGTGGTCATAATGACCTGATTTCTCCTAGAAATGGGCCTAGGCATAGAATGGTTGGATCATAGAGAAGGCATAGGTTTCACTTTAGTGGGTATTGCCCAACAGTTCTCTAAAATGATTATACCACATTTACTTCCTCCAGCAATGAGGTTTTCCAGTTGCTTCACATCTTCACCAATAAGCACTCAGTATTGGCAGTCATCTTGATTTCAGTAATTTGGTGAGTGGCTAGTTACATCTCATTGTGGTTTTGATCTACATCTCCCTCATGATGAATGATATTATCAGGTAATCATTAACTTACTAGATATAATTTCTTTTTTGAAGTTTTATTCAAATCATTAGCTTACTGGACATATGGATGGTCCAAAGTAGGATGACTGGTCTTTTAAATTGATTTATAGTTTTTTAAAATATATATAGTGTGACTAAAAATCCTTTGTCATATTGCAAAGGTCTTCCCAATGATGTCTTTTCTATTCACTTTCATAATGATGGACAGAAGTTCTTAATTTTAGCATAATTTATTATTTTTCCTTTTAAGGTTTATGTGTTTCACACCCTGTTTAAGATGTTCTGTCTTCTTCAATATCATGAGGATATTTGTCTCTATTTTATTCCAGAAGCTTTACTGTTTTATTGTTGGCTTTTAGGCCTATAAAATCTGCCTCAAATTTTAATGTATGGTGTAAAGTGAAGGAGTAAGAGATGATTTTTTATACAGATATCCAGTTGTTCTGAAATTACTGAAAAGAGTATGGAGATTTTTAAACCATTCATATATATGTGAATTCATTCCACTGACCTATTTTCCTCTTAAGCTAACACTACACTGTTTGGATTCCCTTTGCTTTATAGTAAGTTGACATCAATGGTAAATATTGTAATTTGCTCATCTTCTTCAGAACTATCTTGACTGTTCTAGGTTCTTTGTATTCTAAATATATTTCACAGTTTTTTTCAACTTCTTTTCTCCCTTCTCTCCTTCTCTATCTCTGCCTCTGTCTCTCCCTTCCTCCCTCCCTCTCTCTTTCACTGACCCTCTGTGGTACTGGAGATCAGACCAAGGGCCTCACACATGCTAGGCAAAAGCTCTACCCTTAGTCTAATTTTTCAATTTCTACACACAAGGCACCTATGGGGATTTTACCTAGGATGACATTGTTTCCATGGACTACTATGGGGATAATTTACACTATTATATATTTAATCCTTCAATTTATGTCACAGCAATCTCTATTAGGTCTTTTCTTTCTGCAATATTTTATAATTTTCAGTGTAGAAGTTTTTAACATCTTTCATTAGAATTTATTCCTATAGATGTGACATTTTTGAATACTCTTGTAAGTGGTATATTTTCCTGAATTTTATTTCCCAGTTGTTTGTTGATAATGTAAGGATTAGAATCATTTTTATATGTTGACTTTGTATTTAGCAACCTTGCTAAATTCACTTGTCTGTTGCAAAATTTAAACTCTGTTTGTATCATCTTTTAATTTAAAAAGTTTCACTTTTTTTTTTCTATCTTTGTACAATTTATTTCTTTTTCTTATTTGGTTGTTCTAGCTTGAGCCTCTAGTTCAGTTTTGAATAGAGTTGGTGATAATGGACATTCTTGTCTTGTTGCCAACATTGGGAAAACATTTTTTTTTTTTTACCACTGAATATGATTTTAGTTGCCTGCAGCTGTACTACTGTGGTGTCTGATCCAGTCAGATCTTGAAAGCTAAGCAAGGTTGGGTTTGGTTAAGAATTGGATGGGAGGCCCTCTGGGAATACCAGGTGCTGTAGGCTTGGGAGAAGGACCTGGCAACCCACTCCCAAAAAACAGTCATTGAAAATCCTATGAATAGCAGAGCAGCACTAACAATGCTGTTTTTACCTGTTGTACGTAGGGTCACTATGAGTTGGACACCAACTAGACAGTACCTAACAATAACAACAACAACAACAATAGTGATTTTAGTTGTAGGTTTTTATAAATATGGTTCTTTTGTTGGTTGGCATGAAATATTTAAAAGAATAATGATATAAGGAAGAACATTTCCATTTTTCAGATGTTTGTTTCACATGGAGGAAGCTCAGTGTAACTCCATGTCTCTTTTGGCTCTTTTGTTCATTCTGCCACAAGGAAGTGGAATGACTTATCTGTTTGGTAAATCTGGGCACAGTGGGCATGTGCCTCTCAATTGTTGCCTTTATCTTCCTCCTAGCAACCTCCTATACTTGTCTAGGATTGAGGATTTGGGATTCAGCTAGTGAAGTCAGCCCTGAGGCCATGAGGCTAGGCTGCATTCTCCAGTGTAACCTTTCACAGTTATGAAGTTGTTATTTTAATTTCTCATCTGCCTTAATCTATTTTCATCTTTGATTTGTTCAAGAGCCTAGTTGCTACTAAATAATGCTACTTTTACTTCTTGTGGCATTATTTTCAGTATTTTTGAATAAAACAAGCTTGTCACAGAAAAATATATCAAGGTAAGATATTTTTGTAAAATGAAATCATGTCATTTGCAGCAAAATGGATGGAACTGGAGGACATCGTTTTAAGCAAATTAACCCAGACTCAAAAAGAGAAATGCCATATGTTCTCACTCATATGTGGGAGCTGAATCTAACTTAAAGGAAGGAAAAAAGTATACATGTTTAGACATACAAAAATGAACAAGCAAACCCATCTAAGAATGGAAAATACAAGCAGAAGAGAAAGAAGTGGGGGAGGGGATCATTGCATGGGAGCAGATGTTGAGGAAGGAAGGAGGGGAGGGGAAATAATGCAGAGAGGTAAAGGGGGAGAGAAAAATCTCAAAATATATTATGCAACAATATGAACACATGAAAAAAAAGAAGGAAAAAAATCATTGAGAATATAACCCATGAGTGCATATGATTTTCATTACATACTAATTAAAATTCCTACTTTTTTCTTTTCTTCTTTATACTGTTCTGTAAAATATGTAAGATGATGAATGTGTAAAAAGCAAAAGTGATTTAATAGTTGCATAATGGACATAGAAAATGACTTATTACTCTGTACACCACCATCATTTATAAATTTTAAAAAAAGGTGTGATCTTCATGGTCCATTTAAGTCTCCTTCCTTGTAGTGTTTATCTGGCCTCTTTCCCAGCATCCTTTCCTTCTATATATTCTTCCTGATGTACTTTACATAGACTTCAACCCTGGCCAAAAAAATGCCCAGTACCTTCTCTCACTGAAGCCCTAGACTTCTCCCTCAGCATCACCACATTTGTACAGCTGTTTTTCTTTCCTATGTTGTTGTTGTTGTTAGGTGCTGTCGAGTTGGTATCTGACTCATAGCGACCCTCATAGGGTTTTCAATGGCTGACTATTTCGGGATTGCATTGGGAGTGGATTGCCAGGCCCTTCTCTCATTTTTGCAGTGCTGGGAATTGAACGCGGGTCCTCAGAGACTGCAGCACAGCACTCTACCAACTGAGCTAAATCCCGGCCCTTTCTTTCCTACAGACCTCCCTTTTTCATTAAAAAGGTAGAAGGGAAGGTGTTCCAAAGCCAAATCCCATAGGATTTTTCCCTCCTTGTCACAGGAGACCCACCCCTTAGTTACATGTGACCATGATGTGCCCCAAATTAAAATAGCCACTCAGGGCCTCATTTCCTTCTTTTTTAAGATGAGGGTAATAGTAGGACCAACCTCACAGGATAGCTGTGAAGATTAAAAGATTCATCTCAATATAAAAGTGCTTAGATTAATGTCTGTCTCACAGTAAACTCATTACCCACTAGCTATTATTATTATTAGCTAATATGATCACATTTATAGGCTTTTAGATATATCATTGTTTACACATAATGTATTTTACAAATTAGTTTCTAAGGCCCATAAAAATATATCTGGTCTTATACTTTTTTTTTTTTTTTGTGGTACTGGATGTTGAACACAGGGCCTCATGCTTGCATGCTTTGCAAGTGCTGGACTATTGAGCAGCGCCCCCAGCCTATTTTTTCAGTTTTTGAGACAGGGTCTTGCAAAATTATGCAGGCTGCCTCTGGTCTTGAACTTGTGATCCTCCTGCCTCTGCCTCCTGAGCTGCTGGGATTACAGGCGAGCGGCACCGTGCCTGGCTTGGTTTTATACTTTTCTTTTCATTTTCTTTGTGCTGATTGAATTTACCAATTGTAATACGATAAGAAAATGATTTTGAGATTTCAGCATCTTTTCACCTACGTCTGATATGCCATTAGCCTGATCCTTTTTGAAGTGCTGGTATTCTAAAGATAATGAATGTGTCTCTGTTACACACAGATTTTACTTCTGTAAGTACTCAGAAAAGGATGAAGAAAGCTTTTCTAAAGAATTAGAATGAAAAATAATTTAGGCTCTGAAAATCTGAGGTATAGTCCTGGTTACTGCATTTACTTCTGAGCTAGGGGAGTTTTATATCTGATTTCAAGTTTCTCTACATCAATAAAAGAGAACAATAATGCCTCATTTTTAATGGAGCATTTAGCTTTTTCGTGTATTTCAATGGTTGGTTGGTTGGTAGGTGCCATCCAGTCGGTATCTGACTCATAGCGACCCTCATAGGGTTTTCAATGGCTGACTGTTTCGGGATTGCCTTGGGAGTGGATTGCCAGGCCCTTCTCCTGTTTTTGCGGTGCTGGGAATTGAACTCGGGACCTCAGAGACTGCAGTGCAGCGCTCTACCCACTGAGCTAAATCCCAGCCCCTGTATTTCAATATTTAGATTAAAATACCAAAATAAACTAGGTATGGTGGCTCATGCCTACAATCCCAGTGACTCAGGAGGCAGAGGCAGAAGAATTGCAAGTTCAAGACCAAAGGTAGCCTGCATAATTTAGCGAGACCCTGTCTCAAAAAGTAAAAAATGGGCTGGGAGTGCAGCCAAGTGGTACAGCATTTACAAGGCACACAAGCATGAGGCCCTGGGTTCAACTCCCCTGTACCACAAAAACATAGTAAAATAAAATAAAATACCAAAACAACTATATTTCTTCAATAAAAATACTACTTAATAATAACTTAACCACTAGAATACTGTCACCCAACTCCGAAATCACTATTGCGTGAATTTTTATGTACATGTGGGTGCTTGTGTACGTGTGCATAAGACATTGTTGAGTGAACAGTTGCAGAAAAGAGTATAGATCAATGTTTATCAAAGAAAGTTCTCTACAGGTGCTAATAGGTGCTCCTGGATGGGAAAGTGGTTACAAATAGATGAAAATCTTGAAAAACTAGGCAATAGCCACAGAGTAAAAATCAGCTTCATTACCTAGGTCACAAATCACACTTGTATGGGTAAGAATTGTCTGTAATACTGTCAATTTTCTATAACTTTTTGGGTTGTGAGAAATTTCAGAGACAATGAAAAGTTCAAATAAGTCTAATTCATCAAATAGTACTCTCACTAAATTTCAGTCTGACAATTTCTTTCTATACTACGTGTTTTCTCAAGTAGAATGTGATTCTTGTTCACCCTTTATGTGAAGGAAGTTTGAGTTAATGATTTTTAAAATATATCAACAGTGTTCATTTAATGACTGTTTTTTTTTTTTTTTTTTTGAGTCAAGGTCTTTCTATGTAGCCTAGGCTAGCCTCGAATGAATCCTTGAGCCCCCTGCGTCAGCCTCCTGAGTGCGGGGATCACAGGCATGCACTAATGAGTATTTGAATAGAGTATTTTTCAGCTAGAAAAGAGCTTGAACCAAGAGGAAAAAAAATCCAACACAGGAAGTTTTTTTTTTTTTTTTTTAAATAAGTGATTGCAGCTTCCGTTCAAATTGAATATTTCATAACTAACTGCCATGTGACTCAGAGAGATAACACTGATATGCTGTCCTCATTGGTCATCCACCGTGTTTGCTCACCCACAGTAATGTGGTTTGGCACCATGTTTGAGCAGGTCCTCATGTCTGACAATATTTTTCTAGAAGTCTGAGTCATTCAGTCTAGAAAACAGCCATAAACAGGGTTTGATAATTCACATAGAATTCACTTAAATTCCCTTTACTAGTGTAAATGGAAGATTTCCATCTCTCTCTAAGTCACTGTCTTATCTCTGCTTCTTGGGTAGCTGACTGAAGAAAAATCTATAATCAAAGAACAAAACAGTAAATTTCCTGGAGCAGTACATTCTTTATCCATAGAGTGAGATTTTTATTAAAAACCTATTTTTATTATTTGTTATTGTTATTGATAGTATCTCACTATGTAGCCCAATGGGGCTGGGATTAAGCTCAGTTGGTAGAGTACTGCTGGGCATTCTCCGAGACCTTGGGTTTGATCCCCAGCACCGCAAAAATAGGAGAAGGACCTGGCAGCCCACTCCCAAAAAACAATCAGCCATTGAAAACCCTATGAGGGTTGCTATGAATCGACCCCAACTCAAGGCACCTAACAACAATAACAACATGTAGCCCAAGCTGGCTTCAAACTCAGGATCCTCCTGCCTCTGTTTCTCAAGAGTATAGAGATTACAGGCATGTGTGTCACTACACCTACCTAGCTAAAAAATCCTTTTTTTCATGAAGAGGTTCAAACCTTTGCATGCAAACCTCTTTATTTTAGAGCACAGCCTTTGTTTTTACATAATTAAAAGATCCATTCATGTGTTCTTCCAAACACAAAAGGATTCTTGCTCCTCAAAGGTTAGTTCAAAAATCTGACATTAGAAAGCTTCTATTAGGTCTTTCTCCAACTCAAGTCATCAAGAAAGAAGAATAATGGTACAAAGAACATGTCTGCCCGAGCACCATATTGTGGCCGAATTGTCTCATTATAAGGGGGCGTAGGGCTCCACCTCTCAGCTAAAGAGTCCAAGTTGTGATCTTATAATTATTCTGTTTCTCATAGTTCCTCTCTCTCTCTCTCTCTCTTTCTCCCTCTTCTTCCCTCCCTCCCTCCCTTTTTCTCTATCTCTCTCTCTGTCTCTCTCTTTCTCTCTGTGACATCCCTTCTCACTGCTTTTGGTGGATTTTTCTCTCTCAGAGACCTTCTCTCTTATTTGTTACTTCCTCATATCATTAAGGTTGATGTTACCAAGACCCTGGTGAAAATTCGTGCATTTTCCCCTAGAAGCTCTTACTCAGCACTCACAGTCACATCTATACAGCATTCCAACAAATGTGATACTCTCTTCTTACAGCTGATAGTATTTAGAAGTTCAGGAAGAGGCAGTGGCTATAAGTTTCTCTTTCTAGGTAAATTTATGGGGGGTGTGCACACATGTGAGTATGTATATCTAGACATATATGGAGTCTCCAATAATATAATGCAGGGCTGGTCAACATTTTCTGTAAAGGACCAAATAATCACCATTTTAGGTTTTTCCAGCTCATAGAGTCTCTTACATTCTGGGGTGCTTACACACCTCTGCCACTGGAACACAAACCCAGCCAAGGACCATAAGTGACTGAAGAATGTGGTTGTGCTTCAGTAATACTTTATGGATAGCAATAGGCAGAGGCTCCCAGGGGCTGTAGTTTGTTGACCCCAGAATATAGTGCAGTGCTGGCTGCAGAATTAGAATACCAGGGGCTCCCAGTTCTGGTGGTTACCAGCTGATAGTATGGCTTAGTTCTCTCATAAGTCACTTGAAAGAATGGTTTTATGAACTCAAAAGTGCTGTGCAGGTATCTGAGATGGTATTCACTCTTCCGTTCATCAAGAAATATGTATCAAATGCCCACTGTGTGTCAAGAGTATTCATAGAATCACGAGGTGATGATAGATAAAGATGAATCACATAAAACTTGGAAAAGGTACCATTATTAGAGTGTTGGGTGATTGTCAGGTTGGGGTCATAGGGCAAGATGACAGCCTGATGGTGGGGGTGGGGTTTTCCCCTGAAGGGAATTGGTGTTCACACAGGCACTCATTTTGGGAAGTGGTTAATCCTGGGCAGGAAATGAGTAGGTGCATTGGGCTGGGGATGGTCAAACTTCTTTTTCTCTCTTGGGTAAGGAAGAATTGTGTCTAGATTCCAATTCACAGAAAGGCCTGGATGATTCTGTATGGGGGAGTGATCTGTTTCCTGACTATGTTAGGGTGATTGGTATCATCGAGTTCATGGTTTTCCACTCAGTGGTGACAGTGACCAAGAGGAGAAGTACTTCATTCCTGAAACAACCAGCATCGAGGCTTAAAGGCTGCAGAGTGTCAAAGTAGAAGGTCCCTTTCCAGAGCCCAGAATAGGGTGTGAATGGTGAGGGATCATGACAATATCATTGGGAAGGAAGAATCACTTTAGTTTGTAGACACTGGCAGGAGAAGTGTATTCCACTGGACTTTGTTGTACTGAAGTCCATGGTCTAGCAATGGTGGCAAACACATAATCATACTTAACCCAGCTATGAAGAGAGGGCAAGAACTTTGTGGATGAAGAAAGCAGCTTATACAATGTCAAGGGGCCTCAGTGTGGTATGGATAGAGAGGGGCTCTGGAGCCAGGTGGAGAACATTTATATCCTGGTTCTTTAGCTCAGAAGCTGCTTAAATTTGGACATATGTCTGCATTTTCTTGTGCCTCTGTTTCTCCATTTGTAACATGGGAATGACTATCTTATACGAGTATGCAAGGATGCAGTATTTGAAAGTTTCAGACACCAGGCCAAAACTTGGTGGGCAAACATTTAGTAGGAGTTGGCAATGTTATATTTTTATACAGTACAGGGCTATTTGAATAAGCACACTCTAAGTAATACAGCCCCCATGTGTCTGTGAACTTATTGTGCTGTGTGGTTTGGCATGTTGCTGTGATGCTGAAAGCTATGCCACTGGTATTTCAGATACCAGCAGGGCCACCCATAGTGGTCAGGTTTCAGCTGACCTTCCAGAGTAAGACAGACTAGGAAGAAGGACCCAGAAACATACTTCCCAAAACATTGTTGTTAGGTCCCTTGAGTCATGTCCAACTCACAGCAACCCCATAGGGTTTTCAAAGAGATTGCCTAGGGAGTGGATTTCCACATCTTTCTCCCACTTTCACAGTGCTAGGAATCAAATCTGGGACCTCAGAGACTACAGAGCAGCACTCTACCAACTGAGCTAAATCCCAGCCCCCAAAACATTAGCCATTGAAAACCTTGTGGATAGCAGAAAAGCACTGTCAAATACAGTGCTGGAAAATGAGCGCCCCCCTCTCCCCCAGCTGGAAGGCATTCAAAAGATGACTGGAGAAGAGTTGCCTCCTCAAAGTAGAGTTGATCTTAATGATAGGAATGGAGTAAAGGCCCTGGGACCGCCTTTTCCTGATGTGGTGACTCAAAATGAGAAGAAACACATGTCTACAACAATGGGCTCAAACATAAAAAAAAAAAAAGATTGTGTGCATAGCACACTGTATGGTAGTGTTTTATTCTGCTGTACTTAGGGTCACTACGAGTTAGATCCAACTCAAGGGCACCCAACAACAACAAGAAGTAATGAAGGAGGAGTGTCTAAGATCAGCCACGATTGAGGGCTGTGTGCAGATGTAACTTGGGAGGCAGGAATGAAGCCTCCTTCAGTGTTTTCTTGCTTGTTCCTTGTATGGTGTTGCTGATCCTAGGAGGGGTCGTGGCCTTCCTTCCTTGATTCTTGGACTGGATCCTGATGGCATTAACAGCAACCAGAGCTGGAGCAGAGCAGAGTCAGAAGGTCACAGCAGTTACATCACCTGTAGTCCTTGCCGGGGGAAATGGAGAAATGATATGCATCAGCTGGTTTTCTCTTGGAGCCCCTCATTGCAGAGGAGGACCAGCCTTCAGCTCAGCACGTCCTCAGCTACTTTAGCTAATAGCCAAGGGTGGCAATTCCCTCAGTCTATTGTGAGTGACATCCCATTTCCTGAGTGCTGACTTGGTGCTAGGTACCTATCTTGGTGTTCATTGATGGATGGATTATTGCTTCATAAGCTCTCGTTTCTACACAGGCAAAATGCTCATTCCCAATGTGTCCAGTGTTCCCTCAAGTGGGGCTCAGGGCGAGGACCCCAGTGTTCTCTTTCTGTAACAGATGGCAGCCTTATCCAGTGACTTCTCTCTGCAGTGTGAAAGTGTTCTTTGAGTGTTTGCCTTAGGGAGAGCTTTGTTGATCCAATGGCTGTTTGTTCTGGATGCTGATGGGAACAGGCTTTAGTGTGTTTGAGAAGTCTTCATACCTCTCATGCTGGCATTATTTTATTATTTTTTTGCAGACTCCTTCACGATATCAAATATAATGAAATATCCATAGCAGAATCTTTTCAAGCTTGGTATATGAGAGGTGTGATTTTAAAAAATGTGGTAGATTTTAATTTTAAAAAAATTACAATAAAAGGCACATCACCATTAATCCCCCTCAAGATATTCCTCCTGGCTTTAAATATGCTTATTCTTTCATTCTTGCCACTTTCTAAAGCAATTCTGGGAGCCCTCTCTCCTGAGGGTCATGTCGCATCCTCCATCATGGCAATGCTCCAAGTCATATACATCACTTCTGGTATGGAAACTTACATCGAGTAAAACATTACAGTGTGTCCTCATCCACCTTATTCACCAGATTTGGCACCGTGTGACTTCTTGCTCCTCTCCAAAGTCAAACTGAAAGGTAAACGTTTTGAATCAATTTGGGATATTGAGGCAGCCATGACAGCATGCCTAAAGACACTCACAAAAGAGGCCTTCCAGAACTGCTTCAGAAAGTGGTAAGGATGATGGCATAAATGTGTTCAAAGCCAGGGGGAATATCTTGAGGGGGATTAATGGCAGTGTGCCTTTTACTGTAATACTTTTTTTAAAAAATGTAAACGTTCACTGTATCTTTTAATCACACTTATCACATTTGTTCTCTTTGCAGCTTTGGGGAGGATTGTTCTTGTTTTGCAGCTGAGGAAGTTTAAGTTCAGAGATCTGTGACCTGCTAAGGTCAGAATGTTAGCAATTGCTTGACCTAGGACTCATACTCAAGTGTGCAAATGCCACAGTCACTCTCCTTTCCTGCTGGCCACTCCAGATGTTTTCTCTCTTTTCTTGGTCAGAAGGAAATCACAGCCCCCATCTGAGGCCCTGGATGGTATCCAAAGCTTTCCACATACTGGCCAGATTCTTGTCCTGGCTTTCTCTCAAGATTCCCAAGGGAGAGAGCAGGGCAAAATGCAGGGCTTAAAAGCTCCCTGACGATAATTACAAACAAATAGCATCACGTTGACTTAGTGATCCTTCCTCTGGTGTCTAGACACTGTATTTGCATAAGCAGCAGAAAGGGAAGAGGGAGGCCATTTCCCACAGGCAGCTTGGGGGAAGCAGGAAGCATAACAGATTCTAAGCAATCCTCTCCCCTAAGGAAATCAGAGTTTTCTAGACTGGACAGTGCTCTTGGGTCTCCTGCGAATATTATTGAGGTTTGCTTTCAGTTTGGGTTTCTGAGATGCGGAGTTATTTTAAACATTTTTTATCAGTAATTTTTAATGTACAACTTAATGGGCCTCTATGACATTTCCATATATGCATTTCACTGTACATTGCTCACATAACTTCCCCCTTACCCTCTCATGACCCTCCTCCCCATCCCCACCCCCCACCAATGGTCTCCTTTCTTCTTGCATGTCTTTTTGTGAGAATATTTATCTATATCGTGATTTTGATATGTCCAAACCTTTTTCTAAGGTAATCTACCTTTTTACAATCTCAAGATGCTGCATTTTTTAACAAGCCCTCTGATCATGCCACACACCAGAACATAAACTGAATAGCAATAATTTAAACCACTGACTGTTAAACTTGGTTTGAAGTTTGGGGAAACTTGGGTTTGAAGTTTGGCTGTGCTGTGTCAACCTTGCTAATCAGAGTCTGGGACTCTCCATCTCCTTCTGATTCCTGAGCTCTAACCCCAGAGATTCTAATTTAATTGGCCTACGATGGGGCCTGAGATTTCGGGATTTTAAAAAGTCTTCCAGTTGATTCTAAGGGACACCAAAGTTTGATTTAAACTCTCTGAGGTTAGTATCCTCACTAATTGTTTCTAATCACAACATGAGTAAGCTAGTATATAGCTACCTTAGAGGGGACAAGGGGAGGTAGATTATATAGCAAATACACTAAATGTTGGTCATAAAAGGGGTTTAATTAAATAAGGGGAAATTTGCCTTTTCCCCTTCCAAATTCTCCAGTAGCACAAATGGATTCTGTTTTTGAAAAATTCACCTTTAAAAGGCCTTCTTATTCTCCTGAAGTACTCAAAATCATTTCTAAGGGAAACTATGACTTTGAATTTACATTTCATATCTTATAGAGGTGTTTCTCTTTCTTTGAGGAGTCAGAGAGATGGTTTATGTCATATTCTTTCCCTGAAGTGGACCTATTTGTTACATGGCTTTCTTTAATGATTCATTAAAGAAATATTAATTGAATAGTCATCTGCTATGTCCTGGGAACTGTGTTGGGCTGGGAGGACTTAATGCCAAATGAGATGGATAGGGTCCCTGCCTGCTGGAGTTTGGATGTCAGAGAGGAGCTATAGACAGGACAAAGAGTGACCAGTGGAGTATCATGCCGTTAAGGAGAGGGAAGCATGGAATGAGAGCAAGGGATGGGTGAGACCAGCAGTATCAGGAAGATTCCTCTGAGGGGGCAACGTTGAAGTGGACATCAGAGAAATGAGAAAAAGGGAGTGAAATAAGTATTCTATCAGAAGGAAGAACATCTGCAAATATCTGATAACAAGGGAGAGAGCATGAAGGCTTGGGGAGTTGGAGGAAGTTCAATGTGATTTGAACAATGAGCTACGGGAGGTGGGAGTGGGCATGAGAAACGAGAGAGATGTGCAGTATCTACTTGGGCAGGGACCTGGTGGAAAGAACTTCTATTTTAGGGAGGCTGTGTTTGTGTGATTGGCTCATGGGATCTAGGGGCAGACAAAGTGGGGCCTGAGTCCCAGCGCCACCTCCCATTGGCTGTGCTGTGTCAACCTTGCTAATCAGAGTCTGGGACTCTCCATCTCCTTCTTGGGAGCCTGTGGGTCATGATGCCTACTTTATAAGGCTGCTCTGAGGAAAAAAATAAGTGAGTGTAGGAAAAATGCATAACATGTAAGAGCTTGATAATTGATCATCACGACTCTCAACCTCAAGAATAGTGGAGAGTTATTAAATCTCTCTGCATATGGATTTGTAAGGAGTGAGTCTGGGGCAAAGATGCAAGTTGGGAGGCATTGTGAGTGGTGTGAGTGGGCTGATGGTGAAGGAATTAGTCAGACATTGCCTGGGTAGATGATAAGACTCAAGAGAGACTGAGATGGTCCATGAGATTTGGAGGAGGAATAGAGATAAGCTCAAGGCAAGTATCACGGGGTCAGTTTGTACATATTAAGATTGTACTCATTAGGGATCAGTGGCAGAGAAGAGACTTCACTGTAGCACATTAACAAGGCTGACGAGGGATTTATCACTAGGTTATAGAGGTGTCAAGAGGGCTGAAGGAACAGACTGAGCTTTCAGGAGCAACTTCAAAGGCCACTCCTACGAAGTGAGGTGCCATGGTTGCAGCTGCCTCTTCAATAATCTAGCAATCAGGAAGCTGGCCCTTCAGGAACCACAGCACTGCTGTCATGAACAGGAAACCAGTAGAGTGAAGAAGCGTTATTGCTGTGGGTTTTAGAACCAATGTGCTTCTGTGACAGACTATGATAGCAGAATGGATGCTTTTCCTCCTCTACCCAGACTTATCACCTCTAAGCTAGCTGAATACTGGAGCCTCTGCAAATACAGCTGTGGAAAAGCCAAGCGTCTCCTTGCTGGCTGAATGGACAAAAATCCCCACATCCTGTCCATCTCAGACTAAACAAGACAAAAGCCTGGATTGCGTGAGAGTAAGGGAAGTATATTTTTAGCTGTGCAACATCTGGAACACAAGAAGGTGCACTAGGAGGTTGTTTTGCAAACTATATTGTGTGACTGATAAGGGCATCATAAAATCAAGCAAGGTGCTAACAAAGAGATTTAAAAAAAATCTTAGTCCTTGTTGGTAGTATAGAGATTTCTTCTTCTAGGACATAGTAAAAAAGAAAATTGGAAAACCACTGTACTGGATATTGCATACAGGTCTTCGTTGCAAGGTCTCAAGGGAGAACTGTGGGTAGAGTCTAATGGCTGCTGAAAATATGAGATTGGATTTTAGTATAAAGTCAAAGGTAGAGATATTTTTACAGTCATTGGCAGAAAGATGTGAATTGAAGCCTTAAGAGGAGTTGTCACCCAAGGAGACAGTGGTGAGAATAAAGAGAAAGGGTTTGGACCAGAGGAATCTGGACCTTTGATCTTGGGAGATGAATCTCTTTCTGGGGCTGTGCTTTTCTTTTATGCACTGTAGTATTTTTCATTTACCCTCCAGGCAGAGAGCTGGATCCAGAGAAGACCCAGAGTGCCTTGGAAAGATGTTTCAGATACAGACACCATGCAGCATCATAAGTGGGCACCCAGTATGGCACCTCATGTCACTCTGGAATTCAGGATGTGAGTATTGATGTACAGTGCAGGGAAGTACCTAGAAAAGATGGAAAGAGCCCTTCAGATCCCAGAGGCTAAGCTCCAGCTCATGAGCTGTGATCAAAGAAAGGTCTAAACCTTCACTAGCCATGGTCAACCCAGCAGCTTTAAGGCATCATGTATCTTTATCTAAGAGGATTATCGCTATATAGAAAAAATGGCAGCAAGGTGTAGGAGCTGTACAAGAAGGTGTATTTATTGCAACATTATGGGCAATAGCAAAAACCTGGAAGCAAATGAGATAATTGTGCATAGGAGAATGGATAAATGATGGCATATTTGAAAAATAAAATATATAGCATTTAAATGGATGAGCTAGAGCTATGTAGGTCTGTCTGAAAAAATATTGATAATTTAATGGTACATGAAAAATGCCAGCCACAAAATCTTACACGAAATATATCATTTATTAAAAGTTAAAAATCACACAAAATTACACATGTTCTTACCGGAAAACAAATATAAAATTCTGTAAATAATGGGCATGTACAAACTTTCAGGCAGTGATCTTGTAATCTATGGAGGGGGAGTAAGGGATAGATGGAAGAAGAGGACTTTAGCTCTATCTGTATTTTTTATTTTAAAAGCAGCAGAAGCAAATATGGCAAAACACTAACAGTTATTATTAAATAAGCTGATAAGGCATGGAAGAAATATTATTTTCTCTTCTGTTCTTAATTAAAAATAAATATAAGCATATATAAATTTTATAATTCCCAGAGCAAGAATCAAGCTTCTTCCCCTATCCAGGTTAAGCAGAGGACCTGTAAAATAATCACTAGAGGAAAGCTTGCCTGTCCACACCCACATATGCACACACATATGTACTTACACATTTACACACATACCCACTTCAAATTAAAACAAGCTTTATTTTTTAGAAAAAATATGGGCTCTATCATGTACGTCTTCAGAGGGTCATAGCTTTCATGCTGTGGGGCTCTAACCCTTTTCTGTGATTTGATCATGCAATGAGTCAACAAAATATGGAGATCATCTGTGTCTCACATTAAGATGATGATCCTGGAGAGACTACAGTAGAGAGAAGAAGTACAGAAGAAATCTATGGATGCCAGGGACTGTTCCAATGTAGGGATGGAAAGATGTGACCAGAGGAGTCACAGAAAGGCCACTGGAGGAGTACAAGAAGGTCTGGTGAGAGATAGCAAAGAGAGAGTCAGGAGGCTGGGTTCAAATCCTTGTGAGGAACAGATAAGTGTCTGCACCCGACTTGGGCTTCCATCTAATAGTTGTTTCAGAGGTGACACAGGCTGAAGTCTCCCTTTGTAATGTAAGGATTTTCCCCCCTGCTATTCCAGAATAATCAGTAGTATTCCTGAATTTGGTAAATTCTGACCAGTTTCCCTCAGCACTTCCTCCCTTTTTTTGCCTGTTCATCTCAAACTCTTTTCTGGGTGCTGGGCCATTCTCCGAGCCATCCCCAATGTGGTAGGAGGATCTGAGAAGGAATTAGATACTGTAGATACACGAGGCATTAGAGGGTGGTGGGAGAGCAGGTGAAAATAGTTATTGAATACGAAGGAAATATTCAAGGGTAGGAACACTTTTAATCTATGCTGAACTTGTTACATCTCATCAACTCACTCATCATCATCTTCTACAAGTTCTGCAAGTGTACTCTCTCTCTCTCTCTCTCTCTCTCTGTGTGTGTGTGTGTGTGTGTGTGTGTGTGCTGGGTGTGGCTGAAGGATGAGAATAGGAAAGCAGAATGTGTAAGCACAAGTTGAGTTTTCACTAAAGAGGCACATGTTTTAGGTAGCCTGAACTCCATGTTAGATAAGTAATATGTTTCACTCACATAGGTGGTGCCATTTGCCCATAAAATTCCCAAGGGCTGGTTAATTCTCAAAAGTAATGTAATTTAGTTTCAAAATTCTTTAATTTCCTACTTCCTATGTATCTATTGGGGCTGGGATTTAGCTCAGTTGGTAGAACACTGTGCTGCAGTCTCTGAGGTCCTGAGTTCGATTCCCAGCACCACAAAAATGGGAGAAGGACCTGGCAATCCACTCCCAAGGCAATCCTGAAACAGTCAGCCATTGAAAACCCTATAAGGGTCACTATGAGTCAGACACGACTCGACAGCACCTAACAACAACAACAACATGTATCTATCAGTTGACTCATTGATATTTATTTATTTACTGGCTATATTATTCTTTTTAATTGATGAGCCCCTCATGTCTTTAGCTGTTGGCTTTCTGGGCACTGCTTGCCAGAGTCTGGGATTAGGAACCACTCATAGGGCAAAAATCAGATTCCTCTGCCTAGCAGATGGCTGGTGAAAATGAAAGTAGAATTTTCTTGAGTTAGAATATGATAGGGTAGAACATTTGCTTAGTTTACAAACAATTAGATTGCACATACCTCTTCAAAAATGCATGAGCTGGTTTAATCAAGACTCATTTACCTTACACCATTGGTATACAACTCAAATGACAGTCATCCCCTTATTCATTAGCTTTGTGATCTTGAAACCTGTATTGATTTGATCATGTACAACCTGTCTAGGGGAATTCAACCCCTCTTTTGATGCCTGCTTCTCCTGAAAAATCTACTCACAGAGAGATAGTTAAAGAGAAATGGAGAGTTTACTGAATTTTTCATAGAGAAGATCTAGGAGGAAGGTGACATAGCCTTAGCTGACATAGCTTAGCAAATTACTTCACATTTTCCCTTAGCCCTTTTTGTTTCCCTACATCCCTCTCATCCACATCAGGACTGCTGGGTTTCCTCCTTTTTTCTTTTACATCTTTGCTAGCCTTCTTCTGATAAACTTTGCTGGATTCTTAATCCTTTTGTTTTTCCTTTTCCTTCTCAAGATAAATGCAAATTCTGCCCCAGTTTTTTGCATAGTACTTGAGGATCCCTCTCTTTTTCTTGGAGCATAACCCCAGGGATTCACGGGGCAACTCCAGTGGTTTGTCACAATCCTGCAACAGGTAAAGCTCTTCTTCAAAGATGACATGGAAATGTCAAGTTTGACATAGCTACAGACATCTTATCGCTGCCCAGGTCTGGAGAGGAGGTTCCCTGTTGCTCAGAAGTTCTCACCATTTTCAAGGTGATCATTGTCTATCAATGACTTTGTAGGGACTTCAAAATCTTCCACAGAACTGACTTTGTGAGAGGTGTTTGAACAGGGAACACATGTGTATCATGCAGGAGTGGCAGCAGTGATTCCCTGGCTAAATGACATCACTTTCACCATTACAACAGGTGGAATATTTGTTGAACATGCCATCAGTCTGCAAGGCACCTTGAGCCTTGTCCATGACCTGCTGAGGTGACATGCAGCCAGCTGTTACGGGTACCATCGATTGTATACAGGTGTATGGGACCTGCATTTGGTTTTGGAAGCTTCCAGAACATTGCCTGGAATCTCAGCTCACAAGTCTGATCTTCTGAGGTGAAGATGATTTTGGAGCAACTCAAGCACAGTCCTCTAATTTTTCAGACCTGGATCCTGAGTTCCAAGAAGGGGCAAGAACAGCTCAAGGTCAAATAGTGAATGAGTGGTTGGATTGGGGCAACCCAATCCCTTCTGATTCTCTTGTCTACCACACTGCATTGCCTCCCTGCCTTCTGTCTGATAGCTATTTGGCTTTTAAAACTCTGGTGCTGAACCTTTCTAAGAGACAGAAGGAGACGTACACTATTTAATACCCTTTGTGGTTTCAGTCTTGTTCTAAGGTTTTCTTTTTGCCCAAGTGTTTGGATGGATGAAGTATTATATGGTAGAGAGTCATTTTCTTCCTGAAAGCCAAGAGAAACTGATCAGTCTGAACCACTATATAAGAAGATGGATAACACATTCTCAAGAGGAAAGGTGTTTGTATCCACATACTGGAATTTCTCCACCATGACTGATACGATGGTGTTGACCTGCAAGTAATCCAGTAAGAATTGGGAGAGATTCTGGTATATGTTTTTGGTTTGTATCCCAGATTCACACACTGTTACCACAGCCTGTTTTTTGACTTTTGTGTTGACGAGAAGCTCCAACTTCAGATCCACAGAATGATTTGAGCATTGCACGTGAAATTGCAGTTGGCAGATGATGAAGTACCAACCTGGGAACTGTATCACCAGATTCCCATCCTGGTACGTGACTCCATGGATGATACCATCCTGGTTCCAAGACAGCTTGGTATTGTTGAGATGCTTTGACACTAGAAGGAATAAAAACAGAGTGATTAACCAAATTTTAGGTAGGAATTTTTGAAAACTCTGTCTTTATTCAAGATTCCTACTCAAGACCCATGCTTTCTATAATGTCACATGCTGCCCTAACTCTCTAAATATCTTCCATTCTGCTCTTTAAGGGTCTACTTAGTATTCATGGCACAGATAGATGGCCACCTCTTTTCATTTTCTCTAACATGCAGTCCTAGAGAGTGAGAACACACACACAGTACTTGCACCTCCTATAGAATGGTTTCCCTTAATTATTATCCTATTATGTAATTGTGTTATTATTATGACTATTTTCTTTCCTATTTTAGACAATAAGCTCCTGGACTGTATTCTGCATAAGGTCTGGACTATCATGCTCATTTATTATGATTGAACATTTATAGGGTGATTATAGTTCAGTAGGCATTGCATAAATTGTCAGATCTAGGACATTCATTTAACAACCAATTTAGGTATCAAATTGTCCAAGAAAATCTCCATTAACTTTCACATGGAAATATGATCCAAGTATGTTATATGCACGTATGACAATGTCACAATGAGGCTCATTATTTTACACAATTAGTATACACTGATAAAAATGTGTACAAAAAGATGTAGCCTTTAGCACGGGCAGGATTTTTGAATGTCCCTTTTCTTTAAAGGGCAGCCAAACACCATTGCATGGCTCCCTCAGGTGCACATTAAGAGCCTCTACTACCTAGGATTTACGGAAAAGCAGAAAATCAGCAGAGCCTCTATGCTGATGCATTTATGGCAACGCCAATTCTCTGAGTCCTAACAAATGAAAATTAGCACTGACTGGTAAGGGTACCTTCAGATCTGGGAGGCCAGCATGTTGGTTTTAATTGATTTTATGCTTTCCCTTTATACTCTGTTGCAATTCAATTGAAAGGTAAGAAATAATCTAACTGCAAAATTGAATTTTTTCAATGAGCAAAATGGCTATTCAGAGGGTCTTGGCCATCTCTGCATCTCATTCTTTTTCAGCTTAAGTGCCTCTTATTGTTTCATTTAGAAGCGATTCTTACCTGTAGCATACTGCATTATGCAAATAAGTCTTAGGACAACATGTTCATTAAGCTGTCAATCTAGGGACAAGGCAATTTTGTGGTTCTCTCGAGAATAGCTTCATGGAGGCAGAAATTAAGATGCTGCTTCCCTTGCATTAGGAAAAGGACTGTGTACGTGGCCCATACTGGTAGGTAGCTGAACAGAGCAGGGTATTGATGGTGAAGATGGGGGCAGGGTGGTTAGAGTGGGGGACAAAAGTGCCTTCAGAGGCCAGGTAGTCAACAAAAAGGAGTGAAGGGGGATGAGGAAAGAGGAGCCTTGTAGCTTTGGAGAGAAATACTTTCCCTTTTTCCAGCTAAGGCATTCAAGTTCAAATTATAAAAATCTGCAGCAGGCTGCACACAGCACACCTGCAGTTAACATTCAGCCTTGGGCCTCTCACTGGGACTTCTGATTTATGTTGCCACAGGAAGTGGCCGTCGTGGTTGAGTTTCCTGGATTTGGTTACTAACCTTGGAGGTAGGCCCATGACTTCTTGAATGGAGCTCTTTTCAAGATGCAAAAGAGGTCCTCTGAGCAATTTCCTAAAAACAAGGAGATCAAACATTAATGGTCTTCAACTTCTCTGGGAACTGATGACCCAAGGTCTTTTTCCATGACCCTTTGATGTTGAAAATTATTATTCTGTTTCCATTTGGAGGGTACAGGAACACTTCAGCTCTCATTTTGCTGTCAAATAGCTTAGGATTTTTACTTCTCTAAAGTTTATTTTATGGGAGAAATACCTGGCAGCCCACTCCCAAAACAATCCCGAACAATTTGCCATTGAAAACCATATAAGTAGCAGAGAAACACTGGCATAGTGCCTGGCATGGCACAGCATTGGAGGGTGTTTCGTTCTGTTGTACATAGGGTCACTATGAGTTGGATTTGACTTGATAGCACCTAATAACAACAACAACCAAGTTTATTTTGTATGATTGCTTCCACTGGGGCTGTTATGGAAGACTATAGAAGATAGGGGAAGGAATCAAAAATGACCCAAGTTCCTATGATGTGCCATTTACCATCCCTGTCACACTGTATTTCACCTCATTTAATGTTTGCAGCAACTCTATGAAAGGGGCATCAAGTGCCTCTTGTTGTTGTTGTTGTTAGCTGCCACAGAGTCAGTGTCCGACTCATAGCAACCCTATATACAACAGCTGAAACACCATTGTCAGTGCTTCTCTGCTGTTCACAGGGATTTCAATGATGGGTTAATTTTTGGGAGTACATTGCCAGGTCCTTCTCCCAAGCCTACAGCACCTGGTATTCCCAGGCGGTCTCCCATCCAAGTACTAACCAGGTCCGACCCTGCTTAGCTTCCGAGATCTGACAGGATCAGATGCCATGCTACGACTGCAGGCTAAGTGCCTCTTACACATCAGGAAAACAATAAACCTGAGGATCATATAGTTTGAATATATTGTTCCACCTCACTCAGCCAGGCAGGGGTCATCAGAATGGTAATGGTGAAAGGAATTACTGCCATCTTACCTGCTGTGTGCACACCAGGCACAACTCTGAGTACTTTTACCTGGTGCCAGCTAATCTGATTCTCAGATTAACCCTGCAGGGTTAACTCTGATGTCTAAAGTCAGTCAATGATCTACTCAAGGTCAAGCATGCTTGTGGAAGTGCTAGGACTGCCCATGTCTAATTCCAGAGGCAAGTTTTCCTTCTTAAGGCCATTTTGCTAGACAACAAAGATAAAGATGTCTTTTTACTCAATTTTAGGAGGACAAAGGATTAAAGATATCTTAGCAGGACATCTACCATCTGGAGTTTCATTGGCAAAAACAACATAGCATTTAAGTCATTATGGTATTTAAGAAATAAAAAAATTAATATCTTCATCAGGGGTAATAGCTTAGCCTTTTCTTATTATAGTAGCTGTTGTGTATGCAAAGACTCAAATTATACATTTCCTGCAATGACTCCTATATTCAACTTATTTGGAACCAATCTCTTGTCTTCTTTGAAACTTGGTTGACCTATCTGTAAAAGTGACAGGTCTCCAACCTACCATTATTGTCTTTTTGAAGCTGTCAACAGAGATGGCCGTTCTGTCCATTCATCAGAGATAAGCAGCCATAGGCTCACATAGCAGGCGTGTCTGGTATGTCTGCCTCTCTGAGTGGGATGTGTTGGGCTCCCAACCTTCCTCATCACCTTTTCTGGCCAGGCCTACAACAGTCCCTGGGGCCCTGGAGTGGTTAAAATCAAGTGAAGAGTTCCCTCTACTGTCTGAGCAGGTGCACTGCCATAGGCACCTCCAGCAGCAGGCAGGGGGCAGTTTTCATTGTTAACTAACTTTGACTCTCACAGAGCTTCTGGCTCCAAGCCTCCCTGGGTGGTGAGCACTGCAGGACCAGCTGCCATTCTCTGAATCTCATCTCTCACTCATCCTCCAACCAGTGTTCTAGCCCTGCCTACTACAGACCCCCAACCACACCCTTGGGGTGTATAGCACCTGAGCCCCAACAATGCGGGCTGCCATTCCCTAAATGGACTATGTCTACCATTAGAGTCCCCTGGCCCCGCCTACTCTTTCGGGCTCTAGAATATCAAGTCAGAAGGAACTGCAGGGCAGCAGATCTGGCTGAATCTCTTTGCTTAGAATTGTTTTCTGACTTCTTTGTCCTGCAGGATCTGGCCAGAGGTCCTCAGCATAGCGTCGTAGCTCCTGGTGTTCCAACCTCACCAAATTCACCAATCACCTTTCGCCTTCCCTCCTCCCCTTTCAGTCTACACCTAATAGTAATAATTGTCATCATAATAGCAGTGATTATAATATTAATAATAATAACTAATATTGTGTTGGCCTACAGCTATACCACCCTGGAATCCGATCCCATCAGATCTCAGAAGCTACACGGGGTCAGGCCTGCTTAGTACTTGGATGGGAGACTGCCTGGGAACATCAGGTGCTGTAGGCTTGGGAGAAGGACCCGGCAACCCACTCCCAAAAATCAATCTGCCATTGAAAACCCTAGAAATAGCAGAGAAGCACTGACATAGGGCTGGGCATGGCACAGTGTCCGGGAATATTTCATCTGTGGTATGTAGGGTTGCTATGAATCAGACCTGACCCGACAGCACCTAACAACAACAACAATAACAACAACAATGTGTGTTTAGTGATGGCCGTTAGGTCTTCTGCTAAGCATGTTATGTGCATTATTTCATTTAATTTTCATAATCATCTCCTGAGAGAGGGTCTATAATTATTTCTACCATATACATAAGGAAACTAAGGCTTTAAATGGTTGATTTGTTCATAGTTTTACAGCTACTTGATGGTAAGTGAGCGATTCAAACTCAGGCCCCTTGACTCCAATGTGCAAATGGATTGTTGATCAATCTACTGGAGTTTGGGGGCTTGTAGTTCCCCCAAACACACCACATTGATTTGTCATCCCACCTGGGCCCCTGCTGTTCCATTTACCTGGAGCCCCCGTCTTCATCAGACCAGTTGCCTTTGAAACCCAGCATGGCAGCCTTCCCCTGGGTATCTTCTCTGACCCGCTCTGTACCTATTTGCCTGCTCCTTCAGACTGTGAACACTCAGGGCAGAGAGGACTCTTTCTACTTCCCCACCGCACGGCTCCAAAGATGCTCTATGTGCATGCAGTGCGTGTTGAACTGAGTCACTTAGTCCACCTCTCTTATTTCTCTCTGTGGAGTCCAGCTAAGTACTAGGGAGAAGCAGAGTGAAGGGGCTGCTCTGCCTTTCCCTTGAGGCAGGAATAGCATGGGCTCATTCTCTCAGGCTCTGAGAATGGGAGACTCCCATCCTGAGAAGAAGCCAGCGTATCACAGGGAAAGCAGAATCTTCCCCCTGGTCAAAGCCCCTTCTCACCACGCCACTTGCAGTGGCATCTGCATCAGGTGAGCGTCTGCACACAGATGTAGGCAGAAGCACAAGCCTCGGCTTGCCTCTCACACACACAGGTTCTTTGGTTGTTGTTTTTCCTCTTCGGTCTTCACATGTTTGGTGGGGTGACCTCAGTTGCAATTCTGAGAAACCCAGGGATGGAAAAAAATAATCTTATTCTGAAGCATTTGCACTTCCTGAAGTCAAATGGCAGGCATATTTTAGTTTTACTTAAAGAATCTTTTAGATGGTTTCAAGCTAAAGGAAAAATTTGGGCAGCTCCTTTTAAGGATGGCGTTGGCAGAGCTGGTTCAGCGAGGGCCCTGGAAGCAGGGCACTAGAGAAGCTATTGAGGCAATGGTGCTGCTGAGCTTGGAGGAGACCCTGGAGGAGGGTCCAATCTCCACCCTTCCTCACTGACAAAGCTGTCAGTAGGAGGGTGTTACAGGCAGCTCGGTGGGGCCTAAACCCTAATGCTCTAAGCTGGAGCTGAAGGAGACAAAGCCCTCAGCTGGCGGCCAGCACTGTCTTCTCTCATCCTCATTTCTCAGATGTGACAATTGGCACAGCTACACTAAGGGCACCCAAGTCCCCACTGTAGACCACCGAGCTGGCAGCTCAAACACTGAGCCAGGCAGTGCTGTTCAAAGATGGTCTGGGCTGCTTTGGGGAGTGTGAGGCTTTTGTGGAGAGCTATATAACATTCTGTGGGCCAGCAGCTGGAGGCTCAAGTCTCCTTTTCACCCTGTAAGTCCTGGAGGTGAGATGGATTTCTCTTTTGGTATGAAGACAAGGAGTGACTTACAAAGAGAGGGTTGTATAGCTGGAATCCTGCAGTGTTCCAGGAGCTCTGAGGGCTGAGAGCCTGAGGAGTGGGAGGCACCCCTGCTTCCTTTGTTTCCCAGTGGAATGTGGTGTCTTGAGGGTTGTTTTTGTTTTTCTAACAGAGAAAGAATGAGGGAAACAGGGCTCTGGAGGTGGTAGGCTGGCTACAGCACCCTTATCTAGACAGAGAACAATGTGGATTGAGGATCTAGAAGGACCTTTCTAGCTTCTTCTAGCAGCCTTTGCAGACTCAGAGATCTGCTGCCAGGACCTCTATAGAGGGCGGAGGACCAGGGCTGGGAAGTCAATGCCAGCTCTACCACAGGTAGGAGTCTATGTCTGTACACATAAACAGATTTTCAGAGACCTGCAGTGATAGAACTTGCATATTTTAGCTCTGGGGACAATCTAAGTTATGAATGGTCTGGCTCTGTAAGAGCTTGCATGGTTTTTAGATGTGGAAGTTTCCTGAGAGAGCACCTAGCCCAGGCTTGGTAAACACATCGCTCATGTGTTCCCCACTGTCGCCCCCACAGCAGCTAATCCTAGGTCACCCAGGAGTTAGTACCAGAGGTAGAGCCAGGGCCTAGAATTCTATTCTCATTTGGCGAGGCATCTTCTCTTCAGATAATTGAAGCAGCCTCTGAATTCCTCTGAGGACCAAAATCTTCGAATACATGAAGGTTGTATATTCTATTCTGTCTCTAAACTCTGATTCTTCGAGAAGAATCATGGACCTCTCTTTTTGGCTTGGTTTGGAAGGCTAGAGAGAAGTATGTGTCAAGGAAACCTTACTGACCCATTGCACAGAGGAGAGAGATAGGGAGAAAGAGAGATTGCTCAAGGAGGTTGGAAGGACCATGTTCTAGAAAGGCTGGATTATGGTAAACTTAAAACCAGATCCTACAATGAGGTTTCATAATGTTGGACTGAAAGGACCATGTTAGCAGAGATCCTGACTTCATGAGTAGGAAGACTGAACCCAGAGAGACAGAGTCTATCCCAGGACCACACAGTAGATAAATGGCAGACCTGGGATCAGAACCCAGGGTTCTTAACTCTTGGTGGGGGGCTGTGTCCCTATCTTTTAGTTTCCCATGGAGCAAGGAGGGTTAATTGGGGAAAGAAGTGAGTTTGAAGCCACCTGTGAAGACAGAAGAGGGGCTAGAAAACAGCACTGCTGAGCCTTCCTGGTCCTGACATGTGGGAGAATGCCAGCAGATGACATCACACCCAGGCATTGTCCCCTGCCAAGTCATATGTCAGGGCCAATCAGGCTTCCACAAAGATGCAGCAGTGCTCAGAGCAGCTCTACCATGGCAAAAGAAGCCAATTGGACAATTTAGCCAGATGTTATGTGGTCCGAGTGTCAGGCAACTTCCAGCTCCACAGCACCTTTGACATAAGGACCAGGCATCTCAAAAAGAGCACATGGTGCTGGTCAAGCCTTTTAGCTTTGAACCTGTCACTTCCCCTCCTTGAGCTTCAGTTACTGCACTAGTGGGAAGTGAGGACAGTAACAATCAGCCCAAATATGTAGATGTCGCCACAGGTAGTAAGATCACAGATCCCAAGGAAGCAGCACAGCACGTGGCGGGAAGAGACACTCCGCAAATGTTAGTTCCTCTCTCCCTGTCTACCTTCTGCCTCTTCTCCTTGTTCTCATGGCCCAGTTTATTATTGTTGTTAGATGCCATCGAGTCGGTATCCGACTCATAGCAACCCTACGTACAACAGGCAAAACACTACTGTCAGTGCTTCTCTGCTATTCATAGGGTTTTCAATGGCAGATTGTTTTTTGGGAGTGGGTTGTGGGGTCCTTCTCTCAAGCCTACAGCACCTGGTGTTCCCAGGCAGTCTCCCATCGAAGTACTAACCAGGCTCAACCCTGCTTAGCTTCTGAGATCTGACAGTATCGGATGCCACAGGGCTATGGCTGGAGGCATGGCACAGTTTAGCAGTGCCATTTGGCAGAGAGAACTGGCTGATGAAGTGCTCACTCGAATGAAGCCCTTGACATTATCCAATGGATTGGAGTTTCTTAATTATGTATCTAAGAGTTTGAGGGCATCTGATGCTTTTAGGAGAGTGGGCAGAATCCCCCTTTCATCTGTTGAAAATGTTTTAATCCTTTGAAGGAAAAGAGGGATTATCCTAATCACTACATTTTAGTCCCACCTCCTTTGGAAAATGCCCAGGAGAGTCCCAATAGTGACATCTAGAGGAGTCTCTCTGTTCTCTGTAGAATTTGGGATCAGTGTGAATCCTTAACCTGAGGGTCATTTCAAAGGGCTTCAACTGGATCATTTCCTTGACGCTAGCTGGCCAATTGGTGCTAGGGGTTAGCTCAGTTGGTAGAGTGCTGCTCTGCGTCCTCTGAGGCCCTGGGTTTGATCCTGCAAAAATGGGAGAAGGACGTGGTAGCCCACTCTGGAAACAATCAACCATTGAAAACCCTAGGAATAACACAGAAGCACTGACATAGGGCTGGGCATGGCATAGTGTTGGGGAGTGTTTCATTCTGTTGTATATAGGGTTGTTATGTGTTGGATTTAATTTGACAGCACCTAATAACAACAACCTGGCCGACTCAAGATGAGGAAATGAACTGCAGGATGAACCATTATTAGACAAAGGACCACTGGGTGACCCTGGATTTACAATAACATTTGCAGGAATACCCATTCCAGTACATTTACTATTGAACACTCAGAAAATAATCAGTAAATACAAGTTGAAATTGAATTAGAGTTCATTTAAACCTCCTGAAGATTCTTTGGGGCCCTGACTTGTTGCAGGATATGATAAACCTGTCTGACTCTATGAGGATCTTCTTGGAATTCTTTTATAATAAAGACAGTTTCAATTGACATTGTTGGGGGTGTTTATGAAGCACTTTTAAAGACTCGAACTTGAAAGGAAAGGGAGCTCTGAAGTTCTACAATGAAATCTGATAACATTTTAAATAACTTTTATAGTCTCTGCCTTAGCTTTATGTGATGCAGAGGTATGAAAGTGTTCTTAGAAAATCAGCCTTGGGGTCAAACTTGGGTTCAAATACCACCTCTACTACTTACCAGTTGTGTAGCTTTGAACAAAACTCTGCCTCTTTAAATTGTCCTTCCCTCTTCCCCAAAGTGAGAATAATAATAATGCCTATCTCTAGAGTGCAAAGGAGGACTGAGATAATGCATAGCAATAAGCCTTCTGTCTACCACCTAAACTAAACCAAGTATCAGTTGGCTCCCATTCCCTGGTCTAGGGTCTGTGCTCCTTGGCTTGTAGAAATTCAAGCCAAATGCATAGAGAGCTTGACTAAAATATATAACTGAATCAGTTTGGCCAGTAGACCTGCTTTCCTCTCCTTACTCCCTTCCTTCCTCTAAAATGAATGGTGGTGAGTACTGAGATTTCCTCTGGATTCAGATTCGGGTGATTTGTGTATCCTGAATTCAAGTATACAATTTCACGTACGTCTTGGTGGCCTGGCTATTTCTCTCCCTTTCCCTTTTCTATTTTTCTCTCTTCTCCTTCCCTTTGTCTCCTCTTTTCTCTTTCCTCCTCTCTCTTTTTAGATGTGAGCATTGGGAGTGTGTAACTTTAAACACTAGATCACCTCCCTAGGACCCTCTCCTACTCTATTCTGAGTGGCTTATTTCCTAGTTATGGCCAACAGAGAGATTCCTAATTGCTGTTCCTAATTGCTCTGCCTTGAGAAAAAGGTAGTGAGTTTAAGAATGTTTTTTAGTGAATGTGTTTAAAGTGAGTGAACAAGCAAATAGGCTCCTTGTGGCCTGTGACTATCTGAAAAGCAAATCATCCCCTGAGCAGAAGTATGCCCCTTGCTGGGAAGGAAGAAAAGAAAGGAAGGAAGGAAGGAGGGAAGGAAGGAAGGAAGGAAAAAAGAAAAGAAAAGAAAAAGACAAAACCAAGACACCAAGACATAACCAAATTGGTGAATCATGCATTCTAGATCCAGCTCCATCCCTCTGATAGGAGTGATGTCTCTGCTAGCAGGTTTTCAGTCTCACTAGGGGAAGGGCTGTGAGGAAGAGGAAAGCTGCTGTTTTTGCACCTTATTTCTTCTGCCCCCTGTGCGGTGTGCTTGAGGGGCTGTTATCATCTGGAACTTGGCCATGGAATATTAAGGACAGCTGGGTACTGGGGAGAGCCAGACTTCTTGGTTAAGTTTCCTTGCATTTAATGAATAGCTTTTCTGTTTTCTTTTCTAATATCATTAGAGAGCCTCCCTCAATCTGCTTAAATGCCCACATTTTCTTTTTAGCAGAGGGTGGGGTGAGGATGGTAGCCTGCCAAACCACATAAAAACTGTAAATGTCAGCACTGTGAAATGATCAGCAGGACCTAAGATATCTGTTTGGTTCATGGAATGCTGTGCTCAAAGCAAAATCCACCCCAGGGTTCGGTCACCTGGCTCACTCCCTTGCCTAGTACTTCAGAAGTGGGAAACACAAGTCTCTAAAAGGAAAGTCGGGTGCTTCAAGTGTCAGTCCTGGCATGTCGGTATACCAGATTCCAGTCCAGTGCTAGACGTGGAGAGCAGTGGAGGGCACTGGAAGTAGGCACCACACCCACCAGTCCTGGCTAAGCAGAGAGGCTCCCAGGTGGGTCAGAGTAGTCTGCCCACATCTTACTCTCTGTGAAATCTTAGACAAGTCAGCCAACCCCTGTGCTCCTGCTTCCTTACACATAAAGTAGGGCCAATAATTATCCCTGGGGGCTTGTTGGGAGGGCTGGATGAGCCATCACCAAGCATTCAGTGTGGCCATCCATCAGTGTCACTGTTCCCATTCTGCCCGGTCCTCATACAGATACAGAGGGGAAATACAAGAAAACTGTCCTAGCACAGCCTACAGAATTCTTCTACTGCAGGTAGGAGCTCTTTGGTTGGTGGGATGTTTTGTTATGAAAAGCCCCAGGGAAGCTTAGGAAGGTTGAGGGGGTAGGAGTGAGGCCAAAGGACCAAAATCATTCTGCACAATAATGTCAGTAGGATTTACATTTCTGCAGATTTTGTGAGGGGGACAGGGTGGGTGGAAATGGGGAGAAGGATATAAAAAGCAAGTAGGAAGGAGAGAAGGTCAGCCCTCATGGCAGAGGGCTGAAACCCAGGAAGCAGAGCTGTCCTTTGAGAATTTCCCAGTAACTGAGGCCTTCCAAGAGCTAAGAGATCTCATAGTCTATTCTACATCATCAGCTGGACTGCACTGTGTTGCAAAATACTATCTTGCTAGCTTCTCTATATATCCCAAATCCTTCTCTAGATGTGGCTGCAAAGGTGCTGTAGAAACTCTGGGGAAATCAAGGCAAGGGTGACTGTATTCTGTGATTTGAACTAATATGCCACATACCACAAGCACACATGAGATTCAAACTTTGGTGGTAGCAGAAAATTAGTCGAGGAAGTACCAAGGAGAAGCATGATTCATGCTCTCTTCACCCCACCCTCTTCTGTTCCTCCTCGGTATGTGGGGTGACATGGGACCATCTTATTTGAATTTGAAAGAGCAGAGTAGGCCCTATGCCCAAAAGACGTAGGCTCAGCCTAGTGGCAGGTGAAGATCTCATTTCATCTTCATGGTGGCTTCATGCAGGACTTATTATTAGCTCCACTTTTTAGAGCAGCAGTCCCCAACCTTTTTGTCAAGAGTGACTGGTCTTGTGGAAGATAAATTTTCCATGCATGGGGAGCGGATGTCTGGATGATCCAAGCACATTACATGTATTATGTAAATACAGATGAAGCCCACCCACCATTTACACTGGTACAGTCCAAGGACTGGGGCTGGGGACCCCTGTTCTAGAAGACAGAATAAGACATGGAGAGGAGAAGGCATGGGGAGAGGTTCTCTTCCGAGAGCTCTGGCTGAACCATTGCTCCACCTGAACCCTGGGATGGCCTGCAAGTCTCAAGCTCCATGGAGAGGGTGTGAGGTGGCAACGTGTTGGAGACTATTCTGGCTGGGCAGAGGAGGCTTGGGTGAGGACTCATTACCAACACAGGTGTGGCCTTCTGTGGTTTCCCTGCAGCTCAGTGTATTCTGTGTTAGGTGACCTTAGCGTGTCTGCAGAGCCCTGCAATCCAGGCTCTGGCCACTGCTGGTTTCCTGCTGATGGTGGAAGATTTCCAGCAGCTGCTGTGGCACAGAGGTCCCACAAAGGGGTCTGGCTTCCGCCTCTGTGCTCCCCCCAACAAACCTTATGCTGCCGCTGGAACTTCCTCTGAAGAATTTCTAGAAGGTGGGTCTGTTCTGCCCACAGTGTCTTACAATGGCCTTTCTCCTCCCAAAGTGACAATATGCTACTTGTGCCTGTTTAAGATGGACTTGCCAGGGAAGGAGGCTTTGGTTTCAGATTTCCTCAAGACTGTTGTTAGACTTTTCTTCCATCTTTACATATTGGATTAGAGAATGATAGTCCTAAGAAATGTCACACCTGGAAGGATTCTCCTAGCTCAGTTAGTACATGGCAGGGAAGCTACAGATGAGGCTCAGAGAAGAGAAAAGACTTGCCAAAGAGACTCAGACTTTTCCTGTAGCACCAGCTCTGGGGCCCAGGGCCTGCCTTAGGTGGCATTCCTCCCACCTCATAGTTTGCTGACCTAGGGGAAGTATAGACTTGCCTTGAAAGCAGGAGAGAATCAGGGACCACACACAGCAGGACACTGACATTTCTAGGCTGAAGTACTTCCAGCAGAGCCCAGGAGCCCTGAATTCTCATCCTTGCTCTCTCATTAACTCCTTATGTCACCACAGACAAGCCACCCTGATTCCTTCAGCCTCAGCTCCTTATCTGCTGACGGGATGAGAATGGAAATATTAATCCTCACATTGTTTGCTCTCACACTTGGGGCTAAGTGGGTACAGGAAGGTCCTTAACAAAAGTGTCACAGCCCCAATAGAGAATATTATTGGCATTGAAAAATATCTGGTTGCAGAAACATCGGATTACAAACTCAGGTGGGTTTTGGATTATCTCATGTTCTGCTATTCCTAGTCATAGCCCAGGTGACAAAGGGTCTGGTAAGTGACCTACTACATCATTCCCAAATTTGAGATTTCATGAACCAAAGAAATTTCCCCCCAGAATGAGAATTTGGGACCAATACAGAGCAGCCATCATTTTATTTTGCTTTTTGTAATCATCAAAACAATCCGAAATAAATGACAAAAAGCAAACCGATATAATTCCCATCTATTTCAACTTCTTGTAAAATGAAGGACATTTTAACACCAAAGCAAGGACACACTCTGAGTAAGAGTGCCCTTATGATAAATGTAACTGGCCACATGGAAAAGGGGCTATTTTGGCCTGAGTTCTTTTTCCCCATATTTCACTATTGACCGCTGCAAACTTTATTGTGGGACCAGAACCGTTAGTTAGAGCTCCTTTGCTTGGCAATCTATGATTGAAGTGTACTACTGGTGAGGAAATGGGGACTCAGAATGGCTGAAGTCCTATTACCTTGTCAAAATTATCCTTGTTATTGAGATCATGTCCATGTTAAAGATGGCTTCTCCCTTTTGACAAGTGAAAAGTTCCAGTAGTACTTGGAAAATTGGAGTGATGATGGGATGGTAAGAGAAGGAATGGGGGAATTATATTTATTGTATTTGTTTTCTGCAAAGCTTCATAGGAATATGTGTTACAGTTTAATTCAGATATCTAGCTCCAAAGCCTGTACTCTCTCCACTATGTTGTTGTTAGGTGCTGTCAAGTCATGTCTGGCTCATAGTGACCCTTGTAGGGTTTTCAATGACTGCTTGTTTCGGGAGTGCCTCAGGAGTGGTTTGCCATGTCCTTCTCCCATTTTTGTAGTACATGGAATTGAACTCAGGAACTCAGAGACTACAGAGCAGTGGTCTACCAACTGAGCTAAATCCCAACCCTTTCTCTACTATGTTGTTGTTGTTAGGTGCCATGGAGTCCGTATCCAACTCATAACGACCCTACATACAACAGATGAATCACTATTGTCAGTGCTTCTCTGCTATTCATAGGGTTTTCAATGGCGTATTGATTTTTGTGAGTGGGTTGCTGTGTCCTTCTTGATTCCCAGCACTGCAAAAATGGGAGAAGGATGTGGCAATCCACTCCTGAGGCAATCCCGAAACAATCAGCCATTGAAAACCCTATAAGCATTGCTATGAGTTGGAGACGACGTACATAACAACTGTCTCTACTATTTGTTGTTGCTGTTAGGTGCTGTGGAGTGAGTATCTGGCTCATAGTGACCCTCATAGGGTTTTCAATGGCTGACTGTTTCAGGATTGCCTTGGGAATGGATTGCCAGGTCCTTCTCCCATTTTTGCGGTGCTGGGAATTGAACTCGGGACCTCAGAGACTGCAGCACAGCGCTCTACCAACTGAGCTAAATCCCAGCCCTCTCTCTACTATAGGGCTCGGCAAATGCTGATCTACCCACCAGACCCAGCCCACCACCTCACTCTGTAAATAAAGTTTTAAGGAAATTCAGCCATGATCCCTCATTTTCCTGTTGTTTGGCTGCTTTATCCTCGTAACAGCAGAGCTAACTAATTGCAGCAGAAACATCATGGCTTGCAATGCCTAAAATATTTACTATCTGGATCTTTATAGAAAAAGTTTGCTAACCTCTGTGTTTTACCTTGTTCCTTTTTATATTACTGTGATTGTCTACGTAGACATGAGACTATATGCCAAGTGCTAATTCCAGCCAAGATTGAGATTTTTTTTCACAAAGCTGTGATTATTCTGTCTTGAAAGGTTCAGAATGCCTGTCTCTAATTTTTAAGTCTTTGAGTGACAAATAGCAGGAAGTACGTGGTCAAGGGTATCCTGAAGAAAACTCCAAGTGTGATGCTATGGGTGTGAGAAGCAGGGCCAGGTCATCTGTGACATCTCATCCCAAGGATGCTCCCTAGTGTGGTGTCTGTGATGACCCACCCAGCTTTTCTCCTTTCCTTTTCTCTCTGAGATGTCTGGTTATCCAGCTCTGCTTGTTATCCATGTTCTGAAGGCTATGGGATAGAGATGGGGATTTAAGGTTCTTGGGTGGAAAAGACACCGGATTAGAGATGAGGACATCTGGGTTTAGGTCTTATGACCTTGGGCCTGACACTTTTCTTTCCCTCTGTGTGTCTGACTTTTTCAGCTCTGAGCAATGAAAAAATAAATCAGATGATCTCAAAGTTTTCATTTTCAGTGTTAACTGAACTCTCCATATCACCCTCTGGGACTAGTAGAGCCAGTAGGTTAATTCATAATTTAGGGGATGAGGAGGAAGTCTGTTTTTACAAGTCTTCAACTTTCTTGTGCATTTTGGTGATTATCAGTTATGGAGCAATTATTTTGTGCTGGTTGCTATGACACACAACTTATGGATGGGATCTGACTGGCTTCTCTAGTATCTCAGTGAGGTGGATATTATCACCCCAAAGAATATATACATCATCTCAGCCCTGGCTGAGCCACCCCCACCTCCACCTTCATGCCCTTTACTGTTGGGCACAGTCATACGGCTTCTGGTTGATTTCATAATGGGGTTCCATGACATATGGCATATCTGGGTGACTCACTGCACATTTACTCCCAATTCCAAGATCTTACCTCCTTTAAGGGGGAAGGTGCCAGGTGGACTGGGGATGGAGTCCTGGAAGAAAAGAGCAGAATGAGGATGCAATTCAGTTGAAACAATTCATCTTTTTCCTTTCCATTTTTGTTGCGATTTAGAATCCATCCTCCATTTGCCTCAAATTTTAAGAAATTCACTGACTAGCTTCCTAATCATTTGCTTGATAACCTGCCAACCAGAAATACAAGACAAGGATTGCTATCCACATTTTGCAGGCAAGAAACGTGGGGTTGAGCAAAATAAACTGGCTTGTCCAGGAGCATCCAGCAAGTTCATGGGGCTTAGGGACCACAGCTGGAATTCTGACCTCCCATCCCAGGGCTTTCTTCCACTACACATGTTATTGTTTTTTCAATTAACATAAGATCACATGAAGTATATAAATATATACATTCTCCCCATGTTTGATTAATCTGTGATAACATGTAAACATATCTACAAGGTACATTTCTCTCTCTCCTGCAGATGGAAATTCTGAGTTAACTGAGTGCTTATGTGCCAAGCACTGGAAAGATACCATAAAGTGGGTCCCTGCCCCTCATAGATTTATTACAAATTTATGTCTGAATGTAACATGCAAATATCTATACATATATAGCATAAACAAATGCAAGTGTATAATATATATTTATAAATTCAAATTATATTATAGACTATTTGTTCTATAATAAAATACATATTTGTGTACATTTTACATAAATGAGTAAGAGGTTGATGGAAATAGATTGTTGAAGGAATGCGCCATGGACTGGAGAGCTGGAGGTGCTAAAGGCAGGTCTAGTTCAAGTATTCTGAGCAAGTAGTCTGTAGAGATGGAGGGGCACAGTTCTCCTCCACCAATAAATTCTTCAGAGACTAACTTTCCCCATGTCTCTCCCCCTTACACTACACTTTTGCCATGGAGACACCCCTACAGTATCCAGCCAGGAAGATATGGGATATCCTCAATTTGTCTTTTGACCTGTAGGGTTGGAATCTCCTGTAGTGGGTTATGGTGAAATATTAATAAAGGTCTACAGAAGTGTGAGAACATCAAGGCAGTTTCCTTCCCAACCTCTACCAAAGCCACCTTCCTAACCTCTACCAAAGCAAAAAGTTAGCAGCTGCCCACATCTGATTTTCCTAGTTTTCTGTACAAATGCTTAGGACCATCTGGAGTTACCCTTTTATTTTAGTATGTTCCCAGGAGCTGTCTGTTGCATTCCCTGGACACTTTATTGCTTAATAAATGGGTCTCTTCTCTGGCCCAAGTGGGTTGTGCTGGGTCACAAAGGACTCCCAAAGGCAAAGCCCAGGTATCACACTGACGTGGAAATAGGGGAAGTCAGTCTATACCTCTGGGTCTTGGTTTCTTAGAGGAAGGAAGATGAATTTGGTCTAGAAGGTCTTTTCCCTTCTGCTGATATTTTGATTCTGTTGCCTTTGCTGAAGGTTCTTAGCTAACTAAAAATGCTTTACCTTTGTGGTTGATCAATTACGCATGCAGGTCGTAGGAAAACCTGATGCCACAAAATTCCGCTGTATGTTGCCTCTGTGAGACAACAACCAGCATTTCAAAATTTAATAAACAGTTACTTCACTGCCAAGGAAGACTAGTGATTAGTGTGATGTGCAAATACACATTGAAAAGCATTTACATTTAAATGTAGTGCTAATGTCATTGAACTTAATAGCCACCCAGGGCCTATTCAGAGACAGTGAGAGAATGCTAAAATAGCAACACCAGCAGAGCCAATTCCAGTGGGCAAAGCACTGGAGAAGTATTCATTCAGCACCTGCTGGGTGAGTGCCTGGTCTGTGGTAGGTACTGTGTTAGTCACTGGAAGACATACTATGCATGTAGTCATTAAGGCAGCCTTTTAAAAAAGTACAAACAAATATATAATTAGAATGGCAAGTTGTGACAAGTGCTTCTCAAACCCAGGGATCTTGTTAGACTGAGAATTCTGATTCAGTAGGTTTGGGTAGAGCACAGGATTCTGTATTTCTGACAAGTTCCCACGTGATGCCAATACTCCTGGCCCTCAGAACACCTTTGAACAGCAAGACTGTAAGAGGTATATGGGGTAGAGGGGAGGCTATAACATATAGAGGGGTCAGGGAAAGCCTTGCTTCTCCCTCTCATTGGTGTCCTTCCTGCTTCTCTAACTTCAGACAGGGGATGTAGAAAACAAAGCATCTCAAAGCTGATGTCTACACCTTTAGCCAGGGCCCAGGGAGTCCAGGACACAAGTGTGACTGTTCCTATTTTTAAGAGCAGAAGGTCTTTATACCTTCCAGAGCTACCCATGGTAGTCACAATTAGAGACTCAAAACCAGAGAGGAACTTAGCCATCTTTTGGTTTATCAACCTGATTATGCAGGGGAGGAAACCAAGGCACTTGTGATCCAGTAGCCAATCCTGGACTGAAATTCTCCAGTGTACTTCCCACTGCCAGAGAAGAGGCACTGTCTTCAGAAACCAAAGACAGAACAACTCATTCGTCTCTTCTTCTCTTTCTGTAAAGTATCCTTGAATTTGAGGATGGAGAAGCAGGGTCTAAGGACAAGATGACTGTTAAAATTTGTTTGTGCCCCAGCCACTATGCTGAATGCTGTCTATCAACTTCTCTTTGGGAGGGTGTCCCTCAGTCCTGGAATCCTCTCCCAAATCTTACATGGGGATTTGGACCCTGGCTGGGGAAATGTGAACAGGGACTTGGCTTCAAGTAAGGCAGTACACAGGCTGGACCCAGAGGTAAACAAATGGACCCTCCAGGGCTGACATTCTCAGCTCCATTGAATAGCTCAGGAAACTCTATCTCCATGACTACCAACCTACTACACTTCCTTTAACATACTTCCTCTTATCTTCAGCTTCTACACTGTCTAATAGGTATCCCAACAATACTAAAGTTCTTTCTGCTTACAGAGGGAAGAATGGTCATGTTTAGCTTGGTCGTCCCTAGGTGAAATGACTCCCATCCCACTCATCTTCTCTGCCTAAAACTGTTTTCTTTTCTCCTTTAATCATTGTGATTGGAGGGCCAATAATCCTTCCCTCCACCAGGATGTTACAGACATAAGCTATTGTGCATCAAGTGTTAGCAAGTTCCTGAAAATGGTAGCTGTTTTGGAGACTGCCTTGATCCTTATGATGTGCTTAATTTTGCTAATACCTTGAAAGACTCATTTCTTTTCACAGACAGTGACCTGGAGGGCACAGAGCAATGGCGTATAGGGGCAATCAGCTCCCTAAATTGCTTTGACACAAAATGTCCTCTAAGACTGAAAGTAATCAAAGGCAATTAAGGTTTGGAATGAGCCAGGGGGAATTCTACAGCTCCTTCCTTTCTGGCCTCACATTGTCTTATAAGGTGGGCTCTGGCTCAGGGTCCATGGTTGTTGTTGTTAGGTACTGTCACCTCAGTGTCCAACTCATAGCAACTCTATGTACAACAGGCGAAACACTATTGTCAGTGCTTCTCTGCTATTCATAGAGTTTTCAATGGCTAATTGTTTTTTGGGAGTGGGTTACTGGGTCCTTCTCCCAAGCCTACAGCACCTGGTGTTCCCAGGTGGTGTCCTATTCAAGTACTAACCAGGTCCAACCTTGCTTAGCTTCTGAGATCTGACCAGATGGTTGCCACAGGGGTACAGCTGTAGGCAGGGTCCATGAAGACCTCTATTATTTTCAAATTAATACAATTAAACACTTAGGGTTACTTCTGGGGTTAAGCGCTTGATGCATTATCTTATTTGGCCTTTACTGTGGCCCTAAGAGTTCAGGACTAAGACTTAGAGACATGACTTAATGACTACAAAAGGTCCCACCCAAGTCAAACAGTAGAGGATGGCACCGTTGGCCTTGAGGCAGTGTTCCTCGTGGTCCCCTGTGTTGTCTCTTTAGATTAGGGCAAGATAAAGCTGGAGAGGAAGTTCCCCTGAGACCTGCAGGGAAAGTGAATGGAGGTCATAGAAAATCCCCACAGGAAGGATTTTTTATTGGGATCTCAGGGTTTAGCAGGTCTGGGAAAGTGGACATTGGGCCAGAGTGGCTTAAACAGCACATCTGCCACTTCCAAGATCTAACTATCCCCTAGGGATCTTCATGAGACTCAGAGTCTGACTCAGTAGGTCTGAGAGGGCCTTAGGTTCTGTAGTTTTACTGAATTCCAAGTGATACCAGTGTTTCTGGGCCATGAGCCATACCTTGAGTCACAAGGGCTTAAAGATATTACTTAACAGGCAATCAGTGGGCAACCTGTGGTCTTGAGAGGTGGCTATAGGAGGTAGAATATGGCCTTGGGCTCAGATACTGGCTTAGGAAATCTTCCTAGTCTGAAGATGGAGTTGGTACCCTGTCCTCTCAGCCTTGCCCATGAAGGCTTTGATGCCATCTACCTCTGCTTCCTGCTGCTTCCTGGCTTAAGTCTGGGCTGACTTCTGTTTGGTCTCCAAATAATCCTCATACTTGGGTTGCCTTTCCTCTGAGCCATGCCTCTGTTCACTTTTTGTCTCTCCTGCCTTATCTGGTTTCACCTCCACCTGCCCTCTCTATAGAGGAATGCAGCTCGTAAGTGTGGAAAGAATGATAGATTCAGGCAATCATCCTCCTTAACCCTTAGCACATTAACTGATGTAGACAAGGATTGCCAAGAAATGCCAAAACTGCAGAGTGAAGGACATCTATGTCTTCAAAGTGTTACTGGATAGATTACACATTAATAAGAAAGAAAAAATGTTCTAGAAGAGAGGTAGCTGGTGGTGGCTACCTCAATCAAATGACTAAATATATAACCACCAAAACTGGGGCAACCTGACATGTGCCCAATCTATGTTGCAATGAGCAGTATATAACATTACCTAAATACTACATTTGCCAAGAATGTTTTTTAATCATGAAGAGACACCAAGACAAATCCAGAACATGAACTATTCTGCAACAGAATTGGCCAGGAACCTTCAAAAGAGTCAATGTCATGTGAAACAAACAACAAAGGGCAGGGTAGATTGTTAGATAGGGTTTTTCAAACTTTATTTGCATACAGAGCCTTTGGGGAACGCATTAACATGTAGATTTTTGACTTAGTAGCCGTGAGTTGGGGACTGAGAGTCTGTGTTTCTAACAAGCTTCCAGGGGCACCCTTTACACAGCAGCATTCTAGATTCAAACAGACATGATCATTACATGTAATGCAGCGTATGACCCTGGATTGGATTCTAGATCCTCAAGTAAATAAAATGGCTGCAGAAGACATTGCTGAGCAAGTGGGGAAATTGAAATACAGGCTATATATTACCATTATCAGATGACAGTATTGAATTTACATGAACTCTCTTGGCTATGGTAATGGCTCTGTTGGAAGTAGGACATGGGCACTGAAGCACATGTGGATGAAAGGTCAGGCTGTCTACAACTTACTTTCATCTACTTATAGATACAGCACACACGTAGCCAAATATTGACACTTGGCTTATCTAGGTGAAAGGTTATATGGATTTTACCAGTCTACTTTTGAAAAGTTTCAATATAAAACTTTGGTCCTACAACATGAGGTTTCTAATTCACAGAGGCTTGGTTTCTATTCTTGTTCTTTCAGGAACACCTCCTAATCCCAAGCAGAAACTACTTCCCTCCTCTGCTCTATAGCATTCTGCCCAGAGCTCAAATTTCTGGGCTGCATTTCCTCCGTTTCCAGAGATGGGTCCTCTCTGTCCATCTGGGTCTTCTTCTCACAGCACAGAATAGGGCTTGCTCCTCAGAACATTTTCAGCAGAGGGGTTTTGTTTTGTTTTGTTTTGGAATTCTTAAAGGGATGTCAGATGGAGAGGGTTACTTGGGAAGAGGGACGTGTCACAGCACATTTCAACTCATTTCTGTTATTAGAACGTAAAAACAACTCAAAAACCCCACACCACCTATGCTAACAATCACCTTCACTGTTGGTGGGGAGGACCAGAGGGATCTTGAGAACACTTTCTCTTTCTTTTTAGGCACACTACTTGAAAACTGAACACTCCCGAGCCCTTTCTCTAATCTTTCCAAATGTGACTATTTAATTCTCACCTAGACCTTGATACATCTAGTGTCCTGGTTTAAGAAATAAAATGTGTCTAAGGTTGCGGGACTCCAGGCTCCCTTGACATGTAGACACCAACCCCTGGTGTAACTTAGGAGCCTGTCTCATTATGGATTCCTTTTTCTCTTGAAGTGATAAAGAAGTTTGGGTTTTTTTTCCCCCTTTTGCTTTGCTGTGTATATCATGTGACATTTTATCTTGACTCAGTAGTGAGTATTGACACAGTCTCTTTGGAGGCTGATGGGCAGTATTCATTGAAGCGAAAATACACATTTTATTCCCACCTCTAGGAATTTATTCCACAGATCTACTTATAGACATGTAGAGGGCAAAAATTCCAGAGAAAAACAAGTGTCTCTCACTAGGCACAGATAAATTGTGAAGTAGCAGATACTGTGTTAAACATTAGAACACGACATGATACTTCAAGAGAAGAAATGGACGTCTACATCTCTACAATAGACTATAAGTGAATAAAGCAAGGTACCGAAGTCTGGATTTATTCTACAGACATGTGTACCAAGTACTTATAGATGCTCTGATTTACAGAGGGCACATGAGAACCTGTTCGTGGTGGCTATTTCAGCAAAGAGGGATGACTTTTACTTCTATTTCTTTCCCCTTATTTGCTGTTTACCTTTCTTAAACAATGTAAGTCTAATATATAAAAACACACTGGTTTAAATGTAAATAAAGAGACAACCCCCACAGAGACATCAAAGACTTCACTCCAAAGAAAGTTCCCTAAGCAATGGAAGAGCCAGGATTTTGTTGGTGTTGTCCAAAGATATATGCAGTGCTTAGGACAATGTCCTGTAATATAGCAGGTACTCAACCAATACGTGAGATTGAAGCCTAAATTCCTTTTCTGTCTCTCCCATCAAGTTTGATCCTGGAGTTATTTAATCCTCAAGTCAAATTTCAAGGCAATCCTGCTAGGTTTTTCCACACATCTTAGATTTTCTCTCTTCCATCTCTTTGCACACACTGTGCTGTTGGCCAGGGTCCTCTTCTTTCATTCCTCTCCTCCACCCATTTGAAACTGTCCACATTTCTCAAGCTGAGCTGAGACTCCAACCTCCAGTGAGGTCTTTATTAAACCTGTTAGGGAAACACTCTTTCTCCTTCACTGTGGTCTCATGGTGGCCCTACCTATGGCAGGAAACCACGGTTCTCCACCCTTGTCCCTGTGACACACAGAATGCCAGCAGCCCCCTCCATTTTTAAACATGGATGTGAATCTAAGGGCTTTGGGTTCCTTCTCTTGATTTCTTTCCCAGAAATCTGTTAAGCTTCTTCCCTGCCCAAGTTCCACTTACGCTCATCAGCCTGCATTCCCTCCTTCTGTCAGATACTTGATAACTCAAGGCCAGGGGAATCACTCTTTCCTAGTTCTTATCACAGTTAATGTCTGAGAAATTTATTGGAAATGATATGTGCAAAGCATTTCACACTTAATATCATGGCTATGAATGTAACAGGCTTTAACTTGTAAGCAGGTAACAGATTTCACAGGTTAAGAAATCACAGCACACCAAAGCTCAGACCTGGATCATGAAGTGCCTCTTTCCAAATCTGAACATGAAGATAAGTCAAGGAAATAGATGTGCAAGAAGATAAAGTTCCCAAGAGAAGAGTGAGATTGAAGTTTCTCAGTGCTTCTGCAGCTGTCTGTGGCCAAGGGATTGCAGTTCTCATGAAGTGAGCAGGGAGTCTCAACTCATCCACGTGCTCAGGGTGGCTTAGCTCAAGCCCCCTCCCCTACCTGTTTCTTATTGTCTGCATTTGCAGAAAGGGGGCAGGAAGATCCACTCCAGCGTTTTCATAGAAGGAATCAATTCAGCTACAGGTTGAGTTTGAATTGAGAACTTTCCTGGACCTGTCTCTAGCTCCATATGCCAATGACACTCTCCCCTTACCCTCTTGACTTCTCCCCCATGCCCAGCAGTTCTATCTGCATCTTTTAACTTAAGAAGAACTGCTCCTCCTCCTCCTCCTCCTTCTCTGCCCTCTCCTCTTCCTCCTCCTCTTCTTTCTCCTCCTTTCAGTGCTGGAGGGCTGAACCCAGGGTCTCACACATACTTTGCAAGTGCTTTACCACTGAGCTGCACCCCCAAATCCCCTTCTTATATTTTATCTTAAGACAGGGTCTTGCTAAGTTATGCAGGCTGCCTCTGGCCTGGAACCTGCGATCCTCCTGCCTCTGCCTCCTGAGTTGCTGGAATTACAGGCATGAGCCACCACACCTGGCTTGAATAACTTCTTAACTTCATAAACTACCATTCAGAAATTGCAGAGTCTGTCCAGAAGAAAAGGTGCCACAGAATGTTTAAAAGAGCGTTATTCTTAGTCTATGTAGATGAGCCCATTAAATGATGTACCGATTTCACTACCCAAATAGAATGTGAGAAACTCCCTTTTCTACTTTTATAGAGAGAACTTCAAAGCTTCGTTTAAATTTCAAGGCTTGATGACACTTGAGAGACAGATATCAAAGCCATTGCATTTCAAGCCTAATTCTTTTCAGCAGTTGATAAGTTATGGAGTGTTTGGCCTGAGACAACTGAAGAAAAACCAGAAGAAACTCTGTAGGGTTATAATACCATGAAAAGTGGGAGTTATAGAGTAATGGACAGAAACGCTCTCACACTGGCAGGATGTCCTATGTGTACTCTTCTTATGCTACCCAAATTACCAAAAACTTCATGCAAAAAGTTCAGGAGCCCCATGTGCTATCAGTATGGTATTTTCTATGCAATGGATGTTAGTATGCTCTGTCAACACTGATTTTTGAAAATATGAAGACACTTTCCCCTTTATCCCCTCTGTTTTCAGAAACAAATCTTACCACTCACGACAAAGTCAACCTCCAAGGCAGTTTGACCTTGCGTAGTGTGCACCCTGCCACACTTAGTGTTCTGAGACTAAGAAGAAGGTACCTCTCAGAAGGTACAGGTGAAAAACATTTCTATTCTCTGCCTCTGCTCTGTTTCTTGCAATTTTCTAAGCTCTTCAAAGCAGTGGCATATGAGGAAGCTTTTGATTTGTTTTGTGGCTTTTAACGCTGACATCCCCAAAGCTCTGAGGAGCCTTGGCCTTCTCTCTTGCCTTGTTTCCTTCTAGACTGTGGCCCCTGAAAATTAGCTCATATTACAAAAAAAAAAAAAAACAAACCCCAAAAAACACAAAACAAAACAGCAACAGCAAACTCTAGACAATGGATAAGGCCTCAGAACCCTTCAGAACACTTGGATTGGGCACACAGATCCCAGTCTAGGCTTTGAAGACATGCGACCTGACCTGCAAACATGCTATCAGGGTCTCCTATTGCCTTCTTCCTTGCAACCACACGGCTCTGCTTCAGCTGGGTTTAAATCTACTTTGTCCAGGCCCATGATTCCTCTGTACTCTTGGTTCCTTTGTAGATCTGGAAAGTTTTGACATGGTAGTCCAATAATATTCCTTGCAAAAATCTAAATTATTTCTGGGAGTTGGTTCCTGTTTCTTTTCTCCCCTTCTCTGACATGACAGCTATATATACACAAAGAATTTTATTCATTTTTAATTTTACTACCCCCCCCACCCCCCGAACTGTTGCCGTGGGGGAAGCTGAATGTAAATCAGAAAGGAAAAGTGAGGAAGAGAAATGTACTCACCGTTCTCTGGACCACCAAGACCATAATGGTCGCCACCGTGATGATGAGACACAGGGCCAGCGTAGCCGTGGTAAGGTAGAAGTAGCCGCGGCTCGTGGTTCCCCAGTGGCTGGCCACGGAGCCTGGCGGCACATGCATGGCTGGGGCGGGGGAGGGGGCTCTGCAGCTGCCTGCTCGCCGCAGCCCTGGCTCCATGCTTTATATAGCCTGCCCCGCATCACACCTTATCTCTCCTCATCTGATTCGGTTCCGGGCCCAGCTCGGTTCCAAGAAGGATTTTCCCCCTGCATCCTGGATCATGTGACTTGGAAAAAAACCTTCACCGACTGCCTGGCGGAGAAACTCTTCTCTGGGGGCGTGGGGCGAAAGGTGGCAAGGGTGGGGGAGAGGTTCATTTTTCATCGCCCGGGATTAATTTGAGTGCAGAAAAACTCTCGCAACGAGAAGGTGGCTGATGTCAGAGGGCGCGTAGGAAAATGATGGCTCCTCGTGTGTGTGCGTGTGTGTGTGTGTGTGTGTGTGCGCGTGTGTGTGTGTAGCCACTTCTGTTTCACTTAGACTTAGCTTCCTGTTCAGGCGCTTTCGCACTGCATTTACAGATGGGGGTGGGGGGGGGTTGCGGCTGTGGTTCCCAAGAAGACTTGCAGATAAAATCCCTTGGCTGGGGATCCAAGAGGCTGCATTCCTTGGGTGGCAGTAGAGGGACATCCAGGGTTGTTTGACAATGGGCACCTGCTGGAAACTGGAAGTGCCACCCATTCATTCTCTGGGAGGGACGGGCCCACAAATGCAGAGAGGTATCCAAAGAGGCCAAAGCTGATGGCATGAGGAAATTTGGGGACAGATTCAAAGACACTGCAAGAGAGCAATAATCCGGAAACACTGTCCTTTTGAATCACAACTCTTGAAGAGTGTTTTGGGGTCTGTTAAATTTGAGGAGGAACTTGGTCTGCCAGAGAACTCATTAAAAAGGGGAAGGAATTAGTGGGGAGGGAGGGAGGCTGTGCAGAGTAGAATGGGGGTGTTCTGTGGAGTGTGCGGTGTGGTGCCCATATGGTGCCATGTATTTGCGGTGTGTGGTGTGATGTCTGTGGTGTGTTGTGGGTTGTGTGTGGATGTGACTGCTATAACTAAGCCTCCCCTCTCAGCCACAGTCCTGGGAGCTTTGCACGTGGTCCCACTCTACCCTCTGAGGCAGGTAACATTTCTTTTTCACACGTGGAACAACTGAGGCTCAGCAAGGATGAAAACGTTCTCAACCAGAGCTGCGAGTGTTACTATATGGAAGAACTTGGCTGCCTAATCAAACTGGCCGGCTCCAAAGCCCACACAACATCATTCGCCATTCACTGCCCTTGAAAGCTGAAAGCCTGAGGTCTGGTCTTAGCCTTTCCCCTTTTCAGCTTTGTGTACTTGAATAAGTCAGCATATCACCCCCAACTCCCTGTCTGCGTTACAGTCATTGTGGGGATCGAATGAGGTGATGAAAGAGCACTGCATGAATGGGAATGGACTTGGCAGCTGGTGTTGGACAATTCCTGTCAAACATCCCAAGTTCCCTTGGGCCGTGTCTGGAATTTAGATATAATAAATAGAATCCCTCAGACACAGAGCTGAGTCACATCTGTGGTTACTAAGGACCTGCATTTCAGAACAGTTTAAAATATTTATCACTGCATAGCGGCTGCCTCTAGATGTGGCCTTTGAAAACCTCCTCTGCTATCACTGTGGAAGTCACCCCTTCTTTGTGGTGCCTCTTCCCTTGAGGCTCACTTTTTGGCTGCAGTCTGTCTCATGACCCAGTGGAGATCCTAGAACTCCCCAAGAAAGTGCCCTGTGTCCAAAGCCAAGCCTGCACTGTTCTCATTGCCACCCTTGGGTAGACCCCTAACTTCTGAGCATCACCTGAGTCAGCATGGGCTTTAGGGGTTGGGCCAGAGACCCTTCCCACTGAGTCCATCAAATCACAGATCCAGGAGATGGAAGAGGCAATAAGAAAGGAGCTGATCATTGTTTTCTTGGGCTTAATAGAGTATGGGGGACTGGTACACCCAGTTTACAGTCAAGGAACCCGAGGCTCCCTGGGTCCCAAACTCAGCTTGGCATTCGAAGACAAGGTATGTCCATGTTCACTTGCCCTGGTGGTTGAGGTGGGAATGGGGCCATCCAGGGTTTTGGAGGCGTGGACCTGGTGGATTGGAGGAGAAGCCTGTGTCCTCTGGTGGTGGTGGACAGGGAGTGGGTGGCAGGGCCTCTGTGATCCTCTCAGGGCTGCTGAGAACCATGCGCTCCCTCGGCCTTCTCTGTTTAGCCCCTTTCATTCAAAGTGGAAACTTTTGATTGTTGAATGAAAGCTGTGGGTGTTCAAAAATTAAAAAAAGGCTTTGCTTGAAGATCAGGTCTTCCTGAAGGCCGTGGGGCTGCGAAGGGCAGTGGAAAAAAATGTTTGTCTTACAGTTACCCATTTTGCATACAGTACAATGTCCTGGGAGGGAAGGCTGACAAGGGGGAAAATCACCCTTTGTTCTTACTCAGAACCTTCTAAACAGTTGAGATTTTCAAATCAGTCCCTAGCCGCTTATAGGCCTAATTTAATTTCCTTTTCTGTGGCTTTCCTGTACTCAAAACTTCCATGGCTCCCTATCCCTTACCCACCTTACTCTATACTCCTCTCTGCTCGCCAGCTGTTCCAGAATCTGGCCCAGACAGTCTAGCAGTCCACCCACTGTGCTAACTAGCTCTTTCCTCTCTTCTGCTCAAGCCACCCAGTTTGCAAATGGAAAGAGCCTTTCTAGAGTTTCTTGTGGAGTGATTTTCAAGTCCTTTCTGGAAGCAAAACTGTGCAGGGAGTGTAAAAATGTAAGGAAGTAGACGGCTTAGCTGCAGCAGAGGTGGGACAAGGAGAAGAGCTGGTCCCAGCCTGGTCATTCACCCTTTTCTGGCTTACAGTTGCTCTAAGATAAACAAAATTTAGAAACTTGTGATTCAGCCTAAATCCCTCATTTCTCAGATGAGGAAACTGAGACACAGAAATGAGAATGACTTGGATTTCACACAGGGAAAGACTGAGATAGGCGAATATTGCCTTCTATTCATTCTCCGACCCTGTCTGCTAATATTCCAGGCCCATCCAGGTTTCCTTTCATCTTTCTTTCTTTCTTTCTTTTCTTTTCTTTCTTTTTTTTTTGTTTGTTTTTGTTCTGATTCTTTCTGGCCCTCTAAGCTCCTGCCAGCCTGCTTTATCTCCTCCAGGAAAACCTGCTCAGATTGCTCAAGTCCACAGCACACTCTCTGGAACTGTCTATGTCCATGCGACACAACCGAATCACCCAATTATCCACTTATCTCAGCATACCACTGTCCGTTGTGTGTGTGACTTTTGCCTTCCCCATGAGATGCAGAGTCTCTGAGGGCAGCTTGCCCTGTTTCTCTCTCTTTTCGTCCTTGTATCTCACTCTGCATTATTTGAGGCTGGACATATTCATAGTCAACCCTCAGAGGATGCTTGCATTGACCTGGTGTTTATGGAAAGAGAAAGTTCTGGAACGGTGGCTTATATAAGGGAATGTGTGATGGCATTTCTGCCTCTGACTTCTCAATTGTCCATGGTACATCTGGCTGCCTACCAGCCTGTAAGGTCCAGCATGTCCTGCTGAGATTGCCCATCAACCTCCTTCTAGCCTAGAATTACTTGCTGAGGTGTGGCTCCCACATCTGACACTCAGTGGACAAACCAAGCTAATCTCTCATCCTTTCAAGAAAGGGCCCCAGTCTGAAAACATGGAAAGGAATCAGCTGTTCCATCCCTGCTTTTGTTGCCTCCCCATACAATGGACTGAGGGATTTCTATCATCTAAGGTAGTGGTTCCCAAAGTGCAGTCTGTGGACCAGGAGCAGCAATATCAGCTGGGAGCCTGGGAGACCTTTAAGACCTTCTGGAACTACTGAATCAGACATTCAAACTGAGATCTGGAAACTTGTTTTAACAAGGATCCCAGGGAATGCTGGAAGCATTGGTTTAAGGAAATGACCCATATAACTTCTAGAAAGAACCCCCAAGGGATCTTCTATTTTAAACTCTGGACTTTGTGCAGGTAGACTACTATCCCATTGTGTAGATGAGAAAGCAGATGCATAATAAAGTTATTTTCCAGGGTCATGTTGCTAGATTCTGTTGGTATGAAGACTAGTTTTTCTGTATCTCCATTGAGCTGTCTTTCTCACCTCACTTATGGCTATAGACTTGGGAACTCCTATTGCTTCTGCAGATAGAGATATATTTGGAACAAAGTGGAGATAATTTCATGCACCTAAAGTTCTCTTGTGTTATCCCTGTATGTGGTAAGAAAAATACTGAAATAAAACTTTTGGTGTATGTGAGAGGGAAAAGTCACTGAACATGTCTTTAAGCAATAGAACATGCAACGAAAGTGCCTTTTAGGAGGGAGGGTCTTGTTTTATTAAATGGACAGCCACAAGTCTTGTTGGGGTTAACTTGAAGAGATTTGGACATTGGACTTGGGCCACAGTGACACTTCCCTGAGAGGACTCAGTAAGGATGGGAGAAGGAGGGAAGGTTCCGAGCAAGACCAGTGAACTATGGCTCACCAGGCAAATCTGGCAGTCACTTATTTTTGTAAATAAAGTGTTATTGAAACACATTAGTTTACGTATTATCTATGGCTGTATTTTTATTATAATAGAAGAGATGAGTAGGTGCAATAGAGACCTCACAGCTCATAAAGTCTATAACCACTATTTAGACTTGTGGCAGAAGAAATTTGCTAGCCTCTGATTTAGAATGCTAAAATAAATTCAAGGGAAGATACCCAAAAAGATTTGGGAAAAATCATAGGAAAATGATTCTTAAGAGTCTAGAAAATCTTCACTAATGTCTGCATTGCTAACACATGCTTTCACGTAAGAAAATTCCTTTTGAGATTCATTAATCTTGTTGCTGTTGTTGTTAGGTGCCATCAAGTCTGTGTCTGACTTATAATGACCCTACATACAACAGGCGAAACAGTGTGTTAGTGTTTCTCTGATATTAATAGGGTTTTCAATGGCTGATTGTTTTTTGGGAGTGGGTTTCCAGGTCCTTCTCCCAAGTTTGCAGCACCTGGTGTTTCCAGGCAATCTCTCATCCAAGTACTAACCAAGCCTGACTCTGTTTAGCTTCTGAGATCTGATGGGATCAGATGCCACAGTGGTAAGGCTGCAGGCTCACTAATCTTAGAGAAACTATATGTACTGGTTGGTACATGACAAAAACAGCCTGCTGGAGAGGACCTAGGAGTGGAAAGGGAGATGGGACAGAAGACATCTCAGGGATATGTACATGGATATCTTTCTATATTAGGGGTGTGTGTGTGTGTGTGTGTGTGTGTGTGTGTGTACCTCTGAATTACATGTAAAATTTTATGGAAGCTTTAATACAGTTTAAAATAAATATATAAGAATTGAAATTGCTATCCTAGGATCAAAGATACACAGAGAGTAAAGTGAGTGTATTATGAAATCTTGGTTGATGATATTTTCAGCAGTTGAATATAATGTATATACTTATGAGCTTCCTGGGAACCAAGGCAAAGAAAACAACACATTGGATTGTATAACTCCCTTTGGTCAAAAAAAGAAGATAAGCTCAAAAGGAGAAATGGATACTTTGCTAGTTGTACAGGTGTTTTGAAATATATAACATGTTTTGAAATGCAAGAGGATTATAATCTGTGAATTTAATGTATGCCATTGCAATGAATTAGGATAAAAGTCAATCTTAATGACTGGAAATCCTGGGACATTTAAAGAGAAAAGCAGTTTAGCTGGGCATAGTGGCACTTGACTGTAATCCCAGCACGTAGGTGAAGGAGGCAAGAAAGTTATGAGTTAGAGGCCAGCATGGGCTAAATGCTGAGACTCTGTCTCAAAAAAAAAAAAGGAAGAAAGAAAGAAAGAAAAGAAGAAAGAAAGAAAGTTTTTTATAATTTTCAGTGATGTAGAACTAAGGATAAAAGTAAGAAAACTGATGGAAGAAGTGGGAGGTTTAAAAAATGACATTACTTTCCTGACCTTCGGAGACTTCTATTGCAGTTGAGGAACTAGAAAACTCACATAAGGAGATGGTCCTTAAGAACTCTATTGTCACTGTAAGAAGAGAGATGGACATGCAGTTTCATGTGCAGCTGAAGTAAGGTGCTTACTCCCTGATAAATGACAGCTACGAGAAGAGACATCATCTATTGGGCATAGAGCACCTGCTCTGTGCTAGGCACTGTCCAGATTGGAATGAGTGAGACAAACATCATCCTTGCTTTCATGAAGCTTATAGTTGGGTGGATAAGATGGGACGTTAAATAAGGAATTATTATGTAACATGGATGATATTGATAACAGATGATTCCAAGAGTTGTGTACATACATGGCACCCTCAAGCTAATCTATCATTCTCCAGGTGGCTTCTTGAGATGTCCTCTGGGAATTTTATACTAGTTCAATGAGTAAGAACACACTCCAAACTCTAGGTGGATCATTCACTCCCTTCCTCTTCCAGTTTAAAATCATCCAGCAGCCCTTCTTGCCTGTGGAATCCTGGTCTCATTTTTTGCAAGGCATCTCTGGCCTTCCTCTGAACCTTGTTTACAGCTGAGGATCCCATTGACTTCCTATCCCCACTGCAGACACACTGCTTTCTTCCAATCCTTGTGTCTGCTCGCCTCTTCCCTGACGCCTTTCCTGTATGGGCTGCATTCTCCCTACAACAATGAAGGCCCCTTCTCATATCTCTTGCGCCTGCAGTTCAACAGGTATTTTTAAAATTGCTGTTGAAATGTTTTTCACATTTCACATTTCACATTTCACATTCTCTTTTTCACAGTCCCATCCTAACTGCTGGGAAGAAATAGATCCCTCTTTCCTCTGGAGCCTTTTGTAGCACACTGCTACCTCCAGTCAATAATGATGAGAGTAATAACAGTTATTTTATGAGTCTGATAGCTGCCTACATTTAGTGAGCTCAGATACATGTCAAGTACTCATTCATTCATATGTTCATTGTTTCACTAGTTTTACAATAACCCTATGAGTACTATTCCTTATCCTGCAAATTCCTGTCAGCCCCTTCAGTCCTTGCCTCAACATATATAAACACATACACATCTTCAAAACAGGACAGGTGGAATGGTGGCATGTAGATGTCTAAGGGAACTGATGTCTTCTTGGAAGGATGTCTGGACCATAACTGGTGTACAAAAAGTTTGGATGTACAAGGGTTATTTTGAAAAAAGGAAAAAGAGAGAGAGGGAGGTGGAAGAGTGAGATCTGAGTGCATTTTAGAAGTTTAGGATCTGAGGTTTCTTTTGAAAAGAAGAATGGCTCATTTCTGAGTCCACCATTTAAACTTTTGGCATGTGCAATCAGGTCTGCATCTTCTAGTTTTGCTGGGGGTATGGACTTTACTGGCAGTAGAGGCAGGTATGGAAAGATGTCCCAAAGTATTGTTTCCTAGCAAAATCAAGAAGTGATCCTTTTCTCTTTAAAGTGGAGTAATTTTTTTTTCAATTTCTAGGAAATTGGAAGCTAAGCAGTCTTTGTTTTAAAGTAAAAGTCAATTTATCCCAGGATGGTTAGGGCAACTGAGTAAATGATTTCAGCTTGGATAGCTATGCTAGTGGTGCAATGGCACATGTTTTCAGTTGGGAAGGAACAAGCAAAGGAGAAACAGGTAAAATGCAACAACTGATTCATTTTTCATGATAATTACTTTTACTGGGAAGAACAAAAAATCCCTGACCAAACTATGTCTTCTTAACATCAGACTTTCAGTTGTGAGAAAAAAGTCAGGAGGGGACTGGTAGACTTAAAATCCCCAATATGAACATCTGCTGGAGGCTTCTGGGCAGAGTAGGGCTAGAGAGGGTATAACCAATGTGAGTCCGAAAGTGTAGAAAAGGAGGATGACTTGGAATGTAGCACCTCTCTGGGAAATTGGTCCTCAGGGAAGCTATGGAAGATTGTGGGTAGTAGGAGGAGAGTTCAGAAAGTACAGACCTAAATTCAAGTTCCTTGCCCCTTCCTTCTATTCCAAAGAAAACTTCTGGTGAGCACCTGCAGTGGTTGTTGTTTGGCACCATTGAGTGGGGTCTGACTCATAGCAACCCTATGTACAACATGATGAAATACTCCCTAGCATGGGGCCATATACATAATCTTTTTAATGTTTAAGCCCATTGTTGTAGACACTGTGTCAATCCATCTAGTTGGGAGTCTTCCTTTTTTTCATTGACAGGCCACTCTCCCAAACATGATGTCCTTCTCCAGAGATTACTCCCTCCTGTCAACATGTCCAAAATATTTAAGACAAAGTCTAGCCATCCTTGCTTTCAAGGAATGCTCTGGTTGCACTTCTTCTAGGATGGGTCTGTTGGTTCTTTTGGCAGACCATGGTATTTTCAATATTTGTCTCCCGCACTATAATTCAAAAGCACCAGTTCTTCTCTTGTCTCCCTTATTTACTGTGCAGGGTAGGTGCTTACAACTTTTAGGGGGCCATTTAGTCACCTCAACTCTCAGTTGCTTTCATTGGAAATTTAATAATCACTTTCACTGTTAGAGTGGTTCAAACATGGGTGTTTTGTGTTAAAACCACCTTAGGACCCCTCTTGGTGCACAATGGCACTTGGCTTACATTTGTAGAATGGATTTGAGCCTTTCATTTTTTTGACTTGAAGTGTTAGACACCAAGTTATCCAAGTAAACCTCTGTGCTACAACCAAATTCCCTCCTTCCTCCCTGGTTGAATCACTAAAGACATCCTTTCCCCTTCCCTCTGTGCTGCCAGGCCCTTGCCCTGTTTGTTTCCTCATTTTAACCTTACTCCCTCCTTGGTTCTTACATCTTTCTGCTGATTCTTCAGCTTCAATTTTACCTACCAAGCTTATTTATCTCCTTTTATTTTTGCATTATGCTTTTTTATTTGACCCAAATTGTTTATATTGACTGCTTTTTATAAGCAACTCATATTCCCTACCCATAGAGAAGGCTACAAATAGTATCTTGGGATCATATTGAATCTATATTATATTATTTTCACCTCCTTCCTTCCTTCTTTCCTTCCTTCCTTCTTCCTTCCTTCCTCCTTCCTTCCTTCCTTTCTTCCTTTCTTTCTTCCTTGCTCCCTTCCTTCCTTTCATGGTACTTAGGGGTTGAGCCCAGGGCCTCACACATACTTTGCAAGTGCTATACCACTGGGCTGCACCCCAGGCCATTTTTTATGTTTTATTGTGAATCAGGATCTTGCTAAATTGTGCAGCCTGCCTCTGGTCTTGAACCTATAATCCTCCTGCCTCTATCTCCTTAGTCCCTAGGATTACAGGTATGTGCCATCACGTCCAGCTGTTTTCTTTTTTTGAATACATGTGGTTTCCTATGTGTCATAGGAAAATCTTATGTTTCCTTGTCTGAGTACTGTATAGTACCTTCACTACCTCTTTCCAGGGAATGTAGAATAAATAAAAATAAAATTCAGATTCTCCCTCTAAACCCAGCCCATGAAGTGGTTGACCTAGCCCTGTGCATCCTTTTCTTCCTTCTCTATAAAGTCAGTTTCAGTTCAGGAAATGTTAGTGTAGCTGAGAAATAGCTGGACCATCTGTGGGAACTGAGAGAGGCTATCAGTCCAAGGGGCTGATCTTGCCAGTTTGGTCAAACTGTAGAAGATGATTTCTTTGTTGTTGGAGAGCTAGGACTAGGAATGGCTGGGAAGGATTTTCATGGCCTGTAGTTCCTCATGTGAAGTCCATCCTTGGATTCCCCTGCATGTCAATCAGAGGGTCCAGGCAGAACAAAATTGGCACAGCTCTCTTAGGTTTCACTGGACCGGGGGAATGCCTACCTCTGAGACCATGTGGTTTTGCCTATCTTTCTTCTTTCCCTGTTTAGATGTGACGGAGCTTGATGAGCATTTTGAGGGGAGGAAATAAAGCCCAAATGTGAATGTATTAAAAAAGCCAGGGACATTGTCTGGCTAGTGTCTGCTGCTATGCCTGTTCTACATGACCACTTGTTTGGACCCTGATACATTTGTACCATTGCCTCTCAAACTTTAATTAAGCATAAGGGTTTCCCAGAGAGATTCTTTGCCTGTTGGTTCTGATTCAGAAGGCCTCGGTAGGGATGACTACATTTCTAAGAAGTGTTGCGAGTAATGCTGATGCTGCTCCCCAAGGGCCACACTTTGGATTGCAAGGAGAGACAATCACACTTAGCACCTATAGGAACAAGGCAGAGGTAACACAGCAATCCAGCAGGGTAACATCACATGCACCTCTTCAGTAGGTGACTTTGTGGCAGTCCTCAGGCAATGCAAATGTGGTGCTGTAACCAGACTCTGTAGGTGCATATAGGAGCTTCTCTCTGTTTAAAAGCTCCAAGCTCCATAGGAACCAGTGTCTGCTGTAATACCCATCAGATACAGCATTATGGGAAGGCCAGATCTATTCCTTCCTGCCAGGTATTCTTAGTTCATTCACAGTTTATCAATCAGTCATTTTCTCCACTAACACCTTTATCAGGAAATAGCTCCCAGGGAATACGTAGTGCATCAAGTTTAACCCACAGTCATTTTCCCACAGAGAGGGTGAAGGAATTACATTAAAGACTTTATTCAGCCATTTGGAAATCAATATGGAAGTCCCTTAGAAAACTAAGAATAGAATGGCCATATGACCCAGCTATACCACTCCTAGGAATGTACTCAAAGGAAAATAAGTCATCATACCACAAGCGTACCTACATCTCCATATTTAATGCAGCACTCTTCACAATCACAAGAGTATGGAATCAACAAGATGTCCACCAACAGAAGAGGGGATTAAAAATTGCAGTAAAGAAGCACATGGAAAAAAATGCTCAATATCCCTAGCCATTAGGGAAATACAAATCAAAACAACTTTGAGATTCCACCTAACTCCAGTAAAAATGGCCAAGATCAATAAAACAAATAATAACAAATGCTGGCGAGGTTGTGGATAAAAAGGAACCCTCTTACAACTGCTGCTGGGACTGTAAATTGGTTCAACCACTTTGGAAATCAATATGGAGATACCTCAGAAAGCTAAAAATAGAACTCCCATATGACCCACCAATACCACTACTGGGAGAAGGACCTGGCAACCCACTCCCAAAAATCACTCCACCATTGAAAACCCTATGAACAGCAGAGAAGTGTTGACAATAGTGTTTCACCTGTTGTATATAGGGTTGCTATGAGTCAGATACCAACTCAAGGGCACCTAACAACAACAACATACCACTACTGGGAATATAGCCAAAGGGAGATGCTTCATCACAACATAGAGACACCTGCATCTCCATATTCAATGCAGCACTCTTCACAGTACCAAGGATGTGGAACCAACCAAGGTACCCATCAACAGAAAAATGGATAAAAAAATTATGGTACACATACACAATGGAATACTACTCAGCAATAAAAAATGAAATAATGTCATTTGCAGCAAAATGGATGGAACTGGAGAACATCATTTTAAGTGAATAAACTAGGTCCCCAAAAGAAAAATTTTATATGTTCTCATGTATGTGTGGGAGCTGAATCTAACTTAAAGGAAGAAAAGAAAAGTATACATATGTAGATTTATAAAAATGAACAATCCTACTTATCTAAGAAGGGAAAATATAAGCAAAGTAGAAAAAAGTGGGAAGGAGATTAGCAAGTGGGAGCAGAGGTTGGAGCAGAGAAGAAGGGGAGAGAAAATAATGTTGAAGGGTAAATGGGGACAGGAGAATCTCAAAATATATGATGCCACTATATGAATACCCAGGAAAAAATAGGGGAAAGGAAAATAAATCAATGAGATTATAACTCATGATAACATATGATTTTTATTACATATTAAAATTCCTATTTTTTCTCTCTTCTTTCCATCTTTAGTTTAAATGGTTCTGTAAAACTAAGTAAGTTGATGAATGTGTAAACAACAGCGATAAAACAGTAGCATCCGGGATAGAGCAAAAGACTTACCACTCTATACCCCAATAACATTTATTAATTGAAAAAACTTTATTCATACTTACCCATTTGTTTTTTTGTTTGTTTGTTTCTGAGACTGCAAGACCACCAGCAAATCAAATGCCTGTCTCCTTTCCACTTAGGTTGGGGCCAGATGGTGAGTGTAAGGGCATGGTCTACGATGAGGACTAATGAGTTGGCTATTACTGTGAGCAGCTTCGTAGCTGCTCCACAGCTAGCTGGCTAGGTGTGGAGTAGACAGGAAAGGCTTCCAGGGAAGATTCTGGGAGAGGGTGGAGCCTCAAGGTGGAGGGGAAACAATAGTACGGACACAGAGGAGTCAGCTAAGAGTTGCTATATGTTGTATGTGATATAACTATCTTAACTCTATAATTTATTATTTAAACCAGGAAAACTAAGCAATGAAGAGAGCTCTCTTAGTAGCCACACTGAATTATACTGGGGAAGCAGGTATACCTGGGAACTCTCCCTATCAACCCATAACACATATGGTCACTCATATTACTTATTTTGTTTTCCTTCAATAAATTCTTCAGTGAACACAATGTGATTTATCATTGCTTTTAGAGCTGTGTGTGTGAGTGGGAGGGAGAGAGAGAAATGATGATATAGTAAGTCCAGCTTCCAAGTAGGTCTAGGGCAAATTAGGGACTACCTATAGTGACCTCTTCATGTCTGAGTGACTCAGGTAAGAAAATCAGGGCTAGGGGGATGGGACTTTCTAACCTTACTTTACAAGCTGATGACAGATGACAGGTCTCAGTCTCTTGATTTTTTCTTTGCTTTTTCCAGTGTTTTACTCTGCCTCTTTGTATTACATGGCACAATACTGGGATAATTAGCCATAATAAGTAACCGTTAAATATCAGGGAATTAATAAAACAAATTATTTCCCATGACGTGAGAAGTAATGGGTGGCAGGTAGCCCTTGTAGCTTTCACTGTGGGGAGCTATTAGTCAGTTTTCTATTACTATAACTGGGAGACGGACCTGGCAACCCACTCCCAAAAATCAATCCGCCATTGAAAACCCTATGAACAGCAAAGAAGCACTGACAATAGTGTGTCACCTGTTGTACATAGGGTCACTATGAGTCGGATACTGTCTTGATGGCACCTAACAACAACAACAACATCACTATAACAGAATAACTGAGATAATGAACTTACAAAGAGAAAAGGTTTATTTTGTCTCATAGTTTTAGAGATTCCATGATTGGGTAGACCCATTTCTTCTAGGCCTTCATGGAGGAGTGAGATGGTAATGACATGGAGTGTGTGGTCAATAAAATTGCTTACTTCATGACCAGGGAGCAAGAGAGGAACAGGGCAGACTCGGACGTAGCTCAGTGGTCTAGCCCTTGCCTAGTATGCATAAAGCCCTCGGTTTAATATGCAGCACTGGAAGAAAAAAAAAAAAAAAGGAAGAGGCAGGAGGTGGACTCCCACAATTCCCTGCAAGAACATGTCTCCAGTGACCTAAGGAACCCCACGAGGCCCCAACTCCTAAAGGTCCCACCAGCTCCCAATAGCACTACCCTGAGGATGAAACGTTTAACACATGGGCCCTTTTGGGACATTCAACATCCCAACTATAGCAGCAGGGAGGACAGTGGGAGTGTTGCACATGGACTGTTCTGTGGGTCAGGCCCTGGAGTGGCTTGTCACTGCTGCCTACATTCTGTTAGCCAGAACTCAGTCAGATAATCTCCATTGAAGTACCAAGAAGACTAGAAATGATAGTCTTTCTCTGTGTCTAGGAAGGGGAAAGCCTACAGCTGTACCACTGTGGTGTCTGATCCCATCAGATCTTGGACACTAAGCAGTGTCGGGCCTGGTTAGTACTTGGATGGGAGACCACATGGGAATACCAGGTGCTGTAGGCTTGGGAGAAGGACCTGACGACCCACTCCTAAAAAACAATCAACATTGAAAACTCTATGGATAGCAGAGAAGCACTGACAATACTATTTCACCTGTTGTATGTAGGGCCGCTGTGAGTCAGACACCAACTCGACGACATCTAATAACAACAAGGAGTGGGAAATAGTGCAGTGTTACACAAGCATTTGTTTTGCACTTTCTGAGAATTATGCTTTAACAATTGGCCTTACCAATCAACCATATAGGACACTATACAAATTAGGCTGAAGGTTTCATGAGTGCAGAAATTATCCCCCACTCCTACTCTTGTCCTCAAAAGGAGATTGTATTAGCTTGGTTGGGATGGCAGTTTAAACCACTGACATTCATCTCTCACCATTCTGGAGGCTAGTTCAAGATCAGACTGTAGTATGGTCAATTTGGATGAGGGCCTTCTTCCTGGCCTGTAGATGGTTACCTCCTTGAGTCCTCACAGAGTGGAGGAAGGGGAAAAGGGAGAGAAAGAGAGCGAGAGAGAGCAAGTGCAGGTTCCTGTCTCTTATAAAGACACTAATCACATTTGGAGTCCCTCCCCCTCTCAACCTCTTTAAACCTAATTACCTCTGAAGGTCTCACCTTTAAATGGCATCTCATCAAGTTTACGGATTCAGAATATAAATTTAGGAGAGAGACATAAGTGTTTGGTCCATGACCTGTATCTTCTGCCATTGTCTGCTCATACTTGAAACATTTTATGATTTGAAATATGCATCCTTGGGTTCTGGTGTACCTGTGAGTCTGGGAACTGGAACTTCTAGTAAGGTGGTTTCCTGATTTATCAGTTCCCTCAAATGTCTACCTTTAGAGCTCTTGAAATGATGAACAGGCACGAAATTTACAGAACAGTGGGATGATGGTGGCACAGTGTGAGAGAATTGACTGTTCATCCCTTCGTTTAACATATGTTGTGAGCACTGAATGTAAAATATTTTTATAGAAACTAGGTACAAAGGGGACCAATAACAAATGTTCTTATTACACAAGTCCTCACAGATTTTCTTCTTCCCCAGGGGCATATGCATTATTTTTGTGCTTTTTCCAAGAGCAGCTAAATACGGATTCAAATTCATACTCTGAAGAAAAGCTACAAAGTTGTATAATTGAATGTGGTGGGGGCACCTGATTCAATCTGGGGGTCATACAAACTCCCTGTAGCAAATAATATTTGTCTGGAAATGTGGAGGATAATTTGGGAATAAAGTAATAATTGACAATCATGATGGTGGTACCAGTTGGACCTCACTATGTACTAAGCTCTGTATTATGTGCTTTATATGTATTGTCTCAGTTATTTCTCACAACCACTCTGCTGTTGTTGTTGTTGTTAGGTGTCATTGAGTCAGATCTGACTCATAGCAACCCTGTGTACTCCCCAATACTGTGCCAAGCACATGATCTTTTTATTTTTGAGCCCATTGTTGTGGCCATTGTGTTTCTTCTCATTTTGAATAGTGTCATGTCAGTAAAAGGAGGTCCCATGGGCTTTACTCCATTTCCATCATTAAGATCAACTCTGCTTTGAGGAGGCAGCTCTTCCCCTGTTGTTTCTTGAATGTTGTTCAGTCTGGAGGGCTCATTTTCCACAACTATATTTGGCAGTGCTTCTTTGCTATTCATAGGGATTTTAATGGCTCATTGTTTCAGGAATGGGCTACTAGGTTCTTCTCCCTAGTCTGAGTTAGTTTTGAAGCTCAGCTAAAACCTGACCACCATGGGTAGCCCTTCTGATATCTGAAATACCAGTGGCATAGCTTTCAGCATCACAGCAACAAGTAAGCCCTTACTGCACGACAAGCTGACAGACATGTGGGGTCACAACCACTTTATGGTCTAGTTATCCATATTGGTCTCCCCATTTTATTTATAGAATTAGTTAGGGAAAGAGGTGAATCTTCTAGTGAAAAGGAGGAAGTATAAAGGCCCTGTGATTGGAAAGAATATGGCTCATGACTCATTTGAGATCTAAAGGAAAGTTATTTGGAATCATATTGTGTAAACTGCTAAAGGCAAAAGACTTGCTTCTCATCAAAGTGTAAATGTGCTGGGGGAGGGAGCAATGAAGCAAATGTGGAAGTTTGTATTTGAGTGTCAAATTCAGCTGATAAAACATACATATTATGTAATATGAATCTATGGATGATTTGAAGGCTTTGTGTATGGGTTCCTCCTAATACTACCATAAGACCTCCAAGAAGTATGGGTTTGGGGAAGATGCATAAAATCCCAAGACCAGGAAGAAGGGATTCAGGATGTGTTAGCCATTTCCATCTTTTGAAGCTGTAAAGTTAAGTGTGAGAGCTAAGAAGGTGTTATGAAGAATAGAGTTCAAGGTGGAATGCTTCCACTTGACCTTATTTAAATCTACAGTGCAGATTAGGGACGATAACAATTTTGTATAATATTACAATAGTTTATTTAGTCTGGCTCAGAATGTTTTCATAGTGGTGTAGGTAATAGAAAAGGCTTTTTGCTTTCCTTTTAGAAAATGGTCAGCTCTTTTTGAAATTAGAGTTCGATTCTCTGTACAAGGCAGCATTTTTCTTCATTGAGTTGAGGTAGATGTGAAATATTGTGGCATTTCTTAAGTCTGGTGAAATTTCTTCCTTTGGAGCTGAGATATTTAAGAGTATATGTGTTTTACACATACAGTGATCCATGTTAATATTTCTGACAGATCTATGCGTTTGAAAGCACCTATTTATTCACCATTTACTATGTGCTAGATTCTGGGGATGCTTTAGTGAGCTTGTGAAACAAGACTCATGTCTTTGTGGACATGGAATCAACACTCTTAAGTTGTCCACAGAAATTAAACAAAAGGGAAAACATAAAAGTAAAGCATTCCTTGACCTCTGAGAAGAAACAGAGCAAGTTGCCCTGTGGCAGAATAACAAGAGACTCTCCCTAGGATGGGTAATGCACTAGAATGCACAGTAACCCTTCCTTCCAGCCCTGGGAACCTGACCTGCATGGGCTGCCTAAAGGGCTCTTTTGCTCATTGCTTGGGATTGGGTGCTGGGATGGTGGGAGGAGAATAAGGCTGGGGTATTTTTCTCTAACTCCTCCCTACCAGATCTTTCTGGTTGATGTTGTTGTTGTTAAGTGCCATCAGGTTGGGTCCAACTCATAGTGACCTTATGTACAACAGAATGAAACACTCTCCAACATTGTGCCATGCCCAGCAGTATGTCAATGCTTCTCTGCTATTCATAGGGTTTTCAAAGGCTAATTATTTTGAGATTGTTTGAGGAGTGGGATGCTAGGCTCTTCTTCCATTTTTGCACTGCTGGAGATCGAACCCAGGGCCTCAGAGGACACAGAGCAGCACTCTACCAACTGAGCTTTGCTGTTGTTGTTGTTGTTAGGTGCTTCCAAGTCAGTGTCTGACTAATAATGACCCTATGTACAACAGGAAAAATGGTATTATTAGTGCTTCTCTGCTATTCATATGGTTTTCAATGGCTGATTGTTTTTTAGGAATGGGCTACCAGGTCCTTCTCCCAAGCCTAGAGCACCTGGTGATCCCTGGTGGTCTCCCATCCAAGTACTAACCAGGCCCAACCCTGCTTAGCTTCCAAGATCTGATGGGATCAGACACAACAGTGGTATGGCTGCAGGCCACCAGTTGAGTCAGATACCCTTTACTAAAGGACCAATTCTTTAAGGTGATCCTCTTCTTACATTTACCCCCTCCAGGCTCTGAGACATATCCCTCCTCTCCTGCCTCAGGCCTCCTCCTGCTGTCACTAACCATGGGGCACTGCATCATATTTTGTTAGTGCTCCTACACTTGCCTACACCTTCATAGAAAACCCCTTTATGAGGATTTTTCCCCATTTGGTATATAATACCTGTTTCTTGCCATTGCCCTGATGGATGTACATTCCAGAGGGCTTTTTTTTTAAAGGATGTGGCCTATTATGTTGAAATCTTAAATATCAGAAATGTGCACCAGGTGATTAGTGGAAGTGAGTTTTAGAAATAAAGAAGACCATTCACGAGGGTCCTAAGGCCAGACACAACATTATGTACTCAAGGCACATATTAGGAAGGAATGCATATGTAGGGACAAATGGGAGATGGGACTGGATGAGGCTGGATAAATGAACAGAGACAGTAGACCACCATTAAAGAGTTCGGACTTAACCTGAGTACAGTAAAAGCCATTGGAGGAGTTTAGGCAGGAATAGTGAACAGATTTGATCCATTAATGTATTAATTTGCTTACAGTCACTGTATGAATGCCAGAACCCATGAGAGTGTGGGAGAGTGGCAAGCAGATACAGAGACATATAAGGCCCTACTTTTCCATCAAGCAGCCTTCTGGAGCCATTGAGATACGATTGTACAGAATGATGATACATGACACAGTGCAAGTAGTTTCCAATGGAGCTACAGTTGAGATGAATAGCAAAGACTTGATGAAGATGGCAGCATTCATCTGAGACATTAAGAGATAGATAGACCTTCAATGTTGGCAATGGGAAAATATTTTTGGGAAAGAGACTGGTATTGTTGTTGTTGTTGTTAGGTGCCGTCAAGTTGGTATCCAACTCATAGCAACTCTACATGCAACAAGGGAAACACTATTATCAGTGCTTCTCTGCTATTCACAGGGTTTTCCATGGTGGATTGATTTTGGGACTGGGTTGCCAGATCTGTCTCCCAAAGGGAGTGGTATTAGGTGGTGCTATTCAAAGTAGCCTGCAGCCGTATCACTGTGGTGTCTGATCCTGTCAGATCTCGGAAGCTAAGCAGGGTTGGGCCTGGTTAGTGCTTGGATGGGAGACCACCTGAGAACACCAGATGCTCTGTAGGCTTGGGAGAAGGGCTTGGCAACCCACTCCCAAAAAACAATCAGCCATTGAAAACCCTATGAATAGAAGAGAAGCAGTAACAATACTGTTTTGTCTGTTGTACATAGGGTCACTATGAGTCCAATACTGACTTGATGGCACCTAACAACAACAATTCAAAGTAGCTGATATGTGTATTGATGAGATAGGAAACTTGTATCTGACTATAAATACATATGCATTGGTTCTTTCCATGGACAATCTGGCATTTATCAGAAGATATAGAGGCAAAGAGAGAGACAGAAAGAGAAAAAAGAGAGAAGATTGATGAAGTGGGTGCATCCAGATGAGACCACAAAAAGATGTCAATTTCAAGGTAAGGAGTTGGTACTTTGTCCCATGGACAATAGTGGGGCATGGAAGGTTTCTAAGATGAATGGCAAGTTCCAAAATCCATGTAGAAATATTTATCAGGATAAGGCTGGATAGATCCCAGGGAGGAAAGCATGGCAATAATCAGAAAACCACTGTGGAGATTCAGTTCTCTCTCATGTGGTTTCATTTATGCAACAAGAGCTGTTTTATCTTTGAAATGTTGGCTGTGGTCTAAAACGTGCTATTATTTGACTCCTTCCTTCCATGTTGGACTGGGATTTAGCTCAGTTGGTAGAGCGCTGTTCTGCAGTCTCTGAGGTCCCGGGTTCAATTCCCAGCACTACAAAAAGGATGTGGAAATCCACTCCAGCGGCAATCCCCAAACAATCAGCCATTGAAAACCCTATGAGGGTCACTATAAGGCGGACATGACTTGCAGGCACTTAACAACAACAACCCTTCCATGTTAATTTCTGATGATGAAGATTTTTGATGAATAAAGCCAGGAGTCTCAATTAAATAAAACAAAAGTCATGAGAATGAGAGTGAATTAATTTTCAATTTGATTTTGGGGAGGTTGGGTGGGGACCAGTGTCTATTCTGTAACCTATGACTTGTGTGAACTTGGGTAGATTACAGAATTTTACTAGGACCCATCAAGTTCAGAATATCAAAGAGTTATGCAAATAAATTTGGTGAATTATCAGCATACTTATGTTCATGTCAGGTGCTACTGAGTCAGTTCCAATTCATACTGACCCCAAGTACAATAGGATGAAACACTACCCAATGCTGTTCTATGCACGTGATCTTTATATGCTTGAGCCCATTGTTGCAGCAACTATGTTTCTCATTTTGAGTCATGCTATATCAGCAAATGGAGGTAGCAGGCATTTTACTCCATTCCCATTATTAAGGTCGACTCTATTTTGAGGAGGCAACTCTTCCCCAGTAGTCTCTTGAATATCTTCCAGCCTAGGGGAGCTCATTCTCCGGCACTATATTTGAGAGTGCTTCTCTGCTATTCACAGGGTTTTCAATGGCTAATTGTTTTAGGAGTGGGCTGACAGGTCCTTCTCCCTAGTCTGTGTTAGTCTCGAAGCTCAGCTGACACCTGGCCACCATGGTTGGTCCTGATGGTATCTGAGATACCAGTGACATAGCTTTCAGCATCACAACAATGTGAAAGCTGACAGACGTCTAGGAGCAGTACACCTGTAATTCAGAATAACTGAAAAAGAGATTAATTACTCTTATTAGCAAAGGCCCCAAATAAGATTTATAGAAGAGAAAGAGAAGGTGATGGGGAGAAACTACCTGCAGGCAGCCTAGGAAGAATGAACTTCATGTGCACATTTTGAGTAAATGGATTAGTTGGAAATAGTTTAGAGGGAGCAATATATCCCTGAGAAGACAGGAAATGACCTGGGGCTTGTGACTGGCACGTGAAGTTTGAGGGATGGGCTTGGTGACTGAGCCCTCAACCTGTGGGCTCCCCAGGTAGACAGTGTCAGGATTGAATTGTATTAGAGGACACTCAGTTGGTGTCCACCACTGCAGAATGGCTTGCTTGGTATGTAGGAAAATCTCTCACACATCTGCTCAGAATCTGCTATCCCATCTGCAAATTTGGGTTGCTAGGAAAAATTAGACAAATCATGCATTCACAATGCTCTCCATAGAGGAACATCTCAACAAATAGTGGTTCTTAGTGTTGTCATTACTCAGAAAAGATTTAGGGTTGTTGATTCTTTGAGAATTTTATCACTGAGGTCTTTTAGCTGTGCTCACAGCAAATCCATGTGGCATGTAATAGAGGTGACAAGCTCAGGTGCTATGATCACATTCTTTTCCTTTGAAACTGGATAAAAGCTATAGAGAAAGGGGAAGGCTGGCATCCAACATGTGATCACATGATCAGTTCATTAATTGAAAATATTATGAAGAATTGTGGGGTTTTTTATAAGCCTGTGGAGAGAGGGGTGTATATGACTGGTCTTTGTGGTCTAGGAAAGGCTTCTCAGAGGAAATGGCTTTTTATGAGCTCTGGAGGGTAAGTGGCTGGGTGACTTTGAGTATGGAGGGCTGCAGGTGCTTCCAGGCAGAAGGCACAGGATCCAGTATGGCATTGAGGCTGGCAAGAAGCTGACATGATTGAGAATCATGAAGGTGGCTCATGTGAATGGAATGAAGAGAGGGGAAGGGGTAGCTGTAGTTTCTGGCTGTGATTCTGGACTCTGTGGCTCCTCAATCAACCTGACTGTGTCAATGCTAAGTGTTGCTGCACCTTCATAATTGTAATCCCCATCAACACAGCTACCATTTATGGAGTCCTTACCATGTATCAGACCCAGTAGGAGGAATTTCCATGAACTATCTTGAGCTTCCCCAAAGCCCCAGGAGCCTGACATTGTTATCCTCATTTTACTGGTCAGGATGCTAAGGTTCACAAAAGACCCCCAACTTGCTTGGGTTCTATAGGTAGTAAGTGTAAGTGGCTGAGTTGAATTGGAATCCAGTTCCATCCTCCTGAACAACCTTGGTCCTTATAGGGTATCCTCCCATGGTCTCCCTTTTCCTCCTCAATTCCAGCATTCAGCAAAGTGTGAACTGGTATTTGTTCAGCTGATTATTGCTATGATTGTTATTTTGCATAGTGGATTGCAGCTTTGGCCTCCCCCAAAATGGCACAAGCAAGAAATTTGTTAGTCAAAAAATCAAAAGACGCATTCCACTGGGAAAAGCTGTTGCAAAAGACCTCTTTGAAGTATTGAAAAGTAAAGATGTCACATTGGAGATGAAGGTGGGCCTGACTCATGTCATGGTATTTTCAGTCTCATTGTATGGTTGTGAAAGCTAGTCTTTGAATAAAGGAGACAGGAGAAAAATTGATGGTTTTAATTATGGTGCGGGAGATGGATATTGAATTTACCATGGACTTCCAAAAGAACTAACAGATTTGTCTTAGAAGTGCAACCTATATGAATAATGTCCATCAAAATGCATATATGTAAATGCCACAATGAAAAGCATGTCAGAATGAATCACATTAAGGTGTACATTAAAAATGTCCAATTAAAAAAAAAGTTCAACCAGAGTGCTCCTTGGAAGCAAGGATGGCTAGACTGCATCTTACATGTTTTGAACATATTGTCAGGAGCAGCTGATCCCTGGAGAAGGACATTATGTCTGGGAGAGTGTCAGGTCAACAACAACAAAAAGGAATACATTCAACTAGCTGGACTGACACAGTGTCTGTACCAATGGGCTTAAACATAAAAAAGATCGTGTGCCTGGCACAGAGTTTTGTTCTCTTGTACATAGAATTGGCAAGAGTTGGATCTGACTTGATGGCACCTAATAACAATAAAACAAGGTACATGAAAATAAGATATCCTACATCCTGGGCAGATGAAATGGAATTGAGATAAACTTTTGGATGATGGATCCAAATGAACTGCCCACAATGAATATTCAAAGACAGAGAGAGATATTAAGGTAAGTCTGTCACTTCGCAGTGACATCACTTTGGCCACTGAGTGTCAGTCACACAAATAGTTCCACAGTCCTCAAATCTTGGCTTACGCATCCAGATGTTTCAGAACCACTTCACTGACTTACCCACGGCCAGTTCCTTGTGTGTAATGCTTTATAAACCTACATCCTCCCTGCTGGGTTGAGAGGGTTCAGTGAAAGTATTCCTGTGAAAACAGAATGAATAAATAAAAGAATTTTTCTGTATTATTATAATTAAGCCTTTTTGAGAAAATGTGGTCCAGGGATCTCTGAGGATCCCTAAAACCCTTTTCCGATACCACTGAAATCAAAATTATTTACACAACAATACCAACCTACATGCTCTGGTCCTTTTTCAAGATCATTTTCTCCTGAGTACAAGTGGAATTTGCAGAGGTTGTAGGATGTGTAACATCTGCAACAGACTAAATGGTGAAGCAGATACTAGAATCCAGCTGAATCCCTCTAAGCCAACTATTAAAAAAGATTTGCAAAATGTAAAACCAATGCCACTCTTCTTAGTATTTAAAAAAACCTTGTTTTAATTAAAAATGTTATTTATGCTAATATATAATAGGCTTATTATTTTTAAATGAATTTTTAAAATATCTTAATTTTTATTTCTAATGATATTTGTAAGCTCACATACGCAAATTCATAGTTTTTTATTAAAGGAATATCTTTAATAGTTCATGTAATGTCTATTGACAATGAATTTTTCAGGTTTTGTGGGTCTAAAAACATCTTTACTTTTGCCTTCATTTTTTTTCTCTTTTTTCCTTTTATTGATAAATGTTGGTGGAGTAGAGAGTAATACAGCATTTGCTTTTTCCATTATGCAACTATTAAATCACTTTTGGTTATACTTTCATCAACTTACAAAGTTTATGGAACCATTTGACTAGAACTTGTATGCATATATGGGTTATATTCCCCTATTTTTCCCGTATACTCCTGAAGTTGCATCATTTACATTGGGATTATCCTCTCCCCTTTTATCCCTCTATATATATCCCTCTATATAAGTCTATATAAGTCTCCTCGACTTCCCACATTCCACCACCTTTGCTTCCCTTTGTTAGTCCCCTCCCTCCTTTTTTCTATTCTTTGTATTTTCCTTTCTTTGCTAAGTTTAACTGTGCATCTTTATATATCTACTTGGCTAAGGAGTTTTCAGACTAAAATAATTGAGGTCATCTGACCAATTTAATGTTCAGAATATATTATTAATTCAGTGCTGCCTAATCTCAGTCTTAAAAAAGTAATTTATAATTAATCCCTAGTAATTCCAACAAGAAAATGCCAGCAGCAATGATATAGAGGCTTCCTGCTGCTTTTAAAGGAAGCAAGTATTAGTATACAGAAACTGAAGAGCTATTTTACAAAAAATAATTACATTTAGGTACACTGTAACCCAAAGGCATGGATTATCCAATGTAATTAGAACATATTCTCTCAAATATTAATTGCTGTTTCTTTAATGTTGCTATTAGGTGCTTGTTGAGTCAGGTGTGACTCATAAATGACCCTATATACAACAGAATGAAACACTGTGCCATACTACCCTCGATGTTAGTGCTTCTCTGATATCCATAGGGTTTTCAATGGCTAAATGTTCCCAGATTGCTTCTGGAGTGGATTGCCAGGTCCTTCTCCCGTTTTGCTGTGTAGGGGGTTGAACCGAGGGCCTCAGAGAGTGCAGATCAGCACTCTACCAACTGAGTTAAACCCCACCTTCATTTCTTTAATAGAGAAAAAAAATCTGTTTATAGAGAAGAATAAAAGAAGAAAGCTACCTGTTGGGATTTCACACAGTCAGGCTCCTGCCCTGGGTACCACACTCCCCAGGCGCACCTGTAGTGGTTTCTTTTCTGTCTAGACGGGGAACATCACAAACCCAAATTGACACACCTGGCATTGTGATCTTGATTCTGCCTTCAGCTTGCCGTGTGATGTTGGTTGGGAAAATCACTTCTTTCTCTGAGGTCCTCCATGGAGGTAGGGAGAGGGTATCACTTGGTCCCTTCTTGAGAGACCCAAATCTGAAACAGAACGAGAAAGGGCTGAGAACATGGGAATTTACAGAGCCAAGGAAGTGATAGCAAAGACCAGGACTTTGAGTTGGTCAGAGAGGCCAGTGGGAGCCCAGGCGGTATTGTAGAGGAATTTTGCACCTATGAATCCAGATGGGATTAATGGGAGGGCATGGGCAGGGGTAGGAGCAAAGTGAGAGTTGACTTAGAAAGCAGATCATAAAGAAGCTGCTACCTCACTGGTGAAGGCAGACACCTCTCAAGAGTCAGTGGCCACTCCCATTTCCAGCAGGGACACTGAGAGTTTCCTTCACTGCCTTATACCTGAGTTTGACATGTCATCTTAAAGGAAATAGGTATAGTCTGGCTCAAGTTTCTGATGGCATGACCCCTTCTTTTGTTAAGCTATGGATGTGAATCTGTTTTATGCAAAAATCATGAAAGGAAGAAATTTACTTCAAATGCTGGTCTTGGTTCTCAGTCTTGAAAATCCTTTCATGTTCCCATCATGTGAGCGAATCAGCATTGCCTTTAGGGTAGGGTACCAATGCTTCATGACAGCTTCCTGGTCTTTTCCCTTATGTCTTTGATAGTTTGTTCCTGAAGGCTTTGACATCAACACTCTTCTCCTTGAGCCAAACCACTTCAAGACTCTTCTGTCACAATGGGGCTCCACATTGCACCCAGGCCTCTTCATATGCTTATCCCTCTGCCTGGCAAGATCCTTCCCCAAACTGGCTGGATAACTCTCAAGTTCTCAGTTGAGCCATTTTCTTAGAACCATCTTTTCTGAAGATAGAAGGAGGTTTATCGTTTATTCACTGGCATTATTCTTTCATGGCAACTTGTTTTAGGGCTTCATATTATCTACTATATTTTGTAATCTTTGAGATGATGTATTTTTGAAAATTAATTGCCACTTTTCAGATAGTGTGTATACAAAGCTTTAAAAACATACTGAAATGTTTATAATGATAATCCTTACCTCACTTGGTCCTGCTCACTTGATAAATCACCTCTAATTGTTTTTGCTATTTCTTGTGGCACATGTCTCATATTTCTAACAAATATGTTTATGCTATTATCTATTGATTTATCGGTGTTTGACTTCTACTGACTCCCTGCAATAGAAGATGAACATTTAGAGGCCTTTTCTTCCCTAAACGTGTACAGCCCTCCCACCTTAGTGTCTAATCCTGTCTGATCTGGGAAGCTAAGCAGGGTCGGGCCTGGTTAATACTTGGATGAGAGACCCCGCCTGGGGATACCAGCTACTATAGGCTTGGGAGAAGGATCCAGCAACCCACTCCCAAACAATCAGCCATTGAAAATCCTATGAATGGCAGAGAATCTCTGACAATAGTGCCAGGCATGGCCCAGCGTCAGGGTATGTTTCATTCTGTTGTACATAGGGTTGCTATGATTTGGACCTGACTTGAGTACACCTAACAGCAACAACAATCACCTAAATATTTATATCACAATTCTTGGATAAATCAAAATCAGTGTTCATGTTTTGAGGATCATGCAATCTTGTCTACTACAAACCCCATAGAATATATTACGATCATTTATTTTCTTATATAGCTTTATATTTTCTGAGTTAACGATTTCTTCAGTTGGTGTTTTTGTGCATTTACACTTATCTTGTTCCACCTATTCCATCAGATCAGTATTATGTTTTCCCTTTTAAATCAGAGGTTGACAAATCCCCTCTGTAAAGGGCCAGACAATAAATATTTCTAGGCTTTTCATTACAGACGATCTGTTGCAACTATTCCAGCTCCGTTTTTGTGGCAGGAAGACAGTCATGGGCAACATGTAGCCAAGCTACAGACAGTGTGGGAATGAACAGTTATGACTGTGTTCCAACAAAATTTTATTTACAACACAAGCAGCAGGCAAGATTTGGTCTATGGACTGGCGTTTCCTAACCTCTGTTCTAAGTGATAAGATATATCACAATTAATCTTTGTAGCTGTTTACTTCCCTGCAGCCCTTTTTTGGATGCCTGCACTCAGTTCCTCTGTCTGCACTAGTCATTCTCTTTGAGTCCTGCCCTCCTGGCATCCTGGGACTTCCCGTCACTGCTTTCCTGTTTTGGCCACTGTTCCTCAGTCTCTGCACCTTCCTCTTTCTGGCTTTATTCCCTTGATTAGCTGGAGGATGTTTTCAAATGACTTCCTAAAAAAGAATGAGTGTCTGGGGGATGAAATGTCTGAAAATGTCTATATATGTTTCCCTTATGTGTGTTGATAGCATAGCTAAGTATGATGTTCTAGATTAAAGAATTCCTTAGAGTTTTGAAGTCTTTCTTCAGTTGTTTTCCAACTTGGAACTTTTTCAGTAGAAGCCTGGTTGCCATTCTGATTCCTGTTTACTGGGATCTTGATCTTCTCCCTCTGTGCCCACCTCTCAGGGTTCTTTATCACTGGGATTCAGAAATGCACAGCGACGTACCTTGGTGGTATGATCCATTCAGCCTCCTGCTTCACCTGTGCACCTCTCTGTTTCTGTTACGTGAATCTGGACTCTAGCTCCTCTATCTTCTATATCTAGGTGGCCATCAAACACTCCGGGGGCAAAGCACAGGAGAGAGCTAAAGGTTTAACTATTTCTGTGCTCATGTCCTGCTCCTTGCTTCTGTGGGACATCAGGTCTCCGAGAGCCTTGCCCGGCAGGTGTTGGACGGACACACAGCATGATGATGTTCAGTATTCTTTTCTCTGGGCCCTGTAAGTTGAACTTCTCTTTACTCTGCTAAGTTAGTCATTACTCATGTATCTAGACCTTACCTTCCATCATCTAATTAAACTTTTTTGTTCACATATACCTTAAAACAACTTTGGGGGGCATGTTTTCTTGGGAGAAGAAAAAAGAAATAAGTGCTGGTGGACAAACTGTCATCTTTAAACAGAAGCTGACAATTTGTGATTTGTACCTGTTTCTTTGCCTACAGCCTGTCTGCTCTCCCCATAGGAAGAGGCTATTGTCTGTTGGTTCACCCACTGTATCCATCATGCTTGGATCAATGGTGGCCATTCTATGACTTTTTCTCTTCTTAGAAGTGCTGAGGTTTGAACCTAGGGCCTTACACATGCCAGGCAAATGCTCTGCCATCAAGCCACATTCCCAGCCCTATGACTATTTGCTGAATGCCCAATATACATTGGGTGAATTCATTTGATAAGAGACTTGGAGCCAGGTGCAGTGGTGCACACCTGTAATCCCAGAGACTAGGGAGGCAGAGGCAGGAGGATTACAAGTTTGAGAACAGAGGCAGTCTGTGTAATTTAGTGAGACTGTCTCAAAAGGTGAAAAACCGGGCTGAAGGAGCAGCTCCATGGTACAGCATTTGCAGAGCATGCAAGCACCAAACCCTGGGTTCAACCCCCGTGCTGCAAGAGAAAAGGATAAATAGAGCAAGAGGCTTGGGAGATGCTGCTAGAAGAAGCAGCTGAGCCAGGTCATCAAGAGCCCAGAGTCCCAGGCTAAGGAATGTGGCTTTTTCCTTTAGGGAAGCTCGCTGATGGTGTCTCAGTAATGGTGGAGGTGATGGCACGGGGCTGCAGACCTGTCCAGGGCTATGGTCTGTTAGGAAGTGGGCCACACAGCAGGTGATAAGGGGCAGGTGAGCGAGGTTCATCTGTATGTGCAACTGCTTGCTCCACATCACTTGAATCATCCTGAAACCAGCCCTCCAACACCCCCCACCCCCCGCCCTGACCCCGTGGAAAGATTGTCTTCCACGAAACTGGTTCCTGATGTCAAAAAGGTTGGGGACTGTTGGTGTAGGGTGTTTTGGTCCAAATGATTTCAGAAAGAATTTTTCTGGCTGTGGTATGAAGTCCGTCTTGAAAGGAGGATCTAACTGCTGAGTTCCTGTAAGTAAGGAGAGTTGGGTCTCACAGAGAGTTTAGAGGATCAGTCAATAGGACCCAAGTCTTGAGCCAATACAGGGACTTACAGATTGGTCTCAGCAACTGGTGGTTCCACCAGCAGAAAGAAGGAAGAGTGCAAGGAATGTTGAAGGGCTGGGAGAAGCAGATAGTGGCTTCTGTTGTTGCTATATTTTGGATGGTAAAGGAGCATCCAAATAGAAATGTTTAGTGGGCAGTTGACTATCCTACTGCTAGGAAATTAGGACACAGATTAGAGAGTTGTTCTTATAAAGAAGTTAAGGGAGAGGATGGCATGAAGAGAGATGGTTCCGTCCTCAAGGTCATGCAGCTGGTAATTGGCTGACTGAGAACTCAAAGGCAGGGCTGTCAAAATCCATCATTGCCCACGGTCAACTTTACAAGTCTTTTGTTCAGATGTAGCTCAGAGGAACAGAGGCTTAGGACTGGCCTTGGGGAACACTCACATTTCCCAAGGCAAGGCCTTCCCAAGAATGAGCTTGCAGAAGCAATTGAAAGCCACTAAGCATCAGAGATGCCTGTAGCCATAGCCCTGTGCCATCTGATCCCGTCAGATCTTGGAAGCTAAGCAGGGTCGAGCCTGTTTAGTCCTTGGATGGGAGACCACCTGGGAAGACCAGGTGCTGTAGGCTTGGGAGACAGACCTGGCAACCCACTTCCAAAAATCAATCCACCACTGAAAACCCTATGAACAGCAGAGAAGCACTGACAATAGTGTTTCACCTGTTGTATGCAGAGTCGGTTACTGACTTGCCAGCACCTAACAACAACAACAACAACAACAAGCATCAGAGAAGAGCGCTGATACTACAAGACTCCCTTGTGTCTGGTCAGGAAGCTGGGACTTGGGCCAGACAGCTTCCGCAGACCCGATCAGCCCTGACCACAGCTGAGGTGATCCAAAGACCCCACGAGCTTTCGCTCTGAGGACTTGCCCCAAAGCTCCAGCTGTACTTTTCTTCTCTTGCCCTTTCTGCCCTTCTGCTGCTCGGGTTCAAGCCAGAGAAAACTGCGGTGAAGCAGCAATTCTCAGAACACAGGCGAGGCTGACATCCTGCCTGGTTTCCTCCTCTCGGCCACAGCAGTTGAAGAGAGCCATGGCGAGGCAGCTTCTAGGGCTTTTCTGAACTGCCCTGGGTGGAGAGGGCAGGGCTTCGGGCTCTGCTGTCGGGAGCCCCTTGCAGCGTGCTTCAGGTCCATGGCATTGGCCATGCTGGGGAAGAAGATGCAGCAGATGCCGGGAGAGTGAAGGCGTGGGGAGCGTGGGTGGTGAAGCCACACGAGAAACCTCCAGAGCCAGCAAAGAGAGTTTTGTTTCTGGAATTCGGAATTCAGAGTTTTTCACACTCAACGTTTCTGTGACTAGAAGGCGAGATGAAAGAAAACAAAACAAAACCCTCCCTGTCATTCCATGGGCCTTCATATTTGTTTTACATTATCTGATTCTAAACAGAAATTATCATCAGTCTGCTCTTTTTCCCTTTTCTAAAATGTGGTTTAATTTCGTAAAGAGCGGAGTAGGACGGCAGAGCTGACTCATAGGAAGTGTCAGGCTGTCAGCTCTACACCCATGATTGCAACACCATGCGCTGCCGGCCTTGGTGCGCTCGCTGAAAACGAAATTCTTAATCCTGGGGAATGTCATCTCTGGAGGGCATTTCCTCTTCCCTTCTTCTACCAAGATAGCCATTTTCATTTCATGGCAGAGAACAAAAAAGCATGGGTATTGGGTCTGAATTTCACCTTTTCCTTTTCCTTACTGGGTAATATTGGGATAATTCCTTGACCTCTCTGAGCCCCAGTTGTCTCACTATAAATCAAGATAAGAGAACACATGTATCCACACACGCATTGCTGGTACTTAGGTAGGTGCTGAAACCAGATTAATTCCTACTATTGAACAATGCTGGATCTTTTTTTTTTTCCTATTGATGATTGCTGACTCACTAAAAAAGAAAAGAAAAAAGTCAATTTACTGTACATTGTTAATTCATGGGAGGGAATGGTGGGTGTTTATGTTTTGGATCATATTTTTAGACATTACAAAAATGTTCCATCCACTGGATTTTGAAATTAAGAATGAGGAAACATTATTTCTATCTGAATCATAAATTACAACAAATGAAAATGTGGCACGCCTGATTTCAGTTCTATATTACAGGTAAAGGGAAGAGAGAAAGAAGGAGAAGGAAGAAAAGGGCAAAAGAGGAAGGAGAAGACACAAACTTTGTGGATACGTAAAAGATTTGGCAAAGGTAAGAGACAGTGGCCCAAAGCACCCATGTTCGCAGATTAACAATATTAATATTTGACTTAATTAATATTTGACTCCTAGGTACTAGAGTTAGATTGTTTGTCTTTGAAACCCATCCACTCCTCCATCTATCCATCCATTCATCCATCCTTTATCTTTTGAGTTAATAAACAACTCAATACATCCTTTGTGTTTGAACGCTGCTTTCCAAGAGCTTGTGTCTTGCAGGAGAGACAGGCAGATAAACTAACAGCAGTGAAGAATACGTGACTAACCCAGAGTTGAGGTGGTGGGAAAGGGTCACAGAGGAGGTGCTCCTGTGCTGGATCGCAGAAGGAATGGAGTAGTTTGTTAGGCAGACAAGATTTCTACTGCCGGGGAGATTAGGAATGTGGGGCAGATGAAAATTCTGACTAGCTTTTGGAGTGACCTAGTATTCTTTGAACTGCTGTTGTTAGATGCTGTCAAGGTGGGTTTGACTCATAGAGACCCTGTGTACAACAGAATGAAACAGTCGCCAACACTGTGCCAGGCCTAGCACTATGTCAGTGCTTCTCTGCTGTTTGTAGGGGTTTCAAAGGCAGATTGTTTCAGGGTTGCCAGATTGTTTGGGGATTGCTTCTGGAGTGGGTTGCCAGGTTCTTCTCCCATTTTTGCCATGCTGGGGATCCAACCCAGAGCCTCAGAGAGTGAAGAGTGGCACTCTACCAACCGAGCTAAATCTCAGCCCTTCTTTGAACTGGGGATTAGCTTATTTGAAAGAGCTATTTGTGCTCATGGGGCCAGTGTGGAGGTGGGTTAGGAGTATGGAGGTTGCAGGCAGATAGATATGGGTTTAATCCTGATTTACTAGTGTGGCCTTGATGAAGCAGTTTTACCTCTCTAGGGTATAATTCCTTCTGCAGCCATAGCCCTGTGGCATCAGATCCCACCAGTTCTCAGAAGCTAAGCAGGGTTGGGCCTGGTTAATATTTGGATGGGAGACCACCTGGGAACACCAGGTGCTGTAGACTTGGGAAACAGACCCGGCAACCCACTCTCAAAAATCAGTCCGCCACTGAAAACTCTATGAACAGCAGAGAAGCACTGACAATAGTGTTTCCCCTGTTGTACGTAGGGTCGCTATGAGTCGGATACCGACTCGATGGCACCTAACAACAACAACAACAGGGTCTAATTCCTTCATATTCAAAAGGAGGATAAAACTCAGGAATGTTGTGGACGGTAAGTAAATTGAGAGAATATGTGTAATATGGTTGTACATTGCTGGGCACAGGTCAGACTCTCAAATTGGAACCATTATTTTCATTTCAATGTACTGGATCTTTGGTCCAGCAGAATCTTGGTGGCACTGGGAGCAGGTTGGTTAGGGGAAAGAGAAAACACTCCTGTGGAAAAGCATGGGACTTTTCAACTCTTCCACCAGACATTTTGGCAACTTTCTGGATTACAACAACACACGTGAGGATGTGGGCATTCTCCTGAGGGGTGCATCTCCCTCTGTGTTTGCTGAGGCTGGAATGAAATCAACCCAGGCTGAGGGATACACCATCCCTGTAGCAGGTCACTGCTTGGTGGAGACCCTGAAGCAGGAACTTCTGAGAGCACAGCTCTTTGGAAGGCTGGGAGTAACACGTGAAGCACAAAGCTGTTTGGAAGTCTGGAGTTATGAGTAGCACAGGGTACTGGATGGAGAGGATGTTGTAGATCTGGTTCAGATTCTTGGAACAGAAACTTATGCCCAGGCTACAGAGAGAGCAAGTAAAGCAGGATGGAGGAGACTCATTTTTAACACGGACCAACTTGATGTTAGCAGTTTCTTGCATGACAATACTATTAATTACCAGGGCTTTGGTGGGTAGTTCACATCCACCAAGCAGGTCTCTAGTTTATAACTGCTCATTCTCGGGTAAAGGCCCCTGCAACACAGTGCCTGGATTTGTTCTTTACCTCCATGGATCCTTGGACATCATTGATTCCAAGACAGTTACTGTCAGTCTTGAGCATGCCTCAGGATCTCCTCCCTAGAACACAGATTTCTGGGCCTCAGCCCAGAAGGTCTGACCCAGTAGGTATAGGATAGGGCTTGAGAAGTTTGCATTTTCAGATTCCCCTGGCAATGCTGATGCTGCTGGTCCAGGGAGCGTACACTGAGGATCCTTGATCCAGGAGAAGGGAACTGAGCCAGCTCTGTATTCTCCGAAGGCACCCACCTCCCCCAAGCTCTGTGCCTGTTGTGTGCTCACTAGGTACACTTTCCATTGCCCACAAGGAAAAGAATTATAATCAATGCTGGAGAAGAGGGGAATCAAAGTAGGGGAGGGACATCAAGGTATTCTCTCATGTCTGAAGGCCTATGTGTCAAAACAAGAACAGGAGGTGGATCTTACGAAGGTGTTGATTTTGCCTCCAACTAAGGAAGACATTTTTAACAACTTAAAAGTATCTGTATGTGGGCAGTTTCTGGTTAAAGATGACATGTTGAACATACTCATCCCTGTTCTCTCCTTATATCCCAGCAAAGGGAAGTGACTGAAGTTTTAGCATAGTATAGCATAAACTCTCAAGAGCAATAAGAAGGGGAGAAGGGACAATAAGAATATTGGAAGTCAGGAATGAGATAGACAACTATTCCAGCCGGCTTTGGCAGACCTGAGGCTGCTGTTCAGTGAGCTGGCAGAAGCAAGAGAGCAAGATTTGCAGACTGGCTTCCTCAGAAAGGTTCTGGATTCTGGAATTTCTGAACAGGGCGAAATTGAAGGTAATAAGAGGAGAATTGCCTACGGCCATATCAACCTGGCATCTGATCTTGTCAGATCTCAGAAGCTAAGCAGGGTTGGGCCTGGTTAGTACTTGGATAAGAGACTAGTTGGTAATATCAGGTGCCATAGTCTTGGGAGAAGGACTCAGCAGCTTTCTCCCAAAACAATCAGCCATTGAAAACCCTATGAATAGCAGAGAAGCACTGACAATAGTCTCGGGCATGGCACAGTGTAGGGTGGTGTTCCATTTGTTGTACATAGGGTCTCTAAGAGTCAGACACAACTTGACAGCACCTAATGACACCAACAATAAGAGGAAAATTTGTTGAAAATCTGACTAAGGAGCAAGGGAACTTCTAGATCAGACACCCCCCCCAACATCAAGTGACACCTCCCCGTGTGCGCTTATAGAGCTGACAGCCAACTCTTGAAGAGCAGTAAATTAGAGGGGTTCTGGCCTAGTGGAGGCTGGGCACAGTTGAAAGAAGGGATCTTTATAGAAAATCATTGGGAGATGAAATGAAAGTCAACACATAGAACCTTGGTGGCCCTTGTCTTCATTCTAGAATGTTGACTTCCAAGCATGCCTTCAGAAAGTTGGGATGGAGAAAATGCTCAACAGGTAGCTATTACACAAAAAGATTGGAAGAGGCTGGAGAGGGGTGTGTGGCACAAGATAGGCCAGCTGGGGGTGTCCAAGCTGGGTTTAAAGTCAACAGTACTTACTGAGCTGATGCTCTGCCCACAAGCCATATGCTCTGATGATTCCACAGTGAGTAACATGACATGAGCCCATCACCTGGTGACCTAGCCCAGAGGGCTGGGGCAAGGAGCAGCTTGTACAAAGGCAAGCAGTACTGAAACACCGTGTTGAGTTTGTGAAACTACAAGCAGTTCAGTCTCAGGCATGGAAAGTTTAGGTGCGTAGGGAGTGTGGGAGGAGTGGAGGGCAAGAAGATGCCATTGTACTCCCTTCCTCTCTTTGCCTGTGGTCTGTCAAAATGCCTATTATTTTATAAGGACAGATTTTGAATCTATATAAATATAATCAATTCTAATTTTTCCTGTTTCTTTCTGATGGAAGGAAATGATTTTAAAGATCCATCTAGGACTCTAAGCCACTTCTTTGAACCCCCTCCTGGTATTTTATAGTATTTTAAGGTATGTATGCACCTACTTGTACTCACTATCCCGGGGATAGATGTCAAAAATATTTTCTATCTCCCCTTCCCCCTAACTGGCTCCAAAAAAGAGATATGGCAATAAACATACCCATGCATGTCTCCTGATGAACTTTTGTGATCATTTCTTGTGCTATGTACCCTGGAGACAGATGGCTGTGTGTGTGCACATGTAGTGAGATTGAACATTTCTGTTTTCTTCTGGAGTAGCCACCCTCTGGGGCAGCCCACCCCTGGGACATGATGACCACCCTGTTCCCATGCCCCTGCTTAATCTAGTTTTCCCCTGGGTAAAAAATGTCATTTGCTTTCTTTTAAATGTTAATGATTTTGAACATCTCTCACAACTTTTTAGCTTTGAAGCTTTGTTTTCTGAAAATTGGCTATTTATATCCTATTACCATTTTTCTTGGGAGAAGGACCTGGCAACACCCTCCCAAAAATCAATCTGCCATTGAAAACCCTATGAACAGCAAAGAAGCATTGACAATAGTGTTTCCTCTGTTGTACAGAGGGTGGCTATGAGTCGGATACTGACTCGACGGCACCTAACAACAACAAAAACCATTTTTCTATTGGGACAGCTATCTTTTTTTCCTTGATTTGCAAGATTTTCTTGTACATTTTAGATATTCATCCTTTATTGGCTTTAGACTTTACAAATCTATCTTTTCCAAACAAGCATGTATTCCTTAACTTTGTCCATGATCTTCTTCATTAGATATTACAGTTCAATCTCTCAATTTTTTATGAGTTGGACACTTGGGGTTTTGCAACCCTAAATTAAAAAGATATTTTTCTACATTTTCTTCTATTAGCTAAAGTTTTAGCCTTCATATTTATATCATAATTATTTTAGAATCCACCCTTTACATGTGATGTTAGTCAGGGGTCTAGGATATTTTTTCCTATATAATGAATATATTAGTCAGAACTAACCAGGAAAATGATCACTGTTTCTAATGTTTACAACAGAAAGAATTTAATGTAGGGAATTGGTTACATAGGTGATTGTAGGCCTAATAAGGTAACCAAGAGATGATGAGGCAGCCAGGACATTAGCAGTAGTAGGAAACAAATGTAATTCTTAAATGGAACAATGAGCAAAGCAAGAGCCACAATTATTGGAACTCAGGGACTCGGGTCTACTTGGTGGAAGATGGAACCAAAGCAGACCTTTTGGAGTTCTTTCTGGGGTAAAGAAAGAGATATAGTGTTTCCAGAAGTGTCATTAAATGGACAGAGGGCAGGAGAGAAATAACCTGGCTTCTTTGTTCCTCTTGTTCTCCATTCTCTTCCATTGCCTCTCATTGACCTCATCTGGATGAAAAATAGGTCCCATGAAAGACTGGAAATGCTGCCTGCAGCCTCTGATATTCAACAGAGGAGACAAGGAGCTGGGATTGATAGCAAACAGGCTGGGAACAGCACTGTGAGCTGGTATTTCCCAACATCATCTGCTTCCCACCTATTTCTAGTCCTATTTTTGACATATACCAAGTTCCTCTATCTATCTATCTATCTATCTATCTATCTATCTATCTATCTATCTTTCTATCTATCCATCTATCATCTATCATCTACCATCATCTATCTATCCTCTATCATCTATCTTTCTCTTTATTCACTACTGTGTTCCACTTGCCTGGTTGTCTGTTCTTAAACAAGTTCCATTTTTTTACCACTATGGTTTTACAGCATGTCTTATCCTTTCTTTACTCCTCTTTTAAAAAAATTGACTTAACTATTCATGGACCTTATTTCTCTGCATAAATTTTAGAATAGGTTTCCATTTTCAGTTAATTTTCTATATCTGTTATTAAAACTCCTCACTCTTTGTCATAGGAGATATTTTGTATACAGCTGTAGAAGAAAGAGGAGTAACAATAGCACCCAGTCTCAGAAGCTATTGCGGTTTCCCTCACTCACATTCTTTGGCCTAAGTAAGTCTCATGGTCACGCCAATTTTAAGAGATTGGAAAAATACAATCCTTCTGTGTTCCTGGGAGGGGAATTAGCAATCTTTGGTTAATAACATTAATGATGAGACTATGGTCTGCTCTTCTTGTTGCCAAATTCTCAGATCACTGACCTTCTATATGTAAAACACAATCATGCCACCCTAACAGAAACAACACAACAGTCTATGCAGTCTCTGGAATCAGGTAGAAGTCCAAGATCTGAAAAGGATGCTAAGTGACCTCCTTACCAAACCTGGACATTTCTTCCCTTATTCTGGCAATTTGTAAACTGAAAAAGGTTTTTTCTATGCTATATGCCCCTGCCACACCTAATAGACAGAGACGATAAAACCAAAATAAACCACCTATTAGAAAAGAAAAGTATAGAAGATGCATAATAGTTACTGGAGTTCTGAAGTTGAATGATGAATATTTAGCATGGATGCATAATAGGACAGCATAACCTGGTGGTGATCTTTTATGTGACATATGCTTGCTTAAGGCTCCAAGGTGACTGGGTTATCTTGTCATTAAATCTCTGGGTATTGGATGTCATTCACAAGCTTTGTTGTTGTTGTTGTTGTTGTTGTTGTTGTTGTTGTTGTTAGGTGCCGTCGAGTTGGTGTCCGACTCATAGAGACCCTCATAGAGTTTTCAAAGGCTGACTGTTTTGGGATTGCCTTGGGAGTGGATTGCCAGGTCCTTCTCCCATTCACAAGCTTTACTCATCATAATTTCTTCTACTTGGGAATTTCTTCTACTTGGGGATAATCTGCTGTGGGCACTATATTATTGTTGTTGTTGTTATAATAATAATAATAATAATAATTATTATTATTATTATACAAATAAGAAATGCTTTGCTGTTAAAAATTAGAAAATCTTTAAACTGGTAACAAAATTACTAAAAGCTGCCCATAAATCTGCCCCCTACAAATGACTACATTTAATCTTTTAGGAAGTATTCCAGTCCCTGAAAGTGAATGGCTGGAAGGGTATAATCATTATGATGACTTATGGGAATCCTCCTCCACCCTAGTGCTTTGTATTAATCTCTTTTATAGAACTTTACACATTTTAATGTAGTTATTTGCCGATGATTATTAGCCCAAGAATCAGTTGAATTATGTTTTAGCTCCCTCTCTAATTTGCAGAAACTCTCTTTTTTAAAGAAGAGAAAACATTAAAAATCATGCCAAGGGGTTGGAACTTTCCTCCAGTAAGTGATTGGGAGCTATTAAAGGGTTGAAATCAGTTGAACTATCCAAATTAATCTTTGTAGAAGAAGGTCTCCCTGGAGCCAATAACACATGAACTTAAGCGAGTGAAAATAGCATTTATCAGACATGGTGTTGTGCTAATAGTATTGTCTCTGGTGTCTCACTTGGTCCTTTTCATACTGTAGCATATGGCTAACCATCCTCAGGTTAGTGATAGAAAATTGAAATCTCAGCGGGGGTAAACAATCTAACCAAGGACATGCAGGTAGTAAGTGTTGGAGGAGGGAAAGAAACTTAACAGGCACAACTAATGAGTTTATTCAGAGGCTGGTTTGAAAGGGACTTCAGCAATCTAGGTGGGCTCTGTGCCCATTCAATGATGAGAGGTTAAAATGCTTCACCAGCTACCATCTGAACACAGCAGCATTGGCTGGTAACTGTCCGCAGGGGTTTTTCCCTATGACTCATACATAGCGGGGAATCCTGAGGGAAGCTCAGCTATTACTTCTTGAAATTTAGAGTCTTTACAGACTCTGTGTTGATTATAGACAGATAGGAATCCTTGACAACAGAGAGATTAAAGGAGAGACCTTGGGTAATTCCCTTTCTCTCTGTACCTCAGTTTCTTTAACCACAAAGAATGAAATCATCTGCAAAGTTTCTTTTCATCCTAATAGTCGAGGATAATGCTGAGTACCTACTGCAGTGCTGAGTTCTAGGTAGAGGCTTAACAGTTGTGTTACCCATTTATAATAAACCAACACAATGTTATTATACCCGCAGCTATACCACTGTGGTGTCCAGCATCCAATCCTGTCAGATCTCTGAAACTAAGCAGGGTTGGACCTGTTAAGTACTTGGATAAGAGACTGCCTGGGAACACCAGGTGCTATAGGCTTGGGAGAAGGAGCCGGCAGCCCACTGCAAACAAACCAATCTGCCATTGGAAACCCTATGAATAGCAGAAGAGCACTGACAATAGTGTTTTACCTGTTGTACATAAGGTTGCTACGAGTTGGACACTGACTCAAAGGCACCAAACAAAAACAATGTTATTACACTCATTGCTGGTTGAAATAGATTGTAAGAATGGGCATAAGATACATGTTCTTAGTTACTCAACTCATGTATTTAGTAGGCTATAAGATTCATGTAGGGGAGCTACATGCTTGTCTATCCTACATTTTAGAGGCTGTCATCAGTGTCTCAGATATAGGTAGTGAAGCAGTATTGTTGAAGGAAAGAATTAACAATGAATGCAAAAAGGCTGCTTCACTTCCAGTACCTTTTCTTACTTTACTCATAAATAACACAGTACTAAAAATTACTTGGATCCAGTAGTTCAGGAAAATCTCATTTCCTAGACTTCCTTGCAGCTAGATGTAATCCATCATGTTATTAAATTTTGTCTTATGGAATGTAAATAGAATTAGCATTGACTTTTTCAGGAAATATTCTTAAGGGGAAAGGACATGATTCTCTTCTTCTGGCTGGCTAAGATGGATAAATGGCTAAGGTGTTTGGAACATGGATCATAATGAGTCAAGACAGAAAGACAGGGAAATACGGGGGACATGGAAAGGGAAAGAGCTTTCACCCCGGGATCTGATTTGAATCTCACTAGATGAGAATCAAGCTCTTTGACAGGACTACCAAGAAAACCGCTGTGAGGACTGTCTGCAAAGAGATTTTATTTTGGGGAGACTTTTTGAATAATGAGAATGTTAGCTAAAATAACAATAAGCCATGCTTGGGGTTAAAGTATATGTAACCTTTGAGTTTGACCTTGCTTTCTTCTCTATAATTCTGTGTTTCTTTGAAACATTCCCAGGCAGCTCCCTTGTGATAACTTTTCTTATCTGGAAACCTACACAGTGTACCTTCTGAACCACCTTATAATCTCATTTTACTAAAGGGAATTTCCTCCAATACAAAAACCTAAACAACCTCCCTAATCCATGGTAGGGGACTTTCTAAATAGAGCTTGAAGCTCACATCACTCTAGGCACCCAGAGCTGGGCTCCCAGGACTGACAACACTAGGGGTGTGTCCTAGGTTAAATAAAACTGGAGGGAACACGTGTCCATGTGCTTCTTTCCTTCTATTCTCTCTTGAGAAGCCCATGTCCATGTCTTGGAAGTGCATCTCTCTCTCTCTCTCTCTCTCTCTCTCTCTCTCTCTCTCTCATTTTAAAGTATGTACCTAATAAACTCTTTATAACTTTGTCCCATTCTCTTTGACTTCCCCTGAAATTCTTTTCTGCAACAAAGCCGAGGACCTGTCTTAACCTGAGTCCCCACTAGGGAAACTGCTCAGGTGAGGCAGAAATGCTGAGCTTCATCTCTCTGCTGCACCACTGATGACAATAAAATGGAAGCTATATGTTGGGGATATTATTGTGGTTGTTGTTGTTAGGTGCCGTCAAGTCGGTATCTGACTCATAGCAACTCTATGTACAACAGGAGAAACATTATTGCCATTGCTTCTCTGCTATTCATAGGGTTTTCAATGGCAGATTTATTTTTGAGAGTGGATTGCCGGGTCCTTCTCCCATATGTTGGGGATTGTTGTTGTTAGGTGCCATCGAGTCGGTATCTGACTCATAGCGACTCTCATTGGGTTTTTAATGGCCAACCATTTCTGGATTGCCTTGGGAGTGGATTGCCAGGCCCTTTTCCCATTTTTGCGGTGCTGGGAATTGAACTCGGGACTTCAGAGATTGCAGAGCAGCACTCTACCAACTGAGCTAAATCCCAGCCCATGTTGGGGATAGCAGATCAATAAAAGGCATGAGTACCTGAAAATAGTCAATCCTCTATACACAACTTGTACTATTTGTGTTTACATAAGCACAAGAGAAGATTTATATTTTGCATAAAACACAATTACCTTTGATTTACTATTTATTGTAGCTAGACCTTTTACACAGTAATTTTGAAAAAAGAGCACATTGCTTTCATATTTATTATTTCAATGAATAGCTGTTAAAATATTTTGAGAATGGCTAGGATAAACTTCATAATCACATATGGTAGGTATGATTTTGGGCGATGACCCGGGGATGCCTATCCAGTTGGCCAATAGTTTTTGTATAAATACAGGGTTTATTTTGTATAAATACAGGGTTTATTTGTGCAGTAACTTGAATATTTTACATTAAGTTTCTCAATAGCCCTTTTATTTTTACAGAAAACTTATATATTACTATTATTTGCGTGAGTTTGTTAATGTAAAAGCACCTTATTTTTGTGAATGGAGTAAGGTAGGAATCTAACTTCAGGAAAAAATAAGATAGGTGTCTCAATCCATTTACCTTATGGTATATATTTTTTCCACTAATTAAAACTATGTTTATACTATATTAAATTCCATATAGGTACATTGATATTTGAAGAGTAATGGGTAGGAATTTTGCCAATTTGATTAAAGAGTGTACAGATTCAAGATTCTTAACAAGTTTCAATCTGGAAAAACACGCACAAACAAGCTACATAAAAGATCATACTGATTAAATTTCTGAAAACAAGTAATGAAGAGAAGACAATATTAAAAACAGAAAAATTTATATAAAGAAGTGCAAATGTATAAATCCAATTTCTCACCAGAAACTAGGTATTCCAGAAGAGTAAAAAATCAGTAAATTGTTGAAAGCATAAAAGAAGCTATAAACATGGAATTCTCTATCTGAAAAAAAATATTCAAAACTACAGGCACACTGAAGACATAAAAAAAAAAAAAAAAACCTGAGAGAATTTGTCCTAGGCAGACCGAGATCATAAGAAATGTTGGAAAGTAAGTTCTTTAGATGGAAGAAAAGTATTGATGAAAGTTTAGATCTATTTAAAAGAATGAAAAGCTTCAGATATGGTAAATACTGAATAATTTTTAATTTGCTAAATTTATTGCATTTCTTAAAAACAATTGATTGTTTAAAGCAAAAATCATATCAATGGATTGTGCATTTTAACCTGTATAAGGATAAATATTATGATAAACTGGCACAAAGTACATGAGAACATGAATTGATGTATACTGTTATAAGGTTTTAAATTTATGTGTGAGATGATGTGCTATTAATTGAAGGTAGAAGGTGATAAATTAAGGATGCAAGGATACATCCATG
>VMDO01001297.1:0-20220 GCA_007922755.1 Pedetes capensis
AGATAGCTATATGATGAATGTGATTGCCAAGTGCCATCCTATGAAAAGGAAGGAATCTTCAATATGGGAAGTGACAAGTGGTACAAGGAACCTTAGCAACAATGTATAACATTTCAACTTTTTCAGTGTAGTCAGTGCAGTGTGAGTTATGATTGACAGGTATATTTTAAAGTGGCCTTAAATCACAAATTATAAACAATGCTTCTGGCACAGAAATTTCTGTCAAATAAACATATGGTGCATGCCCTTTACCTTATTCACCATATCTGGCACTATGTGACTTCTGGCTCTTCTCCAAAGTCAAAAGGATCATGAAACCAGATGCAGTGGTATACATCCATCATCACCATGACTTGGGAAGCTTAGGCAAGAGGATCACAAGTTCAAGGCTAGAGGCAGCCTGCATAACTTAGCAAGACCCTGTCTCAAGATAAGGTTTTTTGTTTTTTGTTTTCTATTTTGTTTTGCTTTGTTTTATTTTGTTTTATTTTGCAGTACTGGGGGTTGAACTCAGGGTCTCCCACTTGCATGCTTTGCAACTGCTATACCACTGAGCTGCACCCTTGGCTCATTCTTTTATTTTTTTGAGATAGTGCCTCACTAAATTACACAGACTACCTCTGGTCTCGAACTTGCGATCCTCCTGCCTCTGCCTCCCAAGTCGCTGGGATTATAGGCGTGCACCACTGTACCTGGCTATAAAAAAATTTTTAAAGGGACTGGAAGTGTAATTCAGTGGTAAAGCACTTGAAAAGTATGCACAAGGCCCTGGGGTCAGCCTCCTAATACTTCAAAAAAAAAAAAAAAATAGACCATGAAAGGCAAACATTTTGAGTCAATTCACAACATTGAGGCAGCCAAAATAGCACACTCACAAAAGAGGACTTCCAAAATTCCTTTAGAAAGTGGCAAGAAAGATGGGATAACTGTATTCAAACCTAGTGGGAGTATTTTTGGTGTCTCTTACTATAGTAAATTGTCTTACTTAAACATTCACCATATTTCTGGATCACACTTCAGATGTATGAAAATAGTACAAAAAGTAGGTAACGTATTAATGGAATTATACTATTATGAGATTCTTACATTACATGAAAAGTGATACAAAATTATTTCAAGTTACAATATAAATGTCAGGGATGCTGTGTTAGTAAGCTTTTTGTTGCTATGACAAAAATACCTGAGAGAAATAATTTAGAAGGAGGAAAGGTTTAGTTTAGTTTGTGGTTTCAGGAATTTCAGTCTGTGGTTGGCTGACTCCATTGTTTCTGAGCCATGATAAGGCAGAGTATCATGGCAGAAGGGCATAGTGAAGGAAAGCTGCTCACTTATAGCAGCCAGGAAGCAGAGAGCAACAGAGAGAGGAAGGGGCTGGGAACAAGATCATGCCTCCATGGTCTACTTCCTCCAACTACATCCCACTGTCTACAGTCTCCCCCACCTCCCAATATCATCTGTTGAATTATGAACTTATCAACGGATCATCCATTGATGAGGTTAGCACCCTCATGATCCAATCACCTCTCAATAGCACTATCAGCTAGGGACAAAGCCTCCTACATATGAGCTCTTGTCGTTGTTGTTAGGTGCCGTCAAGTCGGTATCCAACTCATAGCGACCCTCATAGGGTTTTCAATGGCTGGCTGTTTCAGGATTGCCTTGGGAGTGGATTGCCAGGTCCTTCTCCCATTTTTGCGGTGCTGGGAATTGAACTCGGGACCTCAGAGACTGCAGTGCAGCGCTCTACCAACTGAGCCAAATCCCAGCCCTATGAGCTCTTAGGGGCATCTTATATTCAAATCATAACAAAAGTATATTATTATGCCCGAAGAATTCTTTGTGGTAGATTAGCTACTACTTTGATTTAATAGTATTTCTATTAAAACTGTTTAAGGAACACTATGAAAGTGACTTTAACAGCAACACAACTCACTGGAAAGTACTATAAAATTATAATTGGATACAAATATGTTTAATAGAAAAACAAGATTTTCTTCTAAGTTATTTAAAGATGTTCTAAGTCATTCTCTCTTTTAGATTCAAAGAAGATTCAGAATAAATCAAGGAGATGTAATGGATTGAAAAATGTAGACAAAAATACTCCCAAACTTTCAAATTTGACTGTTTCCCTTTCCCCATTTCCAGCCATATAATATGGGATAAATTTAAAATATGAATTTTTATAAGCAGAGCACAAGTTTGGATTAGAGATTAAAACTCTTCGTGGAGAAGCTACCCTGAAAACTGGTAAAATTTTGTGGTTTTGTAATAATCAATATAGCAAATAGTTGCTGAATGTCTATCATAGGCACCAAGATGAGTTAAATACAGAGGTGTTGATAGCCCAGGTCTTTGAGCAATTCTCCATTTAAAATAGGAGAAATAAAATGAGTACACATGTGAACTATAATTCAGTACACAAAAAATATCCAATAAGAAAATTGCCATATTTAAAGTGGCAGAAATTAAGAATGTAGTGGCAGAAATTAAGAAAATCTTCAGAACATTTGAGATCAGCTTGGAAGGCTGAGTAGGATTTTGTCAGTGAAGATGGGGTGCTCAAACAATATGCACAAGAGTAAGAAACCATGGTGTGTGAGAGGGAATAATCCAATCCTTCAGTTTGCCTCTTTCCACAGTGACTAACAGAAGAGCTATCAGAAATAACTCAGACAGGCAAATTGGGGCATCCTGAGAAGGGATTGATATATCATCCCAAGGGTTTAGACTTTTATTCTGTAGATTATCAGAAGTCATTCTTCACAAACTAATGGTTTAGCATAATCAAACCATATTCTCAGGGAACATGATCACAGCAGATAGGCTAGAGTCAAAAGAGATTATAATCAGTCCTATAAAAACAAGCTGCTGGCCTGGAGGATGATAGCATGCCAGAGATTAAACTAGAATAACATTGAGGCAGAAGCCAGACTTGATTCCTAGGAAGATCCTGCCAAGGAAATCTCGAATTACTGAATATCATAGATTGATTGCCTCTAGTATGGCAACTTTGCATTAGGTACTGCGTGGCACATAAAAATGTCTGGCATTTCTTATTAAAGAGCTTGATAGCCAATGAAAATCAACACAAACCCAAATCATCAAAACATAACTTTGAATGAAATAGATAGCTACAGAGTTTTCCAACCCTCAGGACAGGATCTGATTCTGCCTGGACAATGGTAGCTACTTGGGAATTGTAGGAACAGCTATAAGTTGGGCATAGAGCTGCCTACTGGAATAGAAAAGTACTGAAAGAACAGCTTAGATTCAAATGGGAGAGGAAGTCCAGTTTGGCATAAAGAATGCAGAATCCAGAAAGTATAGCCATTAATATAGGAAAAAATCCAGATACAGGATCTCACCATCAGGGAACCCAATCCTTAGTAGCACGATGTGCTATCTTTAGACAGCAGAAATAGAGGAATCTAGAAATAGCCAACAATTACTGACACAAGCAAGGTGGCAGGCCAAAGGGCACCACATATTCTGTCATCACACAGAAAAGCCCTTCCTATTGGGCTTGAGTTCAAGTGCAAGGCACTAATATAGGAAGAGTGTAGCAGATAACTATAAGGTGAGCCTGAGAGAGTGCCTACATTATAGAGACTCTCATCTCAGAGGTCAACAGTAGATTCTGAGGCACAGAGAACATGAACAGGAAGCCAATTACTAAAACTGAGCTACATATTTGAGAATATGTTTTGGAGCCTAATAATAAAGCCAGCTAGAATTGGAATCCACAGTTAGCACAAGTCACAGTTTATAAAGCTAAGGTGATGAGCTAAAATTGCTTAAGCCCACCAACCAATTCTGGTACTATCTGTCCTACAGCATAAGGTGAAACTGAGTTTGAGGGGGAATAAGTCCTATCAATAAGGGGGAAGGAAAGTGGCCAATTCTGAAGAGTCAGGTCTTGGCTGATAAACAATTGCTCTGCATTAACCCTGGGGAAGAAACCGTGATTCTGAGCCCAAGATCAGAGAGAAACTCCACCAAATAGATAATATTGGAACTGAAGTTTTCATAACAAATAAGGCCTCCCAAGATGGGGAAGAAAAGGACTTGCCAGGCTATGAAAATGGTATGAGTGAAGGAATGAAATTATAACATGTCTGGTCCCCAAGAGTGACTGCAACATCAGTGATTTTTAGAGTAGAAAAGAAGAGTGAGGTCAGGGAGACCCAGATAACTGAGGCCCAAAAATGAACATACATAGTCGGGTCTTCATTTCATAGGTAATAGGTAGACATTAAGGATTTTAAGAAATGATAGGGTACCATTCTGGACAGCAAGCCCAACAATTTTTTGTTGTTGACTTTTTGTGGCACTGGGAATCGACCCCAGGGCCTTGTGCATGCTAGGTAAGCACTCAACCACTGAGCTATACCCCCAACCCAAAGCCTGACAATTGTATCTGACCTACTACTCCTCTATCCTTTCAGTTTCAAGACATCCAATCACAGGAATATTGACATTGTCCTTACTGCTCCAATGCTGGACCAAATGGGATCCCAGGAACTCCTGCCTGGCCTACCTTTATATTCCATCTCTATCACTCATGGCCATTCTGATAAGGAATCCCTGCCACATTTCCTTTTAACCCCAGTAATCTCATTATATTAGTTATTTTTAGTGTATGACTTAATGGGTCTCATGATGACATTTCCATACGTGTATATCAATGTACATTGCTCATGTTCACCTGCCGCATTACTCACTCATGTCTGTACTTCTTTTTTTTTTTTTTTTTTGGTGCTGGAGGTTGAACCCAGGGCCTCGCGCCTGCATGCTTTGCAAGTGCTGGACCACTGAGCTGCACTCCAGCCCATTTTTGGTTTTTTGTTGTTGTTGTTGCTGTTGTTTTTAATTTTTTGAGACAGGGTCTCACTAAATTACACAGACTACCTCTGGTCTCGAACTTGCAATCCTCCTGCCTCTACCTCCCAAGCCACTGGGATTACAGGTGTGTGCCACTGTGCCTGGCATGTCTGTACTTCTTATTATTTCCTGTCATGCTCTCCACGGCCACCTTTGTCTTTTTGTTCCTCTGTCTCTGGGTCTTTACTCTTTGCTGTCTGACAGACAACTGTTCAGGCCTTGATCCCTGGCCTGGTTTCTGCACATGTTCCTACTAGTATGCAATACTTCCCAGATTCAACCTTGCCCACAGCTGCCACCTAGGCTTTCCCTTTAAGATAAATCTTGGCAACATAACTGTCCAAAGAGGTTATGGTGGTGGTAGTAAGAAAGTCCCAACCAGGTGATTTTTATGTTGACACCTCATCGTCTCCTCCAAACTCTGACTTTTACTTGATGCTCTGACTAGTCAAAGTGTCTTACCATTCACTTTCAAGTGGATTTCATCATGCTCTACTGAGTGAAACCATCTGTATTCCAATTCAAATTAGTAAATACAAGAACAGGATTTCAACATTTAAAAAAGTACAAGAGGGGATGGGGGAAGAAGGCAAGCAAAGAAATATGCACTGTTTGTCCATAGGTTTCTGACTGAGACCAGAAAGCAAATCATTCAGTAAAAAGCTGAGAGATTCTTCTGAGTAGCATACTTCTATTGTTTTAGTCTCAGGGATGCATCAGAATAAGGCTATGGGGAAAAAAGTCATTTATCTCTAAAGTGAAAAGGAATGAGGGGAAATATTTTCATAGGTAAAAAGAAATTAATAAATTACAAAAATAACAATTCAAAGTCACCTTTTTGGTCTAATTAGTACCACACATTTGAGTAGAGAAGTATTTATTAAGTTCATGTCCATATCTATGTGTTCTTTAAAAACTCAAAAAACATTAATTATAAAAGATAAGTTTGGAACAAGAATGTAAACTATGAAACTCTGCATCTCATGAATTGAGCAGTCTGAATTGATGAACTAATGAGTATTAGACTTACTGATGTAAATCACAAGTGAACCATATGGCCATATGCTCTGGTTCCAGAACTGAAAATAAATATTTGGCTTCTTCTTCTTCGAATACCTCTGGAAAAAAATTTTGTCAACAGTGTGATAACATAGAAATGCGATATTCTGCACTTCTGATTCTTTGATGAGTGAGAGGCTGTAGTGAGAAACAGAAAAAGTGAAATTTGGGAACATGAATAAAACCCCAGGAATATACATTAGTATTCAACTGAACTCACATAACTCAATTCTCCACAGTATTGGAAGACCTCTTAGCAGAAAATAAATTAAAGTTTTCAACTTTGGCAGTGAGCTACTTTCAACTACATTTTTTTAAGCTTAAAAACTGAAATTATCTTTTGGATTTAAATAATTACACTTTTGGTTAAAGCAAAAGATAACTAAATCTGGCTATCTTAAGCACAAAAGCAATTTAATGGAAATATTGAGGTCTCATAGAACAAAAGCAAAGCTAAGGAACCAGATTTGGGAAATGGAATAGCCCAAGGTTCCCACAAGGAAGCAGGAATTTCAGCCCAGATCACAGAGCAGCATGAGCCAAGCCACAGGCCACCATCATTACTACACTGAGATAAATGAGTCTATTCCATCTCCAGATTCTTGAGTCATTTTTCAAGGTGGAATATTCCAGAGAGAGTACCTAACTGGCCAAACCAAGTCAGATGCAATTTCTTAGCTATGAGGTATAGGAAAAGGGAGGACCTGACTTCTTTAGCTTTCAAAGGGGAAGATCATTTCCATCTGGATTACATATAATTGGAGAGTTTGCAAAATGGAAAATGTGGTGTGTTAGTCAACTTCCCATAACTGTGACAAAATACCTGAGAAAACCTGCTTAAAAAGAAAGGTTTATTGGGGCTCAAGTTTCAGAAGATTCAGTCCTTAGTCACTTGGGCCCAATGTTTTGGGCCTGTGGCAGCACTATACATCATAGTAGGTATATGTGGTAGAGAAGCCTCCTCACTATCATGGAGGGTAGGAAACAAAGGAAAGAGATGAAGCATCTGGGGTCCCAATATCCCCCCTCAAGGGCACAGATTCAATGACCTAACTTACTTCCACTAGGCTCTACTTCCTAAAAATCCCACTACCTCCCAGTAACACCACAGGCTAGGGAGCAAACTTTTAACACATGAGCCTTTGCAGAACATTCAAAATCCAAACTATAGCATAGGGTGTGAATAGCAAAGGGTATTAGATACTGAACACTGAGGAAAATCACATATCCACAATCTACTCTTGTGCACAAATTTTTTCCTCCCTAACAAAAGCCATGTATCCCTAAGGTACCTGAGAACACTCTCACTCCTTTTCAGAGGAAAAACACCTAAAGTAAGTAGCTACTGCCTCCCACTACCTTAATCCAGGATTTCTATTTTTTGTACTCTTTTCCCCATATCTGAAACATGTGGCCTAAATATAAATATAACCACAATGTACACGATAAAGTAGAAAATAGAGGAAAGCAAAGAAAAAAGTCAGATATAATATTTATTTACCATTATAGAGTAGATAATACAGTAAAGGCTATAGTACTCATTTCTGTAAATAATCACAAAGCTGTTTGCTGTTACTTTTTACTTTCCTTCTCCTCTGTGCATTCTATGCTTCCTTTGTTCCATTAAGCACAGGTTGTTAGAGTATTTTGCTGAGCCCTGGTGGTACTGACTGAGGCAAAACCTTCTTTCTCAACTTTATCACACAGAAATCTCTCTTTATGACACTCACCCTAGGACATGATGAGATTGAAAGAGCCAAATGGCAGTGTGGCACTCAATGCAATATCACTGTTGCATCCAAGTTGGAATCATTCCTACCTTTAAGCTAAGGAATTTGAAATAGCAAATTCCACCATGCAAGGTAAGAAGTTAAAAAAAATTGCAAGCAGATTATTAGGAGTAATTGCCCTTATGTCTCAGGCCTGTGTAATCTGGTTATTCTGGTCCCAGAGAACCACTTTGATCACAAAGAGAAAATCTCTTTGGTTCACACTAACTGTATCATCATGCTGTCCTTACTGACCATTATGGAAATAATAGCTGTTGTAACCTGCAATCAAAACCACAATATGAAGGAGCAAAAAGCCAATTAAAAGGGAGTCTTTATTAAGCCGGCGACCACAGAGGACTAATGCCTCCCTAAACCCCGTGGCACCGAGGAACAGTTATGAGGGGCTTATAAAAGCAAAACCCACATCCTGTGGGGCAGGCTTTAGGTTTAGGGGCTTTTTCAAGTTCCTGACATGCATCATGTAGGCAATCATGAGTGATAAGCAGTTGGTACAGAAGCTAAGATAAACCGTTGAAGATTAGCATTAACATATGACCTAGGGTGTAAAACAAACCACATACCTGACCTAACCTATGCAAGCAATAAGTACAGAAGCAGAACAGGCAGCTAAAATTTTCCATTCCCACTAGAGTCCTACCTAAGATGGTGTCAGTTCTGGTCACACAGTCACCCTTTATAAGAGCTGTTTTGTTTCTGATGGTTTAGTGTAGCTACCTGCCTCTCCACCCCTGAATCTTCCCATCAACACTGAAATCAGGTACCTCATTTCAGTTGTGTGATCTCCTATCACAATCCTCATCTTCAGAAAATAGCTCTTTCCAGAAATAATATTTCCTTACCAACATATATCTGAAGATGGTGAAGAGACAGGATTTTGAGTCTACTTGGCAGGGGTTATGCTTAGGATGTAGTTGGATAAAATGTGCACTATAGTGACTCCATATTACCCTTTGCTTGAAGTTTTTAATACATACCTTTACTCCATCCTAAAAAAAATGCTTTCATCTGGTGCAACATTTTGTGAGCCAACCTTGACACCAGATTTGGGTTAACTAGCCAAACAAATTATTAGAACCATGCAGCTGGTCAGGCTTACTCCGAACACAAAATATGTGGTAATTAATGCAAAATTTTTAAAAGCCAGGTATATGATTATATTCCTTGCTAGTGATCAAGTACAAAGTCATTCCCACACATACTCCAAAAATATTTTTCCTAAAACCTATTATTCTTACAATTGTAAGGCTTCTTACCCAAGGAGCGACCTCATAATATATCCCCAGGTCATGTTGGTATTTAACTCTCATCATTCTTCAAAGCAAAGCAAATGTAAAACAGGTGAGGAACTTGGAGAACAAATTCTTCTTTCAACTAACCCTTCAATCAAAAGAACAAGAGCCTTCAAGAAAGAAAATAACTGTCTTATCAGAACAGAGAGGAGGAGGTCATTCCTTTGAGAAACAGAAACTGTATATAGGGTGGGTATTGGGGTTGTTCACATTTGTGTCTTCCCAGGAGCCCATCCCACTGCCCAGCGACCTACTCTTCTCTAACCAATACCTGCATTTCCATGGAAGTGGCATACATGGTGAAAGAGGTATTCAATTGATGTAATTTGGTATGCCTTAGAATTAAAATCTGAATTTGGGTTTTGGCTATTGCAGCCCTACAGCTGCAAGATAATGAATTCTTTCATTATGCTTATAGAACATCCCTGAATTTCCATCTGTGGCTTGAACTGAGAATGTAGGGACTTGAGCTTATCATTCCATGTTTAAGCTGCTCAATTTTATCAGAAGCAGGCCCTCATTATTTTTTCCCACCTTTCCTACTATTTCTGGGTGATGACAACATGGACCACTGAGCCTTCTCTTCAATGGATCCAGATTACTGATGTCCATAGGCAATCATTTCATTTGCTATCTTATCACTGTAAGTTCTATCCTGCTAGATCACCACCCTAGAAAAATCAGACATTCAGTTCTACCCATCCCACCCTAGACTGAAAACCAGTCTCCAGTTACCCATATTTCCTTAAAATGTTACCTAAAACCCCCTTTCCTCTTACAAATTTCTGAATAATGTGGTTAAGTGACTGTAGTTTCCAGATCCTAGCTCTGTCATTCACATGATTACTATTAGTCCATTTCCTTCTTGGGTCTTTATGGGAAGCCACTCTGGAAGAAACAGGGTGTTTGCAGCAAAGAAATGAACAAACAAAAAACCTAAGGTTTTCATTCTAACATCAAATTGCAGTGAAAGCCCATGGAAATTATTAGGTGGGATGTGGATGATAAACCAGATTAAAATATATAGACAGGGCCAACTTAGATAAGGGCAGCAATGGTTGTTGAAGCAGTATAATAGGGCAAAATATGACAAGTCAGTGTATCAGACTAGCCTGCTGAAAAGTTATCTGTCTTGTCTTCAGCCTCAAGGTCATCACTCCCATCCCTACAACCCTACATATTAGAATGTAATCAGGACTTTGTGTCCCTGAGACTGAGGGTGAAGAGACAGGCAGGGAGAATTTAACAGGTCCTTGTGGGGTTGTACAACACACTGGAGGATTGTCTGGAGGGACTATGCCAACAAGGTAACTCTGAAATAAATTTTTTTAATATCCCCAATGTATTAGTCATTAAATAGGACTATACCCTGGTGTCCAATCTCATCAGAACTCAGATACTAAGCAGGGTCAGGGCTGGTAAGTACTTGGATGGGAGACTGTCTGTATGCTTGGGAGAAGGACCTGGCAGCCTACTCCCCCTCCAAAATTAGCCATTGAAAACATTATGAGCAGCAGAGAAGCACTGACAATAGTGCTGGGCATGGCATGGTACTTGGGGTGTTTTGTTGTCTGTGAGTTGGACTTAACTCCATGGCACCTAACAACAAACAATCACAAAGGGAAGGAATAGATGGAAGAAGACCATAGCCCAGTCACTCTGAAGTTGTTGGTTTGTGGGGTAGCACTGGGACCAGGCCTTAAAGGTTCATACAACCATTGCCATTTCAGGTTCTGCTACCCCTGACAGGCTGAAATTGAGTACACTTGGGTTTTTGCACTAGGGTGACCAACCCTCCCAGTTTGGTTGAGACTGGAGGATCCCTAGGATTTATCAGGAAAGTCCTGGGGAAATCTAATTGATCACCATAGTTTGGGAGATCTGTTCACAGAGAAAGAGGAGCACTACCAGAGTTGCCTGGGCTCCAATGCAGTGGTGTAACTGTAGCCCACTTTAGTGTAGACTCAGAACTGCACAGTTTCCTGTACTAAGTAAGCTGTAGAGGTACTTGTACAATACAAGGGAAGAGAAGAACCTTGGATTCTATTTTCTAACTTAAGCAAATGTAGACTTTCTGCTGAGCTATGAAATGTGACACTTTTTCATAACCAATTCTGTGGAACAATTCCTGTCCCTTTAGATTATCAGATTAATTTTTTTCTTGAGCTCTTAGTGTATGTTTGGCCCAATGCCAGTAATTTATATGCATTACAAAAAGCTTATGATTTGGGTACTATACATATCTCATTTGCAGTTGAAGAAGTTGATGCTTAGATAGCCTAAGTAATTTATCTGAGTCTACACTGCCACATGTGACAGAACTTGACAGATTTTTAAAATCTATACTCAACTATTTGTTTAACTGTACTGTCTTGTTTATAGAGTAAAATGGATATCAACAGGCCTAAATTTTATGGAAAATTACAAAGAGACTTTTTTTTGCCTTTTTACTTAATAATATTCATAACTCACCATGTCCATTATTATTTAGAATATTTTAATGACCAAGAAAACACTTGTGATTTTACAGAACAGTCCCTGGCTCCACAGAGGGAAATTCACTTGTTGGGATTCTTATTGGTGGCACAAACTTTTGTCCTTCTTTGGAGATTTAATGTCCACATTAAATTGTAACTACCACACTTAAACTATAGAGACCCACATAGCGAGGTATTTAGAAGACAAATTAATCATAATGGGCTAGAGATATGAAGGAAAGCCCAAGTTACATAAGCACTTTGGTGTTTAAATTTGAAGCTATTTAGAATCATAAAGTTAATTTGTTAACATCCCAAACTCAACTTTATAAAAAGCTCATCTCACATTTGGTGTGTTTCAGCTTTTCATAAAGTATGTTTCTGCTGAGATAGAAGAGAGGAGAAAGCATGACCTAGATAAACTCAGGCAAAACTAATCTTGCAAGTTGATTTAAAAAAAACCTGCTTGGCAAAAATTCCCTTGCTAAAGTTTTGAAAATATCTTAGTAAGGACGGAAAAGATCCTAATCTAAATCAGGACGGAAAGCAGTGGTTTCCCAGTGATACACACAAAAAAAAGCCTGTGTCATTTGCTTCATTAGAGAGGCCATTTTATTTTAACATGACATTTTTAAAAGGCTAACTTATTTCATTTTCCCATTTTCCACATCTACAGCTTCTCTTGAAAAACATTTTTAAATTTGGCTTTTTAAAAATTCTGCTTTGCATCACAACAGACAAAATTGAGGTTTGTGGTTGCTCAATCCTAGTCAACTCAATCCAGAAGACAAGATTAATAATAAAGCAAACAATTTTACATAAAAATCATAATGTCTGACAAGAGACCCTTGTGCAACATACACAAAGAACTCCTAAAACTCAATTTAAAAAGGACATGAATGGATACTTCACAGAGAAGATGAAGAGAGCAAGTAAACATATAAAAAGATGTTCAACATCATATATTATTAAGGAATTACAAATTGATACACCAATGAGATATTGTTGTTTGTTGTTACTAGGTGATGTTGGGTCAGTGTCTGACTCATAGCAACCCTGCGTACAACAGAAGAAACACTGTTATCAGTGTTTCTCTGCTATTCATAGGGTTTTCAATGGCGGGTTGATTTTTGGGAGTGGATTGCCTGGGTCCTTCTCCCAAGCCTACAGCATCGGGTGTTCCCAGGCAGTCTCCCATCCAAGTACTAACTAGGCCCAAACCTGCTTAGCTTCTGAAATCTGATGGGATTGGACACCACAGTGCTAAGGCTGCAGGCACACACTTATTGGAATGGCCAAAATCCAAAACACTGACAATACCAACTGCTGGTGAAGATGTGGAGCAAATGGAACTCTCATTCATTGCTATTGAAAATGCAAAACGGTATAGTCACTTTGGAAGACAATCTAGCAGTTTCTTCCAAAATGAAACATATTCTTGCAATTTAATTCAGCAGTTCTACTGCTTGCTATTTACCTGAATAAATTGAAGATATATGTCTACACAAAAATGTATATACATGGATTTTTCTAGCAGCTTTATTCATACTTATCAAAACTTGGAAGCAACCAAGGTGTCCATCAGGAAATGCATGGATAAATAAATATCCAGACAAGGGAATATTATTCTTCACTAAAAAGAAGTGAGCTACCAAGCTATGAAAAGACATGGAGGTAAATGCATATATCTGAAAGAAAGACATGAATGTAAAAATATTCCACACTCTATATGTTAACCAGCTTGTGCAGTGCTGTAACTAAAATACCTGACAGGACAACATAGGAAAGTTTTATTTTAGCTCCTTGTTCAGAGGATTTCAATCCATAGTGCTTTCTCTCTCAAACCACTCCTTTTGGGGAAATAACAAATGCCACCCCATCTGTGAGGGACGTTGACCTACTATTTTAACAAACTTACCTGAACACAGCAAGAGAAAAGGTACAGAGTACTGAATTAGTCAGGATTCTTCTCAGAAATAGAACCAATAGAATTTATATATACAGAAAGGGAAAGGTTTTCAGGTATTGGCTCATGTGATTACAGAAACTGGCAAGTCCATTATTTATTGAATGGTGCATTCAGAATCAAATAGCTTTGCACCAAAGGGAGCAACAAATTCTATGTTAGTAGGAATCCACAGGGCAATCCCTTTCCCATGTATCTTGAGCACTGAAGCAAATCCCACTTTGTAGTAAACTTTCTTTTTCACCAGAATATCCCTAAAAGAAGCCTCTGGGTTTTAGGAATAAAGCTGCTGATGCAAGGCAGGAGTTTGCTTTGAGGTAAAATGATCCTTTAATTTATCATACAAACCATAAGACTGCTAGATCCAGGGAGTCTTAAAAATAAGTAAACGTGTTAACTGGTCCCCAGGCCTCATAAAGGGAATGCATAAATATAATCAGCCTAGGTTTAAGTGCCAATCCCTTGTTTGAAATCTAAGTGTTAGTTGATGTTAAGCTGTATGTTCAAAAGCAATGTGGGGAAGCCAGGCACATGGTACAAGCCTGTAATCTCAGATACTCAGGAGGCTGAGGCAGGAGGATCACTAGACCCTGAGTGTCTATACGAATCAGATAATAGACATCTGACCCCATAAAAGAGGGAGCTGATGGCCTTCTCCCTGGAACAGCCTTGGGCAGCAGCATATACATCCACTTCATGCTTCTACCATTACATCTGCTAAGACTTGCTAATAAAAGTATCATCATCCCCTAACCCTTGCAGAAGGACTCCATGTCCTTAAGACCTGAAGGTGTTTAGAGAAATTCTCTTCCCGTTCTCCATCATCAGAGTGTACCAAATCCTGGTTAGAATAGTGAGAAAGTATAATTTTGACCTCTCTTATTTAGCTAGAGATCCTTCCCTTCCTTCTCCACTGGAAGTCAGGAGGACAAGAGGTATTCAAGGAGGCATGGGAGCTTCATCTATAATTTTTGAGTCTGTGTCTCCCTGTAAAGACATTTTCCCATTTAGAAAAAAAAGAATCTGCTTCCAAGATCCACATCTAGACTTTGTGAAAAACTACCCAATGGAGATCATATATGAAATATAAAATGCTTCAGTCTATTTCAAAACTACAACTATTAAAAACATCCATTCATTCAATAGATATTCACTGAGCACCAAAGACCAAGGTGTTGTTCTGGACATCGGAGATGCTGGGGCAAGCAAAGCAGAGAAAAATGTCTGTCATCATAGAATGTATGGTCGGGAAAACACTGACAAAGTTTGTGTGAAAAACACTGGTGGTTTTTCATCGTATGTGTTTGTCATTGCCCTCTGTTACAGGTCTACCAAAAGAGTAGCATAAATATATTTATTTCTTTTAATACTTGGAACACTTATTAGGATCACGTTATATTCTCAAAAGTATCTCACAGTTGGCAAATTTACCAAGTTCTTTTGTCTATGAAGAATGGTTTTAATACTTCTTGACATCTTATGAACATAACTGATATAACTGCTACCAGAAAAAAAAGAGAAAGAGAAAGAGAAGAGAAGAGATGAAAGAAGAAGCAAACTCAGACTGCATTAGAAAAAGGCTATTATCCTGACGAAAGAAGATAATACTCTGTATTTTCTGCTATACAGATTCTAACTTCCTCGTTTTGTTTGGTTCTGGGGACATTTTAGGAGATCTTGATGAAGTATAGAACCTTTAGAAAAATATAGCAAGGAATATAAAACTGACCATTTAGATAGTATCAACACCTGGATGGTGCCAAATTGCCAAAGTTGCAGGACATTTTGATTTGGTATGAGGAAGAAATGCCCAGTTGGTGGAGTTTTACAGACCACCTAAGCAGTTGTGAGCTCACTCTTTTTGGAAAAGTCTAAATAAAAGTCGAACAACCTTTTTGAGTGGTATCATGTATGGAAGGATGGATGTTACATGACTTCTCAATTCCTTTTTACTTTTAAGCACTTATACTTAAATAGCCAGTAATAAGAAGTTATTAGTCTTATGTAGTAAATTGGCATCAGAAAACAATTCCTGCTCAAGACGAATAAGTCCAGATCATAAAGGATTTGGCAGATGCTAAGTTATGTAAAAAGTGTTAAAGCTATTCTTTTCAAGACAAAAGAATCTGGTAAATTTACCAAGTTTGAGGTTCCTTCAACAACAGAAAGTTGAGATCCTGACAGCCATCCTGAATACTGAAAGAAGTAAAAATACTTATTCTACTATTTTAGTAGATTTATAAGAGGGAGCAGTGACAAAGACATAAACTGAAAATTTTAGAGAAAATGCCATCATCTAAATTAAGGATATTCAGGAACTACATATTTCAAAACTCTGCTAAGGAGAATTTTTCTCACTGTGAATCTGAGTATGGAAAATACCATTTAGAATAACAAGTTTCCAAATGCTCAAATGTCTTTCTATTTGGTGTTAAAAACATAAATTTTAAACATTTGTCATCCTTTACTGCATTACTTACCCAATCATCCCATCTTCTTTTTGCCCTGTGTGTCTATCAAAACAGTTCTTCACACTTCATGTAGTACATACACACTGGGAGAAATGGTTCACTATTAGCCTGAAGCATCCCTGCATTTTCTTCCTGAGTAGACCAAGAATACAAGGTCTTGACCACCCTCTACCACATCACTTCTCAGGGTTGGTTTTGCAACCTTGAGAGTAGAGGGAACAGCTCCCCTAAGACAAAGAGCAGTCTTATTTTCACTTACCCTGAAAGTAACAGATTCCCCAAGCTTGGGGTTTCTCTCCTCTAATGCAACCCAATGCAAGGGCAAGTGAAAACATCTTTCTGTACCACCTCATGGGCAATTTAGGGGCATGAAACTGTGGCTTCTGCTTTTGCTGTGAATAATAAAGTTGGTTTTGTTTGTTTTGTTTTTGTTTGTAATCTCTGACCCAGGAGTCTCATATCTTCTCCCAGCATCCATGAAACAGAAAGAGGCTATTTGTTAGTTTGTAAGTAGGGTAAAAAATAAAATCCTTGCAACTGGGTCAGTAACCAACTTCCTGATAAATGGAGAAAAGATTGAGGTTGTCCAAGATTTTGTTTTACTTGATTCTATAATCAACACCCACAGAAGCAGCAATCAAGAAATCAAAAGATACATTGCACTTGGAAAAGCTGTTGCAGAAGACCACTTTAAAGTGTTGAAAAATAAAGATGTCACATTGAAGATGAAGGTGCTCCTGGCTCATTCTATGGTATTTTTAGTCACATCATAGGGTTGTGAAAAGGGACACTGAATAAGGAAAACAGGAGAACCATAAATGCTTTTGAATTGTGGTGCTGGAGATGAATATTGAATATATTATGGACTGCCAAAAGAATCAACAGACCTGTCCTAAAAAAAGTGAAACCAGAGTGCTCCTTGAAAGCAATAATGGTTAGACTGCATCCGACATATTTTGGACATGTTGTTTGTTAGGAGGGACTAATCCCTGGAGAAGGACATCATGTTTGGGAGAGTGGCAGGTCAGCAAAAAAAAAAAAAAAAAAAAAAGGAAGACCCTCAATTAGATAGATCGACACAGTGACTGCAACAATGGGCTTAAACATAAAAATGATTGTGTGCCTGGCACAGTGTTGGAGAGTGTTTCGATATTTATATAGGGTTGCTATGAGTCAGACCCGACTCAAAGGCACCTAAAAACAATAACAACAAATAGGGTAAAATCTTAGATCATTCATAGTTCTTCATTCAGTTGATGAAATCCTAATAATTACATTTTTCTTCTCCTCCTGAATTAATTCCTCTGTTGGCTCAACTAGATATTAAGATGTTAAATGGAGGAAACTGTTGGAAAGAGGATAAGAGCTGAGATGGTGTTTAGAAGAGTTGGCCTAAGTTGGTATTGTCATGGAAGTTCTGAATAGACTCAGATGGTGAAGACAAACTCCATAGCTGCGTTAGATGTCAGGCCTTCCTACCTCTTTCAGGAAAAGTGCTGAAGTGTATATTTTGTTCCTCTTACATTTATTAATGTATTCATTTAATGAATATTTATCAAAGGGTATGGAGCAAGACTAAAGGGAGAAATTTTTCAAAAGGCCATCTATAGGGTCAGGTTGATTGGGATTCTAGCTTTTATTCTAAGTTCTCCTATCCTACATTAGTTGGTGTGCTCCCCAATCATCTTTGCAGGATCTCTTAAAATTTATCTCATCTACATCTTCATTCTTCATCTCCTTATTTATAATACTAGTGCTATAGTGTTTGTGAGTTGTTTCCAGTGAGATTTTTTAAAAAGCACAATCCTCATACCATCTATCCAGCTCAAGACTCCTGTAATCTGGAGTATCCTCCATTTAGGAGAACCCCATATATTCATGCAATCACTTTCATTCAACAAATATTTATTAAGCACCTTTTAGCTGTCAGGTAGCCTGGAGCCGTATCACTATGACATGTGATCCCATCAGATCTCAGAAGCTAAGCAGGGTTGGGCCTGGTTAGTACTTGGATGGGAGACCACCTGGGAATACCAAGTGCTATAGGCTTGGGAGAAGGACCTGGCAACCTACTCCCCAAAAAACAATCAGCCATTGAAAACCCTATGAATAGCAGAGAAGCACTAACAATACTGTTTCTACTGTTCTACATAGGGTCACTATAAGTCAGACACCAACTCAATAGCACCTAAGAACAAGAAGCTGCCAGGCACTATTGTAAAGAGCTGGAAAGCATCAGTGAATAAGACAGAAAATAGCCCATTCTCATTGGGGAGGGGCCTGGGGGAATCACCAAATATCTGTTCTTAGATAACAGTGAAAATAAAATAGAGCAATTGGACTGAGAATACAAAAGTAAAGGATATGTTATTCTAGGTAACTATGGAAGATGTAACTGGGATGATGTTATAACTGACACCAAAATGGATTTGAAAACCACAGTTGAAGCAGACAGAAGAAGGGGAGAGAACAAAGAGGTCCACAGATCTTGGGAGTTCTGAGAACAGAACAATTATTCAGTTTTGTTTTGTTTTTTTCCATGCTTGGGGGTTGAACCCAGAGCCTAACATACATACTTTGCAAGTGTTCTACCACTGGGCAGTCCCCTTCAGCCCATTTTTATTTTTTATCTTGAGATAGGGTCTCCCTAAGTTATACAGACTGCCTCTGGCCTCAATTCTGAGATACTCCTGTCTCTTCCTCCCAGGTCACTGGGACTACAAGTGTAAGCCACAATACCCAGCCAATTATTCAATTTTTGTGTCCTCCTAGATCTCTTAAATTATCAGATCACTAAAAAGCATAGTCCCAGAGTCACTTTATCCCAGCTTCTCAGAGATGGATATTATACTATAGCCGGTTCCTCTGTCATCTTGAAACAGAGCACCTGTGATGATCTAGGAGATCTGGTCATCAGTCATGGCAACAAAATAAGCAAAACTACACAGCAGATAGCGAGCCCTATGGTGGTGGCCCCCTTAAGTCTATCAGTTTGCCGCACTGTGGGAGCTTACGTGTTGCGATGAGGCTGAAAGCTATGCCACCAGTATCTCAGATACCAGCAGGGTTACCCATGGTGTACAGATTTTAGCTGAGCTTCCAGACTAAGATAGACTAGGGAGTAGGCACCAGTGAAGCACTTCCAAAACAACTAGCCATTGAAAACCCTATAGATAGCAAAGAAATGCTGTCAGATATAGTGCTCGAAAATGAGCCCCCCAGGTTGGAAGGCACTCAAAAGACTACTGAGGAAGAGTTGCCTCATCAAAGTAGAGACTACCTTGATGACAGAAATGCAGTAAAGCCCCAGGGACCTCCATTTGCTGCTGTAGTACAACTCAAAATGAGGAGAAAAACTGTAAATATCCATCAATAACTGGAACATGGAATGTACGTAGTATAAATCTAGGAAAATTAAAAATTGTTAAGAGAGAAATGGAGTGCATAAACATTGATATTCTAGGCATCAGTGAGCTGAAATGGACTGGCATGGGCCATTTTGAGTCAAATAATCATATGGTCTACTATGCTGAGAATGACAAACTAAAGAGAAATGGGATTGCATTCATCATCAAAAAAGACATCTCAAGACCTGTCATGAAATATAATGTTGTCAGTGATAGAATAATATCCACATGTCTACAAGGAAGGCCAGTTAATATGACAATTATTCAAATTTATGCACCCACCACTAAGGCCACATATGAAGATAAGGAAGATTTCTACCAACTTCTGCAATCTGAAATAAATCAAACATGTAATCAGGACATACTGATAATTACTGGTGACTGGAATGCAAAGGTTGAAAACAAAGAAGAAGGCTCAGTAGTTGGAAAATATTGTCTTGGTGACAGAAATGAAGCTAGAGATCACATGATAGAATTTTGTCAAACCAATGACCTTTTCCTTGAAAATACATTTTTTGAACATCATAAACGGAGACTATACACATGGACTTCACCAGATGGAACATACAGGAATCAAATTGACTACATATGTGCAAAGAGATGATGGAAAAGCTCTACATCAAATGTTAGAACAAGACCAGGTGCTGACTGTGGATCAGACCATCAACTTCTCATATGCAAGTTCAAACTGAAGCTGAAGAAAATTAAAACACATATATGAGAGCCAAGGTATGACCTTGAGTATATCCCACCTGAGTTCAGAGACCACCTCAAGAATAGGTTTAATGCATTAGACAAAAATGATAAGAGACTAGACAAGTTGTGGCATGACATAAAAGAGATAATTCAAGAAGGAAACAAAAAGTTATTAAAAAGA
>VMDO01001297.1:20320-217845 GCA_007922755.1 Pedetes capensis
AAAGAAAAGACCAAACTACATGTCAAAAGAGATACTGGAACTTGCCTTTGAATGCAGCTAAAGTAAAAGGAAGACATGATGAAGTTAAGAATCTAAACAGAAGACTTCAAAAGGCAGTTTGAGAAGATAAAAACAAATATTATAATGACATGTGTAAAGAGCTGGAGGCAGAAAACCAAAAGGGAAAAACATGGTCTGTGTTTCTCAAGCTTAAGGAAGTAAAGAAGAAATCCAAGCCTCAAGTGGCAATTGTGAAAGATTCAACAGGGAAAGTATCAAAAGAAGATGCAAAGAATACACAGAGTCATTATACAAAAGAGGATGGGTAGATGTCCAGCCATTCCAAGAGGTTGCATATAAAGAGGAACCAATGGTATTGAAGGATGAAGTGGAAGCCGCTTTGAAAAAACTGGCAAAACACAAGGTTCCAGGAATTGATGGGATACCAATAGAGATATTTCAACAAACAGATGCAGCACTGGAGGTGTTAACATGTTTATGCCAACAGATTTGGAAAACAGTTAGCTGGCCAACTAACTGGAAGAGATCCATATTTGTGCCTATTCCCAAAAAAGGGGATCCAACTGAATGTGGAAACTATTGGACAATGTCTTTAATATCACACACAATCAAAATTTTACTCAAGATCATTCAAAAGTGACTTTAGCAGTATGTACACAGGGAATTACCGGAAAACCAAGTGGGATTCAGAAGAGGACTGGGAACCAGGGACATCATTGCTGTTATCAGGTAGATATTAGCCAAAAGCAGAGAATATCAGAATGATGTCTTTCTATGTTTTATTGACTGTGCAAAGGCATTTGACTGTGTGGGTCATGCTAAATTATGGATAACACTTTGGAAAATGGGAATACCAGAGCACCTAATTTTACTCATGAGAAATCTGTACGAGAACCATGAGGCAGTTGTTCAAATAGAATAAAGAAACACTGCCTGGTTTAAAGTTGCAAAAGGTGTGCATCAGGGCTGTATACTTTCACCAGATCTCTTCAATTTCTATGCTAAGGAAATAATCCAAGAAGCTGGACTTTATGAGGAAGATTGTGGCATCAGGATTGAAGGAAGACTCATTAACAACCTACATTATGCAGATGACACAACTCTGCTTGCTGAAAGTGAAGAGGATTTAAAACATTTACTGATGAAGATCAAAGATCATAGCCTTCAATATGGGTTGTGACTAAACATCAACAAAACAAAAATTCTTATGACTGGGTTAGGATGCAACTTCACAATAAATGGAGAAAGATTGAGGTTGTCCAAGATTTTGCTTTGCTTGGCTCTATAATCAACAGCAGCAGTCAGGAAATCAAAAGACACATTGCTCTAGGAAAAGCTATGGCAAAAGATCTCTTTAGAGTGTTGAAAAGTAAAGATTTCACATTGAAGACAAAGGTGCATCTAACTCATGCATGGTATTTTCAGTTGCATTATATGGTGGTAAAAGCTGGACATTGAACAAGGGAGACAGGAAAAGAATTGATGCTTTTGAATTATGGTGCTGGAGACGAATATTGAATACACCATGGACTGCCAAAAGAACCAACAGATCTGTCCTAGAAGAAGTGCAACCAGAGTGCTCATTGGAAGCAAGGATGGCTAGATTGCATCTTGCATATTTTGGACATGTAGTCAGGAGAGATCAATCCCTGGAGAAAGACATCATGTTTGGGAGAGTGGCAGATCAATGAAAAAAAGGAAAACCTTCCATTAGATAGATTGACACAGTTTCTGCAACAATGGGCTTAAATATAAATAAGATCATGTGCCTGGCACAGAATGGAGAAGTGTTTTGATCTGCTGTACATACATAGGGTCACTATGAGTCGGACTCAACTCAAGGGCACCTATCAACAAGAACAATATGGTGGTGGCAATGAGGCTACTAACATTCATTCTTGGAGGGCGGAAGTAGAGAGTCATAAGATGCTCACAAGACTTTTAGAAAGCCCCCACAAGACCCTCCTTTGAACTATCAACCACCACTCCCTCCTGCCCCACATGCACATGAGGCTAAGTTATATAAGAGATGGCTTGAGATGGAACTCTTTGGTGGCACAGCTGTTCAAGTCACCCATGCTCCAATAAGTCACCCCAATAAACTTCTTATTTCTCCATGTTGAACTTGATGAAATCCTTTCTTTGGTCTGTCTGTACCCTTTCTGTCTGGGGTGAACAGATGCCCCCTTTCTACCTCCCAGAGAAAACAGCTCACACAACAGATATTCACCAAAACTATCATGAATTATAGGACATACTGTCTCTATGTCTTCTCAGCCTTGTCACGTATCAACATAGTCATATTACCAGAGACAGAAATAACAAAGAAAGCAGAGAGTGTAATTCTGGGACACTAGATAATTGGATTCAAGGATTAAATACTATTATTGCTAATTAACATCAATGAGGCAGTAGATGCAGTGTATGCATCTGTGTCTTAGGATAAAGAGAAATGAGGCAAGGAAAAGTCCTTTCAGGTAAGAAGCCCCTTCAGGTAAAAGTCCCTTCAGCATCAGACTCTGCGAGGGTTTTAGGCCTTCACTGGAGAAGTGTGTCATTTACAGGGGAAAAGGACAAGTTTGGTTCACCCCTTACTTGGCATAGATTCATCTTTCCACTGGAGGTGAAGAGAGAAGAATGTCAAATACAAGCTGTTGCCAGAAGCATGTTTGCTAAAAACATTAAAATTGATTCTGGGTCTTACCCAACTAAATTAAGGTGGATGGAAAGCTCTGTTCGTATTTTTGTTTGTTGCTAAGCATTATCTTAATAACCACGCAAATTTTAGGACCAGAAGTAATTGACTCATAATTCCACCATTTTAATAAAATTTAATATAATAAAAATTTTAATTTTTCTGTCTTCCTTTCCAATCATTTTACATAAGCATAGGCTCCCTTATATGTAAAATTATTGTAGTAATTTCATAGACGCACTCTTATACTCTTAAAGTGCTTTGTTGTTGTTTTCCTGTTTTGTTTGAGGAAGAAAGAGATGGCTCCATTTTTATTCAGCCAAGATGAAGTGGGCTTCACTGTCTGGGTGGAATATAACTCTGGCTTTTAAATTTTCACAACAGAATGACAACTCTCCTTTCTGTGCCTATGGTCTCTAAAGCACTTGTTTCTCACTTTTATCAGCAAAATAGACCTCATGCAGAATAAGGACTTGTCAGAGAAATTGACCATAATCCAAAAGCTCTAATATAACAGAGTCAAGAGGACAAGCCAATTGTTGATTCTTTTGAATTTCCCAAACTCTATCTTGGTACTGTTGGATCATCAGAAAGTGCAGTTCCAGAATCACACTACCTCAGTTCTTCAATTTCACACTACATTTTTTATAAAGAGTTGATACTGAACGATTTCATGCTAGACATACATTTGTCTCTTTCCCAATGTGAACTAGATACACCTATGAAAAAAAGACTCATTCTATAAACATACTGTGAGGCTTTGTTCCAGAAAAAAATATATTGCTCTCTATAGAGTCTTTTCCTATACTCTTTTTTTCTAAAAATTAAAGCACAGCATGAGGCTGATGTAACCCAATTTTGCCTCGTGGTCTGGCTCAGTTGCCTGGAAAGTGAGCCACATTTGTGACCCATGATAGCAAACATTTCACTTCAGATTATCTGTTGACATCTCTTCCTACTCTTTATAGTTTTATTTTAATTTCATCATTAATTTCACACTGTGTTAACTGTTGCAAATCACATTAAATCTTCTTGGATGCAGAGACTATAATACATAAGATATGTAGCAAAAGGAGTGGTTCAAACTCAAAGTACAAAGGAGTAGTTGAGAGGATCAGGACAATTCTGTGGATTGGAGTGGCCAAGACCCAGAGAAAGGAGGATATTTCTATAGAAGTATTGCCTTAAAAAAGCATTGAAAGTCATCTTCTCTGCAGCAGTTAATGCATGCCTAGCCATAGTGAAAGTTGTGAAGCATGAAGTTGAAAATACTTCAATTTCAGCCTGTAGAGTGCTTTGAATATCAAGTCAATGTGTACAATTTCCACGTCCTAAGTAATGTTTGAATGATGGCTGATGAAGTTGCCAGGATAATTATGGCCAAGATGGCCCTGGTGATAAGATCTACATTCCTCTGGATGACAGTTCATTTGCTGTATGGATGTTGAGATTATGATTTTTGTCATTACATTTTAAGTCCCAGCAGAGTATCTTGGTGAAAATATCCAATGGATATTGCACTAAGAGTCTAGAGCTTGATATAGAAGTCAGAGAGACAGATTTGTAAATTATCTAAATAGACGAGAAAGAGAGAAACAGAGAAGACAAGTGCTCTGGGCTCCCTCTTCCCTCACAAATACTTTAACCCCAGGGGGCTGTGACACCCAGGAAGAGAAAATGGGGGGACAACACAGACTGAGGACAATAGGCACTTGAATGCTCTCACAATTGCCCTTCTCAGCACAAGAAAGACTAAATTGAGAGTCGCCTTTAGTTGTTTTAGCAGGATTAAAGAGTTAATGAGTTTCTTTCTTCTTTTTTTGATGAAAGTAGAAAATGTATATTATCTATAAACTGAGAAAACAAAATTTTCAGAGACTAACAAAAGAGTAATACTGTAAACTCAGCTGGGAAAAAATGAATTTGTGTCAGTTCCTCAAGGTTGTTCTGTGACACCCTTATATGGCAAATATCCAATGTCAAGAGAAATAAGCTCATACCGTGAGAAGTCATAGCCCTCTGTTAAAATCATTAGGGAGAACAAGAGAAAAGAAAAAAAAAAGAGGTAACATTAGCACCTTTATAGCAAAGGTTAAGACCTTTAGTATGTGGGACACTGACATTATAAATGAGCAATGTAAGTTAAATTCAAAAATAGCCTGGTGCTAATGGTGTACAGTCAGAACTGGTTAGCCTGAATTGGCCGAGTGGAAAGAGAACAATATAGAATGATAAGCTCAATATGTCCTATAGGGAGATGAGCAGTACAATGTAGGGAAGAAACTATATAGGAAGAAACTATAGAAGATGAAACTGGAGAGTGAAGGACCAGAAGACTGGTGAAGGAGTTTGGACTCCTTGCAGGTGATGGAAATTTATCAGGAATTTGTAAGGAAGGGAAAACAAAAGATCCCTCTTTGTGCAAGAAAAAGAGACTCCACTGCATGGTCTCTCACTACCTGGCCAAGGATTGGCAGGAGGGAGGTCAGTCAGAGGTCACAAGACATGGTGAGCAAGAGCTGATGGGGGCCTGTGCTCAAGGAATCATGGGATACTGGAGGTGCAAGGGCAGAAGGTTAATTGACCTTATTCCTTCAGCTAAGTCATGGGCTTTAGAAAGCAGTTCTCTTGCAGTCAATTTTTAAGCTATATCCCCCTCCTATTCATATCTTTTTATAAGTTAGTCTGCCAAGCCCTGTGACTTTCTCAGTGGAGAGGGGAAAGGATATGTACAAGCAATAACACTTTGCTTAGAAAAACAAAACACAGATGTTCCAGGATTTGCTAAAGAGCTTAATAAAGTGCTAAAAAATAGGTGCTGTGGCATACTTTTAATTCCAGCACCTTGGGAGGCTGAGGCAGGAGGATCCCAAGGTCAAGGCCAGAGGTAGCCTGCATGACTTAGTAAGACCCTGTCTCAAAATTAAAAAATGAAAATAAAATTGGGGGGGCTGGGGTGCAGCTCAGTGGTAGAACACTTGTCCAGCATTTATGAGGCTCTAGATTCAACCCTCCTAGTACTATAAAAAAAGCTTAAAAAAATAAAGAGGGCTAATGCATGGGCTCTTGATACCATTGCCCTCCATGTCCTCTTCCTTTTAAAAGTTTCTCTTTTGATTATCACAGCCCCAATACATGAGCTCAAAAGATGTGTTGTCTACCTTTAAGCTCTTATTATAGGTGACTAAAGCTCATCTGGGGCTGGGATTTAGCTCAGTTGGTAGAGTGCTGCTCTGCAGTCTCTGAGGTCCTGAGTTTGATTCCCAGCACTGCAAAAGTGGGAGAAGGACATGGCAATACTGAAACAGCCATTGAAAAACCTCTGAGGGTTGCTATGAGTCAGACACGACTGGACAGCACTTAACAACAACAAAGCTCATCCAGGCTTCCTCTCAGCACTACCAAGAAACACCTTAACAACTGAGATTCAAAAAGAAAATCTCGAAAGAGACACCAGATCTAAGCTCAGCCCTTGTGTGAAGATTTCAGCTCAGATCTCAAGTGTGATGGAAACTTCAGAGCTTGAACATGTGCTGACCTGAGTTGGGTTCAAATCCTAACTCACCTAAATATTCTTATGACCTCTGCCAGGTCCTCAAATACTCTGAGTAATATAGCACTCAGAGGGGTATTGAGGTAACTCAGATATAACATTTGAAATGCAGCTGGCACTACCTGGGTGTGCATATCAGTTAGGAATTAATCTGGCTACTAGTAGAAGAGACCCAGTATCGATGGGTTTCATCTCCTAAGAAAAGAAGTCTAGAAGTGAGCAGCGCAGGCCTGGCACAACTACTCCAGAAGTCTTCAGGGACCAGATGCTACCTATCATCAGTCTCCAAAGTCACTTCATGGCCAGCATGGCTGCCCAAGCAAAGGGAGGAAAAATTCTTCCCTCCCTGTAGGGAACCTTCAAGAAATACTTTCACTTATCAGTCATTCACCTGAACTCAGTCCCACAATCTTACCTACGTGCACGGTAGGCAAATCTAGCTAAAAATCTTGCTTTATAGTGGGGCATACTGTCTTGGATTCTTTCACAAAAATGGAGAATTGATATTTGATTAGTAATTAACATGGTACTATAACTTTTATTAAATTCTAGTTCCTTTCTCCCCTAATATAAAAACATTCAACATGGAATTTAATAACATATTCTTGGTTTTTATCTATCTGTAATATAATAGTCAAATGAAGAACATTTCTGCATCTTTTATGCAATTATTCATATATCATTCAAAGTGTTTAATGGTCCTTACTTAGGCAATAAGTTAGTGCCAGACCAGATCCATTTCTCCTGTGTAAATGGATTTTTTAATTTGTTTTTCCTTTTATTGCATTATATTTATGTTTTTATTTTGTCATGTTTTACTTTGGCTTGCTATTTGGACTCAATTTTAACATGCTCCTTGGTCAAAATCCCAGATACAATCATTTCCCACATTTTTTAAAAATTATGTCTTATACTTTTATCTTCAGTTTAATAATTCTTATGGCATTTTCACTTTGAGTTTTGTTTTTTTGCTTTTGTTTTGTTTGTTTGTTCATTTGTTTGTTTGTTTGAAACTTTAAGAAGGCTGAGGGCTGGGGTTTAGCTTAGTTGGTAGAGTTCTGTTCTGTGCTCCCTGAGATCCTAGTTCCATTCTCATCACCACAAAAATGGGAGAAAGACCTGGCAGCCCACTCCCGAAACTATCCCAGAATAATCAGCCATTGAAAACCCTATGAATAGCAGAGAAACACTGACATAGTACCGGACATGACACAATTTCAGGGAGTGTTTCACTCTCTTGTACACAGGGTCATTATTAGTCAGACCCAACTCGACAGCACCTAACAACAAGGAGGCTGATATAATGAATAAATCCAAAGATGTGGCACCTGCACAGAATATTCCCTTGAATTGTTCTTGAGCTCCACTGCTTAAATAATTAATGAAGAATTGAAAACCTTAGCTTCTGAGGCATTCTGTGTAAAGAGTAATCATTGAACTAATAGCAATGATGCCTTCAGATCTGGGAATAAAATAAAGAGATTTTATTCATTTGAAATATGATGATACTGAATAAGCAACAAACTGTAGTAGAATCCATATTAAGGAACATTAAAGCCTAGTAAAAAATGTTCAGAACTAGAATTGAATTGTGGCTAAATATTTTTAAGGAACTAAATCTAATATAACAAGAAACAGGAACTGCTACATGAATGCCTTTAATAAAATGGACAGCTGAGAGGGAAAAACATTATAAGAAATGGAAAAACTCATGAGATAAAAAGTAGAATGCAATCTATGATGTGATTTAAAGGGGAAAATTCTGGAAAAGAGCACTGGTTGCTCAGTGGTCATGGCATTAACAAAAGACAAAATTGTAGAGTTCCTCTGCTTAGGAGAAGTGAAGACAGTTTCTTTTTCTTCTTGGGCTGCTCATTCTCAGAGCATATTAAGAGGTGAAGGAATAAGCTGAGAGAAAAAACGGAATTCTAACCATCTTTAACTAGAAAGAAAGCTGAATTTTGAAAATGAAATCTGCTGTCCTGTCTCGCATCACCTCACATCAAACCTGAGTTTCCATTACGTACTCTGACATCCCACCATCTCTAAATTGGCGTATTTCCTCACAGACCTGCAACTGTGCCACATACATCCCGGCCGTTGCATCTATCATCATCAATTTCCTTCCTCAACAAAGTCTTTACATGGCTGTATCTTCATATCTTTCCAGGGCCAGCTTAAACCTATCTTCTCTGACAATTACCACCCCCACTCCAATCTTTGCTCTGAATTCTCCCACATAATACAAACACTCAGTGACATAAAGACTAGTAGCATTCAATGTTATTTCACCTGTGGTGATCTTATAACTAGAAGCTACATCACGCAGGCCTGCAGCTGTAGCCCTGTGGAATCCAATCCCATCAGATCTCAGAAGCTAAGCAGGGTTGGGCCTGATTAGTACCTGGATGGGAGACCGCCTCAGAACACCAGATGCTGTAGGCTTGGGAGAAGGACCTGGCAACCCCCTCCCAAAAATCAGTCTGCTATTGAAAACCCCATGAACAGCAGAGAAGCACTGACAATAGTGTTTCCCCTGTTGTACAGAGGGTCGCTATGAGTCGGATACCGACTCCACGGCACCTAACGACAACAACAACAACAACAACAACAACATCACCCAGGACATAAATAACACTCCATGTCTATGATGACCTACTGTGCTTCACACAAAGCCACGTGCAGATTAGTGATAGCTTTAGAGACTGCAACCCAGACCCAAGGCCTCTTTGTAGGTGTTTCCCTTTTATTCTTTTTCTATGCCACTTAATACATGCAACAATTAGCTCTCTCCTAGGAACAATCTGCCACTAGCACCCAGCCATCTTTTGATTTTCTTGGCGGTTCTCCCCCTTGAGAACAAAAGCAGTAGGGGAAGGAAAGAGATGAGTTCAAATTTCAAAGACTGAACTGCCTACTTTCTAAAGACATTTTCCCTTTGACACACTCAAAAGGATGTTCTGCCTCACCCTGTAGGAATCTAATAGCCACACTGTCATTTTATTTGGTATTTGCCAGGAAGTCTGGGACTCTATTGCATTTTATACCCTTTCTCTCCTTATCTCTTTCAAGCAAATATTTATCGAGCACCACCACATCTCCTAGGAACATTCTACCTATTGGGAACACAACATTGATTTACACAGTCAGAGCCCCTCGAATGGGTCGAACAGTGAGTTTCCAAGAGATACATCTGTCAGGAGCCTAGAGATAGCACCCTATTTGGAAAAAGGATTTTCACAGACATAATCAAGGAAAGAGTCTCTAGATAGGCCCTAAATTCAATGAAAATTCTTTACGGGAGAAGAGGAAAAAGGAACACAGAGCCCAGGAGAAGGCCATGGGAAGATGGTGTGAGCAAAGGGAGTGATAAGCTACGACCCATGCAACACCAAGGACTACCAGCAGCTGCCAGACCTTGGAGGAAGCAAGGAAGGATTCTCCTCGAGAGCTTTCAGAAGGCATTGGCATTGCACTGCCAACAACTTTATTTTATACTCCAGGCTTCCAGACCTGTGAGAGAATAAATTTCTATTGCTTTAAGCAACCAAGTGTGTGAGTTAGTTATGGTGGCCCCAAGAAAATAATACAGCCCCATATGGAACTTAACATCAAAGTGGAAAGACAAAATAAACTGAGTGTAACACAGTGGAAAGTGGAATAAGAAAACAAAACAGAACAACGTGAAAGAGTGTCACACAGAGCTTCTTTAGAGTGGCGGTGAAGAAGCCTCCATATTAATTAATTTATTAAGCAATTTTTCCACATGGATATTAAATATTATTTTCCTTAGGTTATCTTAAGGTGCAAATAAGTTGTTAGCATTTCCATACTTCTACTCTAGGACATCATTAACACATATATGATGACCTGGAAGGGTCATCCCTTCCTGGGATGCAAATTACCCTGGGTTGTGGCCACAACATCCACTTAAGACTAAAATAAAATTGTGAAATAAGTCACCTATTGCTATTGCTTGAATATGATTCATCCCCTCTAAAATTTATGTTGGACTTAATCCCCACTGAGAGGTACTAAGAGGGTGGAAACTTGATCTGACTCTGGTGTTTAGATGTGGAGCCTTTGGAAAATGATTAGGATTAGATAAAGTCATCAGGGTGAAGTCCCCATGACTGAATACTAGTGGTTTTATAAGAAGAGGGAGAGAGTCCAGCAGATACACATTCCCATGCTCCCTATCTCTCCACATGTGATGCCCTACACCACCATTCTGCAGGTAAGAAGACTACCACCAGATATCACCACTCAATCATGGACCTCTAGAATCACCATCCAAAATAAACTTTTTCTTTATAATTTTCCCAGTTTATGATATTATATGATGAGCAACAGAAAAAAATATTAACACACTTGTCCAGGAAGTAGATAATAATCCTCATAGTAATCCAACATGGTCCACATTTCCTCTGATGACAGTTATTTGAATGCCAACTGTTTTTATAATATAATCCAAATGTTGAGAGGAAAAACAAATAGACATAGTTCCAGGCTTAGAGTACATATAGTCTATGGGGAACTACTAACATTGAGTAAGTAATTTCAAGTGAAAAAAGAATGTTTTATAAAAGGAGAAGTATGGGGTATGGTAGGGAGTGGGGGTCAAAACAGCGCTGACAGTAAGGACTTCCCAGCCCATACATTTCCTCTATTTAACAAACATTTATTGAGGGTCACTGCACCCTAGGCACTATTTTTGTCATATGAGATATAGCAGCTAAAAAAAGAAAGAAAAGAAAAGAGCAGACCAAGATCTCTGTTCTCTTAAGGTTTACATTGTATCAAGGGTTGTTGTTAAGTGCCCGAGTCATGTCCGAATCATAGCAACCCTACCTACAACAGATGAAACACTCCTCCACACTGTGTCATGACTAGCACTGTATCAGTGCTTCTCTGCTATTCATAAGGTTTTTGATGGTTGATTGTTTTGAGGAGTGGGCTGCCAGGTCCTTCTCCCAAGCCTACAGCACATGGTATTCCCAGGAGGTCTCCCATCCAAATACTAACTAGGCTCAACTCTGCTTAGCATCTGAGATCAAATGGGATTGGTGCCAGGGTAGTAAAATTGCAGGCTCTATCAAGGGAGATAGGCAATAATTGACCTACTAATTGAATTATTTAATATTTTCTAATAGGTAACTTCAATGGGAAATTAAAAATAGGAAAGGAAAAGGAATCTATTGATGAATAGTGTCATTGAGAAGGTGACACACACAGATTTAAATCTGATGACAAAGTTAGCCAGGCAGGTAGATGTTGTTGCTGTTGTTGTTTTTGGGTGCCATCCAGTCGGATCTGACTCATAGAAACCCTGTACAACAGGGTTTCTATGTACAACCCTATGTACAACAGAGGAAACACTCCTCGACGCTATGCCAAGCCCAACACTATTGTCTGTGCTTCTCTGCTATTCATAGGGTTTTCAGTGGTGAATTGTTTCAGGAGTAGATTGCCAGGTCCTTCTCCCTAGCCTGTAGCACCCAGTATTCCCAGGTGGTCTCCCATCCAAGGACTAACCAGGCCAACCCTGCTTAGTTTTGGACACCAGGTGAGATTGGATGCCAGGGTGCTATGGCTGCAGACAGGCAGGTAAGGAAGCAAAGAGAATTCCAGCAATAGGACTAGCCAGTGTACAGGCTCTAAGGTGAAGTATAGCTGGCAGCTCCAAGAAACAAGAAGGAGGCCTGTGTGGCAGACGTGGAGAGAATAAGGGGAGAAGAGATGAGTTCAGTGATGAGACGGGAGAGCAGGTCCTTCAGGACCTCAAGGACTACCTGGGAATGGATCCAGAACCAGAAGCATATTTTCCCTGGCTACATAATATCTCAGTTACTTCATGACCCAGATTCCATGTGATTCCTAATTGCATTATCACGGAGATTTGCTATTGCCTACATTGAGTGCACAATCATTTCCACACTTTCCTCCCTTCCCCCCAGTACCCATACAAAATCTAGGAAAAACACATCTCCGTGAACAGAAGGGCTTGGCAGAACTCTGACAGAAAAATGGCTCTAATGCCTTTACTAGCTGTGAAAAATAAAGCCCATTCATAAATCAAAATAAGCTCATTAAAACTAGCCCACCATCACTGCGGGAAGGAGTAGAATAAAGATGACTAGCTTCCTAACTGACACGGGAGAGGGGGTTCCAAGCTCCAAGCCAAACACCTTGGTGTTTCTCCTTCCGTCAACAACATAGGGAAGAACTGGGCAGGGAAAGGTTTTCCACTTGGAACAGGACAATGAGAAAAATTAAACTGAAGCATGAAGAGAAGAGATTTCTCCTTGTTTGGAAGAAGCATTCAAAAGCAGGACCTGTCAAAGACACAAAGTGGCCCAGAAGACAACCAGCCTTTGATATAGCTCATCAGGTGACAGTTCAGAGAGACAGGACTGCCTGCTGACCCAGGGGAGGGCTATGAGGTGGGCAGCAATGAAAGGAGACACCTTGCCCAATGCCTCCTCTCTTGCAAAGGACCTACTTAAACTAGAAACCCTCAATGCAATTTTCTCTTGCAAACAAAATAAAAATCCACAGTCTGAACAATGGCACAGTTGCAAGCCAGAAAACCCCTGGGTCAGGACAGAACCTATGTCAGTCAGCCTTAGGAGACAGCCTTGGAACCCTGGAGCCAAGTACCCTTTATGTGGCATTTCCTTTATAGCTACATGGCCTGACTTTGAAATATGGCTACATTTCCAAGGCAGATTGAATAGTCTTAACACACCAAATTATATATGGCTAGAGAAATACCCTATAAATTCTCAATTTTTTATGAAGTGAGAAGAAGAAAGTGATTTTTTTATCTGGCCCAAAACTCCTGTAACTATGAACAACAGAAACCACATCAATGTCCATATGTATAGATTTTTATAAACCAAAGGGCCTGGAGAGTATCTTAGACAAGAGCATCATTTTACTGAGCTGAGCTAACTAGGCAAAGTATATAAAAAGATTCTGTCTCTGTCTATTGGTGTTTCCTCTCTTCCTCCCCCGCCCTCCTTCCTTCCTTCTAACCTTCCTTCCCCTCTTTCTTTCTTTTCTTTCTTTCCTTCCTTCCTTCTCTCCTTCCTTCCTTCCTTTCTTTTCTCTCTTTCTTTTCCTTTCCCTCCCTCCCTCTCTCCCCTTCTCCTTCCCTTCCTCCCTCCCTCCCTCCCTCCCTCCCTCCCTCCCTTCCTTCCTTCCTTCCTTCCTTCCTTCCTTCCTTCCTTCCTCCTTTTTTAGTACTGGGGGTTGAACCCAGGGCCTCACACAGACTGCAAGTTCCCTACCACTGGGCTGCTTCCCAAGACCATATATTATTATTATTATTATTATTTTAATCTTGAGACAGAGTCTTGCTATAATTACACAAACTGTTTCTGGCCTCAAACCTGTGATCCTCCTGCCTCCGCCTCCCAAGTTGTTGGGATTATAGGCTTGTGCCACCTCATCTGGTCTGATTAGCATTTTTAAGAGGTAAATTTTGAAGCCTTGAGAGAAGTGAAAGTGCTAGAAATTCTCTGCTTAATTTGTTTCTCCTCATGTTAAATTCAGTTCAGGTCAAGCCAGCACTGTGGCACATGACAACAATCCCAGCGACTCTGGAAGCGAAAGCAGGAGGACAGCAAATTCCTGGCCAAAGGCAGACTGCATAATTTACCGAGACACTGTCTCAAAATAAAAACTAAAAAGTGGGCTGGGAGCGTGTCTAAGTGGTAGAGAACCTCCAAAACCATGCTCGAGGCCCTGGGTTCAACTCCACAGTACTGGGAGAAAAAAAGAAAGAAAAAGTCAGTTCAGTTCCAATAGAGCTATTGCACTGCCCAGCTCCAGGGTGGTTGTTCCTGTCGTGGCCTGCAGCACGCCCCCTTCTGGAAGTATGCGGCACAGAGTCTGCAGGGATGCTCAGTGACTCTTCTCAAACATACATGTAGTTACCAGTCTTGGATGAGGCAAAGAGGTTGCACTGATTTTCCCATCTAGATTTTAAAATAAGCTCCTTTGGCTTCATTCTTTCTGAAGCTGGTTAAGTGAAGAGCTTGACAAATAAAATAGGAAGAGCTATTCAGAAACCGTTTTCTTTTTCCATCCAAACTGCTGAAAACTACTGAATAAGAGAGCATGGTCTCCACAGGCAGAAGAGGGCCCTCCTCTCTTCCTACTGCTCCCCTCTCAACTCAGGTCTATAGCTATGGGTTCTTCATGCTTACCTCTTCAGCTTCATCCCCCAACCCTCCTTACCTGCATTTCCCATTTTGCTAACTCCAAATTTCAGTTCTCTAACCCACGTTCCTTTGTTGTGCCTATGTGATTTTGCTTGTGTCCTCTGCTTGGCACAGCCTTCTTATCATCCTTCAACTAGCCACCTCCACACATCCCTCAGGACAGCACTCAGGTGAGACCCTACAGAAAACTTTTGTCATCTCTTCAATTTAGTCACTGTGGGAATTTGCCCTTCTTTAAGCAAAACCACTGTGCATAAAATTACTTATCTCCTCCCCTTAAGTTCCTCCAAGCCATTGTAATAGGAGTCTAAGAGATCAGGAAACACATTATGCCTCTAGACTTTGGCCCTGCTTAATCCCCTCTTGCCCAAGAAATGGAATGGTTAATCCTAAATTATTCACCACTGGCAATAGTCACTGCTGTGTAATATCTCAATTAGGTTATAGTTATATCATCCAATCAACTGTTGTTTATGGGGCAATGAGTTACAAATCATGATTCATTTCCAGACACCCTAAAATCTTTACCTATGATATTCTATGGCCAATCCACTTTGGGAAGTGAATATGCTAAATATTTAAAGTATCTGAGCAAAAAATTGGCATTGTTTATAAGTATAGTCAGCCACTGCTTGCCTGTCTGGGTGATTTTCATTGTGATAACTGCTTTGAGGATAGGAAGACCACTGTGAGAGATAAAGTACTTCAATAATCCATGGTCAACAGATTCAGGGAGGATTTACTCATGCTGCCTCAATTTATACAAGTCTGGCTTATACCAGAAAAGAAAAATGCATTAAATTCCACTGGTCTTGCAGGGTTTCAAATACTATTTGATGAGTCAGATGAATGGTCCTTCTTCAATCATTCTTAGGTAGAGGGACACTCAGGCATGGATCTGCCATTCAGAGAAGGTGCCCTCCAGGTTAAGTCTGAAGAAACAGCATTTGGTGCTCAAAACCAGAAGTTGTTTGACATGGTTAAATAGAATAAACTATGCAAAAAATATTGGGAAAACTAAAGTACTATGTATTTACCATAATGAAATATTTTCTCTCTAATTCCTCCTTTTTTTAGATTCTCTCTCTCTCTCCCTCTCAATCTCTACTTTTGTTTGTTTGTTTGTTTGTTTGTTTCAGTACTGGGGCTTGAACCCAGGGCTTCGTGCTTGCATGCTTTGCAAGTGCTGGACCACTGAGCTGCACCCCCAGCCCTTTTTTTTTTTTTTTTAACTTTTTGAGATAGGACTCACTAAATTACATAGACTTCCTCTGGTCTCAAACTTGTGATACTCCTGCCTCTGCAAGCTGCTGGGATTACAGTTGTGTACCACTGCACCTGGCTCTAAATTCTTGACATGGAAAAAAATCTATCTCTCCCCTTTACTTCTTTAAGATATTGGACCATCATTATCATAAAGAAGCCATTAAAGTGTATTCATGGAATGAGTGAATTGATAAAAGAGCAAAAAAGAGTAAAGACAAGGAAAAACTGAATTATCTACATAATACCAGGAAGGCAATGCTCACTGTGGCTCACAAAATTCTCATCCTTACCATGGCATAGTTGAAGTAAATAACCTTGAAGTTTTCTTCGTGAGTTTTATGACCCTAGACTCTTCTAAACATAGCTTTCATATTAACCATCTGTTCCTTCTTTATTTGTATTCATGATGGCTTCTTTCTTCTAAAACATATTTTCAGAAAATGCCAAAACATCCATTTTTGCAATGATTCTCATTGGGAACATTTGAAATATATTGTTTTCTTAAGATTTCTTCCCTCAGTACATTCTATGTATAAAACACTATGGATAGGTTTCCTCCAGAGAGTTAATTTTGTACAAGCACAGATTACAGAAACTTGAACCAATAGAGATGGGATTTATTGACTCAAAAGACTAATACTTTCCCATTTTTATATCTGTCTCGTTTCAAATCTATTTCCATTTGACAAATATTTCTTTAGGACTGACTATATACTAGGCTGACTGTATACTAGGCATCTGCAAAGCATCATACCCTTGATTTAGTTTTTGGTTTTGCATTATGCATGCAAATCATAAGTATAAATTAATTTCCTACACATACATAAAGACCAGATAGTATGAGAACCCAAGTCTTAAAATGGTTATGGTCAAGCCAGAAGCAGTGGCACACACCAGTAATATCATCTACTTGGTAGGCTGAGGTAGGAAGACTGTGGGTTCAAGACCAGAGGTAGCCTGTGCAACTTAGATTCTTTCGCAAAAGAAAAAAAAAAGAGGCTAAGAATATAGCTCTGTGGTGGAGCACTTGCCTATCATGCACTTGGCTGTGCATTCAACCCATAGTACTGGGAAATAAAATGGTTTGGGTCAAATCTATAGTTACCTTGGAGCAGCCTCATAAGGGTTAAGGATTCAACAAATCCCACAGATTAACACTCACGTCACAAAAGCAGGGCAATAAACTTTTCTCACTGCAATGTTCCCTACTTTACCCAGAATTACTGACCATCACACCAATCTTCACTACATCTTACATGGACTGTGTACTAGAGAGGGTGTATTACTCCAAAAGAATCTCAAAGTACAATCCCTCATTCAAGGACTTTATGATATTGTGAAGAATCCTTTATTTAGTCAAACCCCAGCTCTGCTGAAAGTTAACAAGCACCACAACATGACAAAGGAAAGTGTCCACGGAGCGGTGGTCTGCAAAGAGAAAACACACAATTGCTATAAAGAATAAATTGAAATTGGGTAAGTAGAGCAACTGGCAAGCAAGAGGGAGATCTGATGATTGAGCAATTAGCAAAGGATCAAATTGTCTCTCAGAAACCTTTAGGTCATTCCAAAAGTCTATTCCACTACAGTCACTATTCTGGAGGTTGTACATATTTGCACTTAAATAGGAATAACCATATATGTCACAATTTACCGTAAAGAGTACTATGTTAAGTTAACTCTGTCTAAAAAAGAAAGTAACTAATCTTTTCTAGGGCGAAGGACCTAGCAACCCACTCTTGAAAAACAATCAGCCATTGAAAACCCTATGAATAGCAGAGAAGCACTAACATTAATGTTTTGCCTGTTGTACATAGGGTCACTATGAATCAGACACCAAGTTCATGGCACCTAACAACAACAATCTTTTCTAATCTTTTTTCTCTTTTTCGGTACTGGGGGTTGAACCCAGGGCCTCACACCTGCATGCTTTGCAAGTGCTGGACCACTGAGCTGTGCCCCCAGACCTTTTTTTTTTTTCTTTTTTACTTTTTGAGACAGAGTCTCACTAAGTTACACAGACTGCCTCTAGTCTGGAACTTGCAATCCTCCCGCCTCCACCTCCCAAACCACTGGTATTACAGGCGTGTGCCATGGCACCTGGCAATCTTTTCTAATCTTTAAGAAGGAAAACATTTGTACTATTACATTTGTAATAATATTATTGAATGTTTCATTTTTTTAAAAAGTTTGATAGAGAAAATCTGTTGTTACTTATTTAGGATATTCCTAATAAAGAAAGAGGCTATAATTGCGGAAAGATAAAGAAAGGTAAATATAGGGAAAAAAGTGTCAAATGTTAAAGAATAATATACCAGCTTTTTTTCCTAACAGTTTATCTCTGATCACTCTTAAGCTACATGCTAATGGTTACAGCTGTATAACAGTCAAATCTCATTAGTTTGTAATTCAGCAAGTAGGAAAAATAAAATCAATTTTTAGCCCTGGTGTGAATAATCCAGTATGTCATTTTATCTGCACTATAACAAGGCAACTAATAAGCCCTTCCTCAGCCAGGAAACTGTTGAATAAGACATGTTGGTGGTGAGAGGAATTAAATTACTGTTGTTTACTCTCTTCTCTTATTGACAAACCGTGACCATTATTCATCAGTCTTTCTTTTTTCTAGTTATAGTGCCTAATGCTAAACTTTAAGCAGATCGCTCTAAAGATTTGTCATCAAGACTTTCAAACCTCTCTTGTCAGTTGTGAAACATTTTTGGCTTTGAAGAAAGCATTATTGTACTCATCAAATATTCACAGATAAAATATTTTCTACTTCAAAACAAGCACAACTTCCTCTAAAGCAAACAAATATGGGAGTATTATAAATACTTTCAGGATGAGAGAGGAAGAGAAAAATGGAATGAGAAGTGGAGAAAAAAGAAGGGAAGAAAATAACATCCTATTATTATTAACATAAGAGTTAGGACAATGCAAAATGCATTGTTTTTGATGCCAATATACCAACCTTCCTAATTCACTTTACTGGTATAAACGGTTGTCATGAATTTCCAAATTCAGTTGCAGATAAGGAGAATACAGAAGGCATTCAAGCAATGCATAGTTGCCCTACAAGTACTTTCACCCACCTACCCTTTGCAGGGAAGTCTTCTCCAAAGCTTGGGTAAACCATGGCAGCTGGCAACATACAGGAGAACAAAGAGCTTTAAATGGTATTCCTGATTCTCTTCCTCAGGGCCTGTCTGACCTTTTACTCTCCTGTTTTTGTAGGTATAATTTGAAATTTTAGATAACCTTAAACTAGCCTCCCATGCTCTAGTTGTTTCTCTGCTCACAGTCGTCTTCCATGTGGCTGGCAGTTAGCTTTCAGTGACATGTACCTACCCATGCTGCTACCAGGATTAAAATATCGCTGCCTTCTCAAACAGATAAGATAAAAATCCAGCTCCATAGCAGGCTCAGGGAGGTCCTTTGCAATCGAACCCAACAGATCTTTCCATCTTCACCTCCTCCCTCTCCCCTTTCTACTCTCATACAGTCCTGGGCATTCACAGCCCCCAGCACACCACACTTTTGCTCCTGCATTTTCTGTTCCGGTTGCCTAGATCACATCCGTTCCCACTCCCAGTCTCCATTGCGACAGGACAGTCACCCTACATTCCAGGTCCTTTCAAATCCTGGATTTTGGGCAGGAACACCTTCGTCACAAGCACTCAGGCCAGTATATCCCTTTGTTTTAAAAATGCAGGTTTTATATTATTTAGATATGGTGAGGTCAGCTGATGAAGAGATGGTTGCCATTGAAAAGATGGTTTGTTATGGTCCCTGCAAGGAGGGGGCAAACTGTGCCACACAGAGCCACATGGGGAAGACCCACACGGGGAAGCCATGAGTCAGGAAGCAAGGAGATCAAGGAAAAATTTGAGACAAGGGTCTTTATTATAATCTCTGCAGAAAACACAAGGCAAGGCAAACATTTAGGATTGGGTAGTTTCCATAATTTCAGCAAGCTCTGGAGTTCTATGGGCTGCCTCTAATTGTTAGTACCTGGCCCTGGGTGATTGGAGTAGAGGAATATTAGCTTTGGCTGTAAGAGCCCAATAGAGGTGGTGGAGTATAGGCGTTGGTGAGTTTACATATGAAAGTCAGGCTCTCTAGAGGCCAGTCACTGACTACTTCTAGGAATTGGTTAGTGGTGGGAAGAGCAACCTTCCAAGGTTAGCAAGACTCCAAGATGGCAAAGCATCAGAATCACAGAAAATAAAAAGTCATGATCTATATACTCTTCTCTACTAAGGTTTATATAGTACTTTTATCACACTTTGCATCTACATTGTTTTTGTCTGCGTCTCAAAAACAAAGGGACCATCTTTGGATTGTATAAGGAGACACAAAGATCTAAATGAAAACATGTGAATAAATGAAAGCAATTTTTTTTTCTGGCAGCACTTTGGGGCTGAACCTAGGGCCTTGCACATAGCTTGCAAGTGCTCTCTTACCGGATGGTACCCCCAGCCCATTTTTAATTTTTTATTTTGAATCAGGGACACTAATTTACACAGGCTACCTCTGGCCTCAAACTTTTGATCCTCCTGCCTCCACCTCCTGAGTTGCTGGGATTACAGGCATGAGCCACCATGTCTGGCTGCAAATTGTCTTTGACAAGCAACCAGAGATCAATATTTAAGTAATCTCTCAATGTTGAACTTCCTACGATTAAAGTGATGACTTACCTACCACCTGGTAAGATTTGTACATAAGCTCTATATATTTAAATATGGAGAGACTTAATGCAAGTTTGTGCTACACCTGCTAAGAACCAAATAAACACTCCTTAAGATGCAGACACCTACAGGCATACAGGTCAGACCATCTGTCATGTGTGTAAACTGAGCAGCATCTTAAATCTATCCTAATTCATTAGTACAGATTAAGTCAATCACAATAGCAAACATCGTATTAATCCTTTCTATTCTTCACTCAACACCCCAGGTAAATATTCTTCAACCACACTCAGCTTTAATAAGAATAATAAACCAAGACATAGTGTAAGACAAAGAATCCTGTTTTTCTGTGAAAATGTTTCCTCTTTAAGAAATAAGATTGAAAAATATGCAAAAAAATTACAGAACAGAACTTTCTCCTTTGTTTTCTTATGGCTGTGCTTGAGGGATTGAACCCAGGGCCTTGCACAAGCTTTGCAAGTACTCTACCATTGAACTGCACCCTTATCTCATTTTTTTACTTTTTATTTTGAGACAGGGTCTCACTAAGTTACCCTGGCCTCGAACTTGTGATCCTCCTGCTTCTGCCTCCTAAATTGCTGGGATTACAGGCATGCACCACTGTGCCCAACAAATTGGTCTCTCATAGTGTCCTTGACTGTAGCCCATTAAATAAGAACCCCAGAGAGCTGTGCGTGCATCTGATGAGGCCCTGATTAGAGGACAGTGCTAAGATAAAAGTGGTCTGAAGGCTTAGGGGAAACAGCAGGCTACCGATACATGCTGCTAACCAAACATAAAGAAAGAAGGGGCAAAGAAAATCAGCAGGGGGAAAGAAAACAGAACACCAGTAGGTGGAAAAGACAGGAACACACACTAACGAATGAGGTCATTCATTTAAGACCTACATTCATTCACTGTGATTAGCAACTGGAAAAAACTCTGTCAAGCCTAAATGAAATTTATTACTTCCATGAAGTAAAATCTATAATAGAAACATCCAACTGTTCCTTTCTGTCAATTACCCCACGCTCCTCTTTAGGTCAGATGAAAGCATTTAATTATACATGTGAATTATGCATGTGAAACACCTCACACACCAAAGAGCAAATGAGGTCATTCAATAATGACAGTGGTCCATTTCCTTCCCAGTATGCAGTTTGAGAAATGGCTCCTCAGGCATCAAGTTCCATGGTCAATGGATAAGCGATATGTGGATCTCACCAAAATTGAATTTCATGGTTGATGAGAAACTCAAGATTTCGCAGTAATTAGTTCAGAGTGAGATTCACTGTGTGGCCTTTTCTGCTGTTCCTCTGGCCCTTTTTGGCATCATCCTTGCCTTCCTCACAGCCTCTGCCTCGCTCTTTCCCGCCAGAGGCTGACCCATGCACAGGTTCACATATTTGACAAACGTACTGTTTCCTTTGGGTCTTAGCCAACCAAAACATGCCACTAATGGAAGTCATCAGCCCAAGCGTTTTCAGTTCTCTGGCTGCGTTCTCACATATCCCCGACCCCGGCCTTAATATCTGGGCTGCAAAAGGGAAACAGCATTGACCTCATTTTCTACATTGATTTCCGCTGAACTATTTCCTGTAAGAAGTAGCTGGGCAACTGAGATTCAGATGAAACTACTGAAGTGCTATATTTTTTTCTTTCCAGTTTTATGATTGACAAATAAAAATTATATATATTTAAGGAATATAGCATGATTTGATACACATGTACATTGTGAAATGATTACTACAATCAAGCTAATTAAATTGTCCATCACCTCGTATGGTTGGCCTGCATGTTTGTGTGTGAGTGGGTGGGTCTGTGTGTGTGTAGCAAAAACATTTAAGATCTACTTTCTCAACAATTTTCTTTTCGGTACTAGGGGGCTGAATCCAGGGCCTGATGTATGCAAGGCAAGTGCCCTGCCGCTTAACTGCACTTCCAGCCTTGAACTCATGATCCTCCTGTCTCAGCCTCCCAAGTAGCTGGGATTACAGTTATGCACCATGGTGCCTGGCTTCTCAAAAAATCTTAAGTATAAAAAACTATTACTGTGGAGTACATCTGATCCCCAGAACTCACTCATAACTGAAAATTCGTACCCTTTTACCAATATTTTTCCATATTTTAACTCCTGGGAATCATCATTCTACTTTCCATTTTTTATAAGATTTACTTTCTCAGATTCCATATATAAGTAATAGCATGCAGCATTTGTTTTCCTATTCTTGGTTTATTTGACTTAGCATAATGTCCTACAGATTCATTTATAGTGTCACAAATGGCAAGATTTCCTTCTTTTTGAAAGCTGAATAATATTCCATTGTGGAAGCAATTACGGAGACAAGATGATTTTCTACTCTTTTAAGAGTTAAGACAATAGTAACAATATTGCTTTATGTGTCTATAAACAGCCTTATCTCTGTATACTTTGCAGGATTACGTGTCTATAAAACACCAGTTTATAGCAGCAGCTATGCTTTACAAATCTTTTTTTTTTTTTTTTTTTTTTTTTTTTTTTTACATGGCTTCACTGTTAATTCTGACATGGAGACGTTGTATTCCATCCCTCTCAATTCTGAAATGGAGGAGGCTTTTGTTCATCAGCCTCAACATGAAAACTGTGCCAGTTCAGGAATGCACTGTCTGGATGGACATCTGCCCTGCATTCCCCAAGAGGAGGGCCAGGAAGTCTGAGCAGCTGGGTAGACACCCATGGAAAGAATGCCCCTGTCTCTGCTGCTTTTTAGAGGAATGGGGAAGATAAAATAGGACTGGCAGATGGCTACAACTCATGACTGCCTGGCAACATTCAGGGTGAAATGAGAGTAAATTAATCAGCATTCAGGGGGAATGAATGGCAAGAAGAGATGTATATTGATGCTATTTTAGTGCAAGTCAAATTAAACCTGTACAAATGACAACATGCATTAATCTCCCTATTGCCTTCAGTAGCTGTGCAAATGAGCTCCTCATTTCTTTATACAAACAGCTGTTATTTTTGCTACAACCTTGGCAAAAAATTCTAGCGATGGCCTGGTAGGTTACCCCTAGTGATTAATACAGACGTGCATATTATTTTTATTCTGCTAATGAGAGAACGAAGCTTATAATATAGCAAAGAATCTGTAAACTTAGCCCTCAGACAGAAGGCAGGACTCGTACAAAGCAACAGTTAGATTTGTCTGTCATTTGCAAACACTCCTGCCTAAATGGGCACTGTGGTTTTACTGTGAGGGTATTGCAGAAGCCATAATGATCTTTTATTCATTATTCATTATTTATTCATAAAGATCAACTGAAATAAAATTTGGGTTGTTTTTAAGTATTTCAATTTATATCTCTGATTATATGTAATGGCATCATGCTGAATTATCTTCTCTGTGACATTTAGTATTTAGGAATAATCCTATACTGTGGGAAAAAAGACCCTCAATTAGAACATAAAACATCATATCAACTGATGGCATCTCAATTAAATTTAACTCCTGCTCTTTTGAAGCTCCTCTCTGACATATTCCATGGGCTCTCTGGCATTACTTTTGCCCTCCTTTGAATACTGAACATGGTCATCGTTGCCAGATGCTTCCCTGGTGAGGGCCTACTATATTAGAAATGCCTTCCAAGTCTCCAGATAGCCAGAGAGACCAATTAGAAGAGGTCAGCACTCTCTCAAAATACAACAGGAGACACAAATTAGAGAATTTACGGATTACAAAATGAACTGGAAGCCTCTCTCTGGTCCTTCTCTCAGGACTTATTCATCTGGAAAATTTCTGTTCTTACTCAGCAGTAGATCCAGGTTGTGGGTAGTTGAAGCTTATACATTTGGCAGGAGGTTATTTCTAAGAGAAAAGAACACAAAATTGCAAAACCAAAATTCTGCGTGAAAGTGAATATTTGTCTACAATGAAGAAAAATAACCCTACAATTTTAAAAACTAACAAATACACACAGTTCTGAAGCTCTCGCAATCCTTCAGTATTTGTTTTCGGCTTCTACTAGGAAATTTCCCTTTCATCATATTTGAATTTTACTATCATCAATAACTTTGAAAAGCATACTAAATTACTCTAAAAGGTATTCATTCACAGAGAATTTAAGGTATTTTTAAATTTCTACATGTTATGCTTAACTATTTAACTATATAATTAAATTACTCTTTGTAAACTTTTTATTGGTAATTTTTAATGTACAACTTAACGGGTCTCATATTTCCATACATGCATTTCATTGTACATCGCTCATATTAATTTCCCCTTACCTTCTCATGACCCTTCTTTCTCCTCCCTGCTCACCAATGGTCTCCTTTCTACTTATATGTCCTTTTTGTGAGTATATCTATCTATAAATTACTTACGGTGAGTCCATTGAACTTTCATGGTACATATAGCTTTGTTACTGGAACACTTGTTTCTTCAGGCCCTTGCACCGCCAAGTGGAAATTCTTCATGTTCTTTTTTCCAGAACTACTATACTTCGTAGGGGACTGGAGTTTAGTTCAGTTGGCAGAGTGCTGCTCTGCACTCTCTGAGGCCCTGGGTTCAATCCCTGGCACCACAAAAATGTGAGAAGGACCTGGTAGCCTACTCCCAATACAATCTCGAAACAATCAGCCATTGAAAATTCTTTGAATAGCAAAGAAGCACTGACACACTGCCAGGCATGGCACAGTGTCGAGGAGTATTTCATTCTGTTGTACATAGGGTCACTATAAGTTGGACCTGACTCGATGGCACATAACAACAACACTATATTTGTCAGGACCAGTAGACAAGGTCTGCTGTATATGCTAAAAGTGCAATCCAACTGTCTTGAATGTGCAAACTGTGTCAGGTCATACAAAGATGCACTCAATCTTATAAAACTACTGCTACATGTTTCATCCTCAGACACAGGCACTCTGCTGAATCCTATTTTATGCAATTCACACAAAAATGTATTTTTTGTTTAACAAAAGTGTACTGTGAGTTTATAATTGTTTACACTGCAGGAGAGAATTTTCATTTTCATTGAATGTCAAGGAGAATCAAATCTTCTACTAATCATTGTACATATATGATATTTGGAGTGAATTTCCGGAGGACCTGCTGGCTCCATCCATTTCAGACATTATTCCTCCTCCACTTCCCACATACTTCTGACATTGAGCACAGAGGACATGTTCGTATTGCAGTATGTTCTCTTGACCCTGAGGCTTTGAGTCACAACTTTCAGTGTCAGAACAGTGGCTGGGAGCAGTATTTCCGGAAGCCATTCGTACTCCAGGACAGCTACCTTTGACTTAATGATACACTGAAATGACTGCAAACCACAGCAACATTCCATGGACCTAAATGAAATGTCCCCAACTCCTCTTCCAAAAATGTCCTTGGCTGCTCCAGTACTCCTCCACACAGGAATGTGACAGAAGGAAGTCAGAGTGGAAAGAGGCAGAGCATTAACTAATTGCAATGAATATATATTACCTTTGTAAACTTAAAACGTGTATGCCCGTGTGTATCCCCAGCACTGCTCTCTGAGTCTTTAATGGGCCCATTATTCATGGTAAATCAGCCTCTTTTCATAAACATGTCCATTGGCCAAAACCTACTGGGGGAAGGAGTAGAAACCTGAGCCAGGCAGAACTTCTATGTTAGATACTCCAAATCAGTTCAAACAATAAAGGACTTCTTGGTGGGTCAAAGTGCTTTCATCGCCCTGCAGACCCTAGAGTGCAAACACCCTTATGGTGTTCACAGGGGATCACCACGCCCACTACAGCCTATGGGTAATAACTAGAAACATCTAACGTGTGGTGCCATAGAACACTATCACAAGGAATCTGCGCTCAGGTGGGTGTGCTCCATTGATCACTTTCCTATAAATAAAATACCTTTGCCAAGCGAAATGAACAGATCCTGGAATATTTCATGAATGATGAGACAAAGTGGATGCTTCTTGAATTGTTAGGGGCAGACTGTGGCAGTAGCTCAGCTTACTAAAACAATGACAAAAGCCAGCAAAAGCCATGGGATGATAATTTCTCAAAATGATTTATTCCTTATCCACCTGTTCCCTACTTAACACCTGGAAACCTATATGTTCAAAGCCAACTGGATGAACTTCCTTACATAGTGCCCCAGACACAAAAGTGTTCTCTGCAGGCTCTAATCTCCTGGGATTCTCCTGGCAAAAGGGTCTTTGTTGTTGTTGTTTTTAGGTGTTGTCGAGTCGTAGCAACTCCTAGCAACTCATAGCAACCCTCATAGGGTTTTCAATGGCTGACTGTTTCGGGATTGCGTTGGGAGTGGATTGCCACATCCTTCTTCCATTTTTGTGGTGCTGGGAATCGAATCCAGGGCCTCAGAGACTGCAGAGCGGTGCTTTACCAACTGAGCTAAATCCCAGCCCCCAAAAGGGTCTTGGCGGTCTAACAAATTTGGGAGAGGCTAAATGCTATGCCCCCTTAGGAATTTATAGTGCACATTACCAAATTAAACACTTTCTAAGAAACTTTGTGGTAAAGAACCTAACTATCCCAGTAATCTCCAACTCATTCAGCCATTTTCTGAGCAACGTTTAATAAAATGCGGTAGAATTAGAGTTTCACAGACCACATTTTTTGCACATTTTCTTGCCCTATAGTCAGTGTTGAATTTCTAGATCAATGATTCTCAAAACAAGTAGCACTTTCCCCTACCTCAGTGAGATGTCACAAAAAGCCTCCTTCCTTATCTTCTGCCATGCCAAAAGCATACCCTTCTCAAGAATTTAGTACTTGCTATTCCCTCTGCCTAGAAGTCTGTTCCTCCAAATAACGTTGTTTTTGTTAGGTGCTGTGGAGTCAAGTCCAACTCATAGCAACCCTACATACAACAGAACTAAATATTCCCTGATTCTGTGCCAGACACACAATCTTTTTTATGTTTAAGCCCATTGTTGCAGCCACAGTGTCAATCCATCTAGTTGAGGGTCTTCTTTTTCTCATTGACTCACCACTCTCCCAAACATGATGTCCTTCTCCAGGGACTGGTCCCTCTTGACAACATGTCCAAAATATGTAAGATGCAATCTATCCTTCCTAGCTTCTAAGGAACACTCTGGCTGCACTTCTTGAACCCAGGGCCTCAGAGAGTGCAGAGTGGCACTCTACCAACTGAGCAAAACCCCAGCCCCTCCAAATATGTAGTGGCTTTTTATTTGTTTTTTTTTTTTTTTCCACTTCATCCAAGTCTCTGTTCAAAAGCCAGCTTTTCAGAAAAATTTTCTGTTATGGACTAAATTCTGTCCACAAGAGCCAAGGAAATATAGGCTCTCGTACTCAGAAGACTTCACCCTGGAATAGGCAGTACCATATTTACATAGTTGTTGTTGTTGCTGTTGTTGTTGTTAGGTGCCATCGAGTCAAGTCCGACTCATAGCGACCCTATGTACAGCAGATCGAAACACTTGCCGATTCTGTGCCAGGCAAATGATCTTATTCATGTTTAAGCCCATTGTTGCATTCACTGTGTCAGTCCATCTGGTGGAGGGTTTTCCTCTTTTGCATTGAACTGCCACTCTCCCAAACATGATGTCCTTCTCCAGGGATTGATCTCTCCTGACTACGTGTCTGAAATATGTGAGACATAGTCTGGGCATTCTTGCTTCCAAGGAGCACTCTGGTTGCACTTCTTCTAAGACAGATTTGTTGGTTCTTTTGGTAGTCCATGGTATATTCAATAGACGTCTCCAGCACCACAATTCAAAAGCATGAATTCTTTTTCTGTCTCTCTTGTTCAATGTCCAGCTTTCACAACCATATGATCCCACTGAAAATACCATGGCATGAGTCAGACGCACCTTCATCTTCAATGTGACATCTTTGCTTTTCAATACTCTAAAGAGATCTTTTGCCACAGCTTTTCCTAGAGCAATGCGTCTTTGGATTTCTTGACTGCTGCTTCCGCGGGTGTTGATTATAGAGCCAAGCAAAGCAAAATCTTGGACAACCTCAATCTTTTCTCCATTTATTGTGAAGTTGCATGCTGACCCAGTTGTAAGAATTTTTGTTTTGTTGATGTTTAGTCGCAACCCATTGAAGGCTATGACCTTTGATCTTCATCAGTAAGTGTTTTAAATCCTCTTCACTTTCAGCAAGCAGAGTTGTGTCATCTGCATAACACAGGTTGTTAATGATTCTTCCTCCAATCTTGATGCTGCATTCTTCCTCATAAAGTCCAGTTTATCGGATTATTTGCTCAGCGTATAAATTGAAGAGATAGGGTGAAAGTATACAGCCCTGACACACACCTTTCTCAACTTTAAACCACTCAGTGTTTCCTTGTTCTATTCAAACAACTGCCTCCTGGTTCACATACATAGTTAGCAATGTCCATTTCAATAAGGCACCACCCAAATAAATAATTAATTCAGACCACTTCATTTGAAATACATTAATTTTATTGTTTTGCCTGTGTGGGGTTTTTCTGTACTGATTGTGTGGCTATGTGTCATTTGATATTCTAGATGTCAGTCAACGGTACTTTGGCACCTTCTGCTGATGAACTTCAGAACTTCCATTGCACTACAGACGGTCATTGCACTGAGTCATTCTTCACGGCTCAGTTAAACACACCAGGATCCAAATCAGATGCCTGGTGGGCCTGGCATTTGCTTCAATAGGTCACAGTTAGTTACAGTAAGCTTTTAGCCAGCTGTCCCTCAGAGTCTAGTGTCAGTAGGTCCTCAAGATTTTTCTCCTAAATACCAACTTTTCCAAATCACTTATGCCTTAAATCTTCACACAAACCAATGGAAGGAGGATCCACCTCTCCTTCTTGAACCTTGGTTTGCCACCATTTCCCTAACACCCCTTCCTCTGGTTCCTCCCCCGCCCTGTGAGTATCCATCTTTAGATTCCTCCCCTGGTTCTTACCCTTCCTCTCATGCCTTAACTGAGATCCTTCTTTAGGGTCCGCAGCAGGTCTCTCCCACATTCTCTCGGGCAGTCCTACCTGAGCACCGCTCCAACTCTGCCCCCAAGCCGCCTTCGAAACACTAACAAACCCCAAGTCTGCGATGCAAGCTTCGCCCTCTCTCCTGAACTCCGTATTTCCCCCAGGTCCCCACTGAGACCCTGGCTCCACATCACTTCCAATTTAACACCCACAGAATGCCACATCATCCTCCATCCAAACCTGCTGCCCAACCTGGGTTTGGGTCTCAGTTTGCAGCACCACCATCCCCTGCCCCCTCCAGAGCTAGATTTGGCACAGTGGATGAGGGCACAGGCTCTGGACTGGAACCCCAGCTTTGTCACTTGCCAGAGTAGTGTCTTCCACAAGGCACTTACCTCCTGTGCCTCATTTCTTCATCCTATACTGAGTCTCTTTCTCATAAGATTTCTGAGAGATTAAGATAATTAACATAAATGATTTATATAGGGCTTGACATATAGTAAGTGCTCAGTAATTGTTTGTATCACTGGTGAAATCTACTTCTCTGTTTATTCACCAAAGGCTGTTCTTTTCATCCCTGCAGCCTCTCTGTCCTCTTCTCTCCCTGTCCCCTCTGTCCCCTGGCTCTGACTCCTTGACCTTGATACCATGCTGAGACAAGCCACTCTGATGTCCTCTCTTCAGCCCATTCCTTAAAGCACTATCTAGCTGGGAGCAGTGGTGCGCACCTGTAATCCCAGCAATTTAACAGGAGAATCACCAATTTGAGGCCAGAGGCGGTCTTTGCAACTTAGTGAGACTCTGTTTCAAATTTAAACTTTTTTTTTTTTTACAGGAGTTGCAAGTAGCTGGGCACTGTGGCACACGCCTGTAATCCTAGCCACTCCGGAGGCTGAGACAGAAGGATCACAGATTTGAGGCCAGAGGCAGCCTGCATAATTTAGCAAGACCCCGTCTCAAAAATTTTAAAAATAAGCTGGGCATGGTGGTGCATGCCTGTAATCCCAGTGGCTTGGAAGACGGAGGCAGGAGGATCGCAAATTCAAGACCAGAGGCAGTCTGAGTAACTTAGTGAGACCTTGTCTCAAAAAAAAAAAAAAAAAAAAAAAAGGGCTGGGAGTGCAGTTCAGTGGTCCAGCACTTGCAAAGCATGCAAGCACAAGGCCCTGGGTTCAACCCCCAGTACCGCAAGAAAAAAAATTTTTTTAATAAAACAAAAAATAGGGGGAGGGGGTGCTGCAGCCCAGTGGTAGAGCACTTGCAGAGTATGTGTAAGATCCTGGGTGCAACTTCCAAGTACTGAAATAAATAAGTAAATTTAAATAAAGGGGCTATAAACACAGCTCATGATGGCAGAGCACTTGCCTAGCATGCACAAGGTCCTGGGTTCAAACCTCCAGTACTGCAAAAAGTTAATTAAAATAAAACAGCAGGACCTTCAAGAATCTATAAGATTTGATGCTCCCCCATTTTTCTAGCTTCAGCTCTCTGGCCTGAACCTCCTGCCATGTGGCTCCTCTCAAGTCTTTCCTGTACTCCGCAACCCCTGGCTGCCTTCTGTGATGTTTGTGGGAGGGCTTCCTAAGCTACCTATCCCCCAGGCTCAGCTCAGATACTACTTTGTAATGAACTTAGCCCATTTCCCTGACCAGTATTAATCAGTCTCTTGGGTATTTCTGTTGCGCTTGGTTTATATGTTGATCTGGAAGCTAACAGAACTGTCATTTATATATTTGCCTCCTTCCCCTTACTCACCTTAGTCTATGCAGCTGTAGTACTGTGGAGACGGAGATTGTCGGATCTCAGAAGCTAAGCAGGGTCAGGCCTGGTTAGTACTTAGAAGGGAAGACCGCCTGTGAACACCAGGTACTGTAGGCTTGAGAGAAGGACCCAGCAACCCACTCCCAAAAAGCAATCAGCCATTGAAAACTCTGTGAATAGCAGAGAAGCGCTAACAATACTGTTTCATCTGTTGTACATAGGGTCGCTATGAGTCAGATACCAACTTGACAGCACCTAACAACAATAAATGCATTCAATGAAGCCTTGCAGAATGGAATGAAATGAAAAGAAATAACCTTACAGTCTGCCTAAGAGCTGCCTAACATCTCTCTGGTAATGTCACCTGCTCAGAGGCTCTTTGAAGATTGACACTTTACAAATTAGCATCCAGTTCAAGCCGAAAGAGCACCAGAGAGCCATCTTGGGGGAAGGCATGCAAGAGTCACAGCAGCAACACCACTCGTGGGCTTGTGGATTGGGAAAAAAGCAGCAAATAAAGTGTGATGAATGCAGACTTCACTTCTAGTGTTCTGAACAGTTTCTTCTAAAATTAACATGTCTGTGAGAGAGAAGCTGTTTACTGTTCCCAGCTCAGGAATGCCAGGCAAGCATCCCAGACACCCCTTCTAGTCTTGCTACTTCGCTAATGAGGCTGCAGACTGACCCTCATTTGCAAAGGGGGACTGACCCTGCATGGCCCTGCAGAGTCCCCAGTGGAAGAACTTGGGAGGCACAGACAGCAGCTTGTCCTTGATGGACTCTGCCAGCCACTCACCAACAGCTGCGCAGAAGGGCAGGGGGAGAGGGGGAGAGTATGAGGCAAGGGAGAAACCCTGGAAGGCCAAACACCCTTGAAACTTTCCAAATTCTCCTGCAGACCCTTTGAATAGAGAAATGACTCTTTAATCACTGTTAAGTTAGTAGTCCAGTATCTTGGGAAATTTTTACTAAACCAGGTCAAGGCAACCTGACACAACCAACTGGTCAGTGTCAACTTTGACATTTATCAGTTTGTTGCCCTTTGCCCAGAAACTCTGGAGTGACCAAATGACCCACATCACTTTCATTCAGGGACACAGGCACGTGTGACCAGAGCAGAGAGTGTGAGCAGGAAGCAAAGACGGAGACACCGTGTGGGGAAGGAAAAGGACCACCTCGCCATCCATGCCATCACCACCACTTGTTCTGTTATCTGTCTGTGTCTGTCTCCATGCTTAGAGGCCAGGCCCATGACTTCCTCTGCATCTAGCCCAGAGGTTGGATTGTAGTAGAATTAAATGTTTGTTGTATAAATTAATAAATCGGTACACCTCGCAGAGAAGTACTCAGAGCGGGATGTACCAGGAAGAATTTTTACCTTGTTTCTCCTTTCTTAGCATTTGTTGTGTGTACTACATAAGGCAACAACAACTACATAAGAAAAAAATCCACATTTTCCCAGACATAGGTACATAGGTACATTAGTATGACTAGTAATTTTTAACTCTGAAACAGGAAATGTAGTAAAGGGTGTTCCTATGTCTGGGAATAGATGGGAAGACTATATATATATATATATATATATATATATATATATATATATATATCAATGAGGTTTGCTTAAAGCCAAGTACTTGTCACTCCAAAGTGAATACAAAGCAATCTCAGCCTCCAGAGGTCATCCCCCCTCTGCCAGGTAAATACGCACCTCTAGAAAAGCTTGGGAGATTTACTTTTCAGTTTCTCCAACTTCATAGCTCTGTTATAGAGTAACCTGCCGGCAATCCTCTCTAAACCCATGGTGCTATTTAAATAGAGCAAAGTCCACAAAAAGTTCCACGGAGATGTGCTGAGCAAAGGCCAAAGTCCCAAGAGAAAACCAGTGCAGACCCAAAGCAACGCTGCTCCGGGCCCGAATGTGGATCCCCGGGCCAGGCAGGGTCTGTGCAGTCAGCCATGCGCTCCATGCTTGCAGCCTTTTGGCGAGAGCTCCCCAGCGGGGTTCTGTTCTTTGGGGTCTTCCTGCCTGTGGCTTTGCTGCTGCTCCTCCTCATTGCCTACTTCAGGATCAAACTGATTGAGGGTAAGTGTGAAGCCACATCAGAAAAGGCTGAGCTGTCCTTTCCCACTGCATCCCTTGGAAACATGCCAGTGCACGGCCAGTGCTGCGGGAGGCCTGGAGAAACACAGCTTTCTGATTTACTCTCAAGCTCTCCCTTAAGATCCTTGGGCAACTGGGCCAACCTTGATCTTTCAGCTCTATGGGCTGGGTGCTGGGATGTGAAGGACCACTGTAGGGACCCCTGCCCTGTGGTCTCTCATAAATGGCAAATCAGCAATCTTGACATGGGATTGCTTATCTGACTCTTTTCTCTTTCTCTTTTTTCTTTCTTTTCCTTTCTTTTTCTTTTATTCCTTCCTTTCCTTCTTTTCTTTCTCCTTCCTTCCTTCCTTTCTATTGTTTGCAGTACTGGGGGATTGAACCTGGGGCACTCCATCACTGGGCTTCACCCTCAGCCCATTTTTTATTTTTTATTTTGAGGCAGGATTGCTAAGTTATGCAGGCTGCTTCTGGCCTTGAGCCTGCAATCCTTCTGCCTCAGCCTCCTGAGTTGCTGGAGTTAAAGAGACATGTGCCACCATGCCTGGCACTTATCTGACTCTTAAGGCAACAGATTCACAAACATTGAAGCATTCTTTGTGGTCCGCCTTCTCTATGTAATAGATGTATGTATGTGCCCAGGTACATGTTATATTCCTGTGCATGCCTCTGAGCATGTGTACACACTCATGGTTGTGTGTACATACACACTTCTTCCTCATCCACTGAACTTCTAGTCAGGAAATGTTCCAAACATTGTGCTATCCCAGTGCTTGGAAAATGTAAAGCCCTAAGACTTGACTTTACTTTGACTTTAGTGTAAACTTTCCATGAGTGTTTAGTGTTAAGGTGTCAGGAAAAAAAGAAAAGAAATGAAATGAAAAACACCTCCAGAAGATTAAGATAATCTGAAATACGCATTTAGATCCTGGATTGAGACTATTTATTATGGTATAACTAAAATTAGTGAAACTAATATGTGACTTGATGGATTACATGTCATTTGTATACTCAACATTAGATATCATGTTGTTGTTGTTAAGTGCCATTGAATCAGACCTGACTCATAGTGACCTACATAGGGTTTTCTATGGATGATTGTTTCGGAATTGTTTTGGAAATGGGCTGCCACATCCTTGTCCCTTTTTGTTTTTTAGTTTTTTTTTTTTTTTTAACCCAGGGCCTCAGAGAGTGCAGAGCAGCACTCTACCAAGTTATCTAAACCCCAGCCCCATTAGATAGCACAGAACTCAATAACTATTTTAGCAACTTCAACAAAAATCAGCCTTTTCCTTAATTTGGATGGTGTCATATTAAGCCATTAAAAAAAAAAAAACAAATTTGAAAACCCCTCCTCTTCCACAAAAACTTGCCAAGTCTGAGCAATGCTTTCATGTACATCACTATATAATTTTACATGACTAATGCTATTATATATAACCTAAGTCTAGTGGTAGAGCAGTTAGGGATATTTATGTTTAAGATGAGAATTAGAACATGGAGAAATCTAAAGGACACAGACTGTATTACAGGTGTTTCTATCATAACTTACGTAAAACCCCTGTAGCTTTTCATTTTCTGCATGTCTCGTTTTTATGAGTTCTCATGTTGGATGATTAAGCTATAGTCTGCCTCACTCTACAGTGAGGATTCACAGATAAATCCTTTTTTTTTTAATTAAGTCAGTTTATCCTCTACTGCCCCAAGACTAGTCTGCTGGGTATTTTGCCAACCATCCACTCATGACTAATGAGCCCTAGAAAAAGCCTCCAAAAAAAGAAAGAGAAAACCAGAAATCTCTCCAAACTCTAACTACAGCTTTCCTTCAGTCTTTCAAACTGGTATAATGCCCAGATGCTGCAAACACTCCGCTGCAGAAGACCTCTCACACTTGCTGCAATGACCGCTGTCAGCAGTACATACCCCAGGCTCCCACTGACACGGAATCCCCTGAAGAGAAGCAAAAGGAAGTGGATGTCACAGTTGAGAATTTGAATGCTTCATGTAATCCCCAAGTTTTATTTCTGGCTGCCTCTTTAGCGAGATAAAAATTTCAGTATCACAAAAATGTGTCAAACATGAAAGAAAGAAGGCAAAGAACAGACCAAGATAGGTTCATGGACTTCAAAGTCTCTCACCAGCCTCTGCCTACCAAGGATTTCAGATCAGATAATTCAGTGGGACCTCTGGTATTTGGGACAAAGCCTAAAAAAGAGGGCAGATCTTGGCTTTATAGCTTTATTCATCCTTGAGAAAATATGAATGATAGGTAAAACATAAATCAGTATATTGTTTTATTGAGATATTTAGGGAATTCTGTTGTTGTTAGGTGTCGTCAAGTTGTTGTCTGACTCATAGTGACCCTACTTACAACAGGCGAAACACTATTGTCAGTGCTTCTCTGCTATTCATAGGGTTTTCAGTGGCTGATTGATTTTTGGGAGTGGATTGCCCAGTCCTTCTGAAGCCTACAGCACCTGGTGCTCCCAGGCAGTCTCCCATCCAAGTACTAACCAGGCCCAATCCTGCTTAGGTTCTGAGAGCTGACAGGATTGGACACCACAGTGGTATATCTGTAGGCAGGTAATTCTGAGGTATAAACATATCAGTCACATGCCTTCAGCATGCTCTAGAAGAGCCAACTTGCAGTTGGGAGTGTGGCCTGGCATACTGAAAGCTGGTACAGGGGAAATATAGGCAAAATGCTGGGCAACCATGGTGCCAGGCCTGGAGGAAGTGCCCAATGTGTGCACATCATGATTACACACTCTTTCTGCCTTCAGTACATCCCTACCCAGGTAAGTTGTCTACGGATCAAGTCATAGACAAAAATTCTAACACTAAATTTACAGCTCAGCAAAATTGCAACTGTTTCTGAAGGATCTGAGTGAAGGGAACAGAAGACTCCAAAGAATATGCTTCCTTCTTAGGTGCTTCTCCCTTCTTCACTTCAAATTCTGATGCGCTAATGAGCTTGTCCTGACTCCTCGACTTTTTGACAACTATGACGCTGTTCCTTCCCTCTCAAATCCTTTCTTTTCTTCAGCATAAGATCTAATCTAAGTGATAGAGAGAGTGTCACCTTCCAAGATGCCCAATGCTCTGTGGACAGACTCCTTTAACCCATATTAAATCTTATTCTAAACCTGCTTCTGAACAGCAATAGTTCTCATTCATTCAATAAATATTTGTGACTCTACCTGATTTAGCCAATTTTCTGTTCCTATAACTGAATACCATGGACTGGGTAATTTATAAAGAAATGAAATTTATCTCTTATAGTTCTGGAGACTAAAAGTGTAAAGTCAAGTGGCTGCATCTGGTAAAGGCCTTTTTGCTGGTGAGGACTCTGCAGAGTCCCAAGGCAGCACAGGGCATCACATGGGGAGAGGAACATGTATGAGACAGAGACAAATTTTTTTAAATAACAGATCCACTCTCATTAATCCATTAATCCATTCATGACAACAGAGTTCTCATGACCTATTCACCTCTTAAAGGTCCCACCTCATGATGGAGATTAAATTGCAACTTGAGTTTTTACTATGGGCTTTCAGGATGAGAGAAAGCAATCCCAGTTCTGGAAAACCACAAAAAGGAACTGACAAAATCACCAGAAGGTAGAGATGTTATAAATCTCTATGTTTCTGATCTTGGCCTCAGTCAATATCTAGTAAAGGGCTGAAAAATAACCTGCCCTTTCTTCTTAAGCCTTTTCCAAATGTCGGAACTGAGCCCTCTCACCAGTGGTAGGATCCTCTAAACAGTTAAGGAGCACCCTCAGGGAGGAAATGAGCCTTCTTCTCTATTGTTGCCTGCTTTTGCTGGCCCTCACTAAAATGTACCTGGAGCTTCCAAGCCACAGGTAAGGAGTATGGGAGAGAGCAAGTGGAAGTCACCATTGAATTCTGCATAACCAAAATCTGTGCATCAATTACTTAACACAATAGAAGTCTCATCTGAAGCTTATTGTTTAAAAATTATAGTTTTCTCTGCAGCCGTTTCCCTAAGTGTAAGCAGTAATATTCTCTCTCCAGGTTGAGGGCAAATGAGATCCCTTGGCCCAAAATAAAATACCTTTAGTTTATATCTCCATTTACCAGCATCCACTTAAAAACTGTAAACAGATGGGCAAATGTCATGTCATTAATCTTCCAACCAGGGCTATGGCAAGTGTAATCATTCCTGTTTTGTTCCTGTAAAGAAAGGGACATTGACAGATTAACTGGCATGTTCACAGAACCCCAGAGTCCTGCATTCTAAAACAGAAAACCAGCTTGCCTATCTCATACATTCTAGACTGTTAGACAACAGAGCCATTTTAAGCTGGGTTGGAAAGCATGTAGAGGTATTATAACCATTCAACATTAACCCTACTCCTCCAGCCTTAGAAGGCACTAGTGCATGTCAATTTAATTAGCATGGGTAGAACATCAATTTTCACACAAAGAAATAAGAGAAATTCTCTAACATTCTGCACTCCTCAATCTGTGTCAACTGCCTTGAGAAGCATGTTGGGGTGGAGTCTGACTCTCAAACTTTCCATAGCCAAACTCTTCATCAACCATTGCCATGGATATTTTTCACCTCTACTCCAAGGGTGGGAGTTTTGATTATTCTATCTCCCCAAGAACAGAGATTCCAAAACCTCTATTTCCAGCACCACGTAGCCCCCCAAATACCATCATCCTGACTGAGAACAAATTGCTCTCTAAAATAACCAACATTACCAAAAATTGTAGTTTGTTGTTAGGTGCTGTTGAGTCGGTATCCAACTCATAGCGACCCTATAAACAACAGGCAAAACACTACTAATAGTGCTTCCTTGCTATTTGTAGAGTTTTCAATGGCTGATTATTTTTTGGGAATGGGTTGCCGGGTTCTTCTCTTAAACCTACAGCACCTGGTGTTCCCAGGTGGTCTCCCATCAAGTACTAACCAGGGCTGATCCTCCTTAGCTTCTGAGATCTGACAGGATTGGATGCCACAGTGGTATGGCCACAGCCATTACCAAAAATAAACACCATTTAAAAATTACATTAATTGATGCTTTTGAATTATGGTGCTGGAGACGATTATTGAATATACCATGGACTGCAAAAAGAACCAGCAGGTCTGTCTTAGAGGAAGTGTAACCAGGATGCTCCTTGGAGGCAAGGTTGGCTAGACTGCATCTTATGCATTTTGGACATGTAGTCAGGAGGGACCAATCCCTAGAGAAGGACATCATGTTTGGGAGAGTGGCAGGCCAACGAAAAAAAGGAAAACTCTTCACTGAATGGATTGATACAGTGTCTGCAATAACGGGCTTAAACATAAATAAGATCGTGTGCCTGGCACAGAATCGGGGAGTGTTTTGTTTTGTTGTACATAGGGCCAATATGAGTCAGACCAACTCCATGGCACCTAACAATAACAACATTAAATGCCTAAAAGTCTGTATGGAGTTAGAGTCAAAATAAGGGAAGCTAATTGATCAGGTTCTGGCCTTCTGTAACTTGGATTCTAAAACAGACAACTAAAGTTACTTACAGGGTGGCTAAGTGTCTTTCACTGAACTTCATATGCACATTTTAGCAACCAGAAATCCTATAGGGAAAAAAAATAATTATTTGGAAAGACCAGAGTAACTTGAGAGCAGAGTAAAACTGTTAAGAGCTCAAACTACAGAGTTAAAGCAAATTGGGTTTGAATTCCAGCTCTACAACCTTGGCTTCTCTACTTAGTGTTTTGAAGCTTCAGCTTCTTCACGGATAAAATAGAAATAAGAGCAGGGCGTGGCTACAGGATTGGTGTGGAGATGAAATGAAGTGATACACACAAGGTTCTTAGCAGTCCCCATCCTGAACAACTGTTAAGTCATTATTACTCCCTGTTGGCTTATAAATTCTAAGAAGTCATTTTGTATAATTAAAATAGTACCTATTATTAAAACTGTCTTAGAATAATTAAGTCACCCTAGCTCACTCACCTTGAAGTAGTAGAGAAGCATTTGAACACTGGTTGGGTGGCTTCAGAACTAGCCCTCTCAGCCAACATATTACCCCTGGAGTATTATGTTAAATCTGCCAAATGGATGAATTCTTTTGGCCCAGGAGAATAAACTTACCAATTTGAAAGCCAAGTATGGGAAATTTTTAAGCAAGCAAAAAGAATTTTTACAAAATCTTTGAATGACTTGATCTTTTTATATAAGAGGAACAATAACTATTAATGATGTCAATTCCTCCACAAAAAGATCTACTACTGAGTCAGAGAGACTGTACTTCTTTGCCGAAGGCCCAAGAGGGAAAACCTTACTGCATTTTCCACAAACTCAGGTGTTTCCAAGGCCACCTGCTTAACCTCTCTCCACATCCTCTTAATAGAGTCACTGAAATAAAATAATGGCCCAGTTGCAAGCTCTTTTAGAAAAGGGCTAAATTATTTTATTTCTCTTGCTTTCTGCATGGTATCACATAGACAATCTGTTTACTGGACAAATGACACATAGATTGATGAGCTTCCTCTCATTCCCTCTATCCTAGTTCTCTACTCTTATAGTTATCTTCCTTCAATCTCATTATTCAGACAACCCATTTTCAGTTCTATAATTTTTATCCTGGCACTCATTCAAAGCCCCTGCAGTACAGCTAGCCATTCATTGGTAATTTAGAATAAATTCAATTTTCTTTTCTTTTCTTTTTTTTTTTTTTTTTTGTGGTACTGGGGGCCTAAACTCAGGGCCTAGCACATACTTTGCCGGTGCTCTACCACTGAATTACATCCTTAGCCCCTTATTTTTTTATATTGAGACAGGGTCTCGGTAAGTTACACAGGCTGTCTCTGGCCTCAAACTCATGATCCTCCTGCCTCAGCCTCCCAAGTCATTGGGATCACAGGCATGCACCACAATGCCTGCCTCTAGTAATTCAGAATAAAAAGGAAGAAACTACTCATATTTCAATGAGTTTAACATCTAAGCCATGGGTCACCTCAAAGGAATATATTTGAAATAATGCAGAAAGGCAAGGTAACCCAGGGGTGGAAATTGACTCTGAAGTCAGACTGCATGTTATCAAATCCTGAATTTAGTTTCTGTAGTCATAAGAAAATTGCTTCACCTTGAGATCAGGTTGCTCATCTGTACATTAAGAACAATAATAGTGACAAGCTTATGTTATTCCAAGAATTAGACAAGAGAATATATGCAAAGGGCTTTATAGCGGGGTCTGGCACATATCAAATGCTCTACAAATATTGGCTACTAAATCTTGAGACTCGTAGCCTAAGGGTTGTCATTATCTAAGCATATGGACCCTCTCCTAAGATGGGGATTTGCCAGAGGCCTTGAAAAACCCAGGCCAGGGAGAATACATATTTCCTGGGTGCATGACAAGGGATCAATTGCATGGACTTGATGTGGGAACCAAAGAGATTTCCAGGTTCAATTCCATAAATATGTTTATTATTTCCCACGAGATTAGAAGCTCTTGGTCTCTGGCTTTGATTAACATTCTAACAATAATACTTTTGAAAGCAAAACAGGATCAGTTGGCTGAGCTCTCAAGAGAGACATCAGGGCTAAAGATCAAATTTGGTCATTACCAGAGAGATACTAGTTGAAGCTAGAGGAGCAGCTAAGAGTTCACAGAAAGATGATACACAATAAAAGCCAAAGGGGCAAAAATGATGGGGCTGGGCAGAGAACAGACCCTGTCAAATGCTACAAAGGAAGGAAATTGGGGAGTGAAAAATGCCACTAGATTTAGTAAATGAGATTAATGAGTATTCATTGATGAAATTTAATATTTTAGTGAAGTAACTTTAAATAAAGGAATATTTTAAGGGGTTAAGGAATATGTAGGTTGTAAAAAATCGGAATAGTCAGCTTTTGGTAAAAAAATGTCAAAAGGTAAAAGGGAGAAGACTGATTTATCTGAAGATTATTAATGCCCAAACACATTTTGGGGAGGGAGGATCAGGGGTAGAAACCCAACATTTTATTCATCCCTGTGTCCTCAACTCCTGGCCTATGTACATGCTTAATGAAGGCATACTGCATGTGGGGATCCTAATTTAATCAAGACAATCTGCAAAATATAGATACATTTAGCATGGAACAATTTTCATTACCATGATCATGGCCATTTGTCAACTCTAACCAGGGACATTCTTTAGAAGTGGGTGAGGAGAGGAGAGAAATCCTACAATAGGACTTGTCCTGGAGACTTGGGCTTCTATAACTTGAAGGGCCACCACAGTCACAAACAGGCCAGTAGCCACTTATGAGCTGCAAAGGACTAATGGCACTCAGTTGTCTCCAAAATTACTATTTTTATTATTATTATTATTAGTAGTAGTAGTAGTAGTAGTAGTAGTATTACTATTATTATTATTATTATTGGTGGTGGTGGTACTTGGGGGTTGAATCCAAGGCTTCACACATACTTTGCAAGTGCTTTACCCCTGGGTTGCAACCACAGCTCAATTTTCATTTTTTATTTTGAGCCAGTCTTGCTAAGTTAATGCAGGCTGCCTTGGGCAGTGAACTTGGTATCTCCCCAGCTCCACCTCCTGAGTTTGCTGGGATTACAGGTGTGCATCACTACACCTAGTTTGTCTCCAAGTTATTAATTCTTTTTTTTTTCTTTTCAGTTAACGAAGAACTATCTCAGATTCCTGATCACCGAAACAAGCGCAAGGACAATACTTCCCTGTACCAGAGAAGAATGAAACAAACGTGATTATTGGGATTCATCAATGGTTAAAGCACAATGGATTCTTAATGGTTGCAGAATAGTGGTCAGTGGTTTAGCTAATAAAGTGGGTCAATAAACTAGAACCATATCAAAAATATAAAGGACATTAAGATGCTTATTCTGAACCACAGTGAAGAGAGGCAGCTATAAGCCCAGAGGACCTCTGTGAGACTCAGCTTCAAGAGCAATTCTTCAGAAAGTACAAGATAAGACTTTCTGGGACTAAGCACATCATAACTTTTTAACTTTTATTGTAACCATGTTTACTCTAACAACAATGTTTACTCTGAAGAACGTGTTTTTAAAGTAGAATTCTTCGACACCATTACTACATAATCCCATTGAAGCTCACATTATTCTGCTTGAAGAGGTGAAGAAATCTGGAAGAGATCAAATGATAGCAAAAGTGCCTTGAAGAATTCTGTGGGTACCTGCTTGCTCTTCTACAAGGCCAGCAGTTCTTCCATGACACTGTTTCAGACAGCATTTCTGGACCTGAGTTTGCATTTTTCCTTTTCCCAATTGTTTCCACCAATTATCACTTTAACTAACAATGCAGAAAACAAATGGAGTCTCTAAATATTAGACATGGACATCCATCAATGTAGCTCTCAAGAGTGATGCAACTTGGAAATATTGTCAATTTAGTATTGGAGTTAAGGATCACAGAATGTTCACATAATTCCTAAGGAGAATAATTCAAGTCATTGTCTATAAAACCAATGCCATGGCACTATTTCTAAATATGGAAAGATGTCAACAATTCACTAGCAGAATTCTTTCAGTGGGAACCCTAAAAAGCTAGCATAGATAATCAAAAATATACATTGAATTCAAGACGGTAGTCAAAATAGATTATGGTCACTATTGTGCCCTCCATAATTTTCTAGTTAACAGTAACAACAAAAGTTCAATACTTCCTAAACCTGCTTATATTTCAACCTTTGCACATGACTCTAACAGGCTATTAGAACGATCCACTTTATGATGCAGTATATTTTTGTCACCTTTGAGAAGCACACCAATTTTGGTAATGACAGAGTCATGCAAAAGATTGTGTGGATGACCAACAGCCAGAATGCCTCTCCTGTGCCAGATAATTTCTGCCTCTTCCCTGCAGCCCCACCTTAAAATTCTTCATATCCATCCAGTGAGCAGTTCGTTTGGACTTCTTGAATAACCCATTGTTCAACTGAAGATACTCATTTCTCCATCTTACAGCGCTTGATTACAATGAAAATTGTCAGCTGGAGCCTCCAGGCTCAGGTAATTTATGACAGTGCTCACGCCATATGGAAAGGATAACACTATTCTTTCCGTTCTGGGAGGGATCTCTTTTTAGCCCCTGGTGGAATCGCTTGTATAAAAATTCTTCCTTTAACAGGAGGTGTGAAAGGACACATCATACTCCCATCTCAGGCAGCTGCCAGCCAAATCTGTGGCTTAGCCATCAGGGTTTGCTCTGTCTTCCTCCAGAAATAGGCATTTCAAAAGCCTGTGTTGGGCTCTGGTGGATGCCTGCCCAGCAGCTCAGCTATTATGCTAAAGGATGATCTCTAAACATGCCTGTTTTCTGCAATAAGCATAGCCAAGTAGTTTAAAGCAAGAGCCTTTTCTTGTGTTGCTGTTGAATAAAATGGGAGTGAAGCAGCTCCAACAACTAGAGGCGTGGATGCTTTTAATATGTGGAGGAACGGTAACATGTTAAAGTTTTCCATGGAGAAAAGTCCCAAGGGTTCCATTACCATCTGCTTGAAGACAGTGCTAACAAACTTGTCAGATCATCTACCAAGCATGGCCAAACAACTGCATAGTGATCCTTATGCTCTTACATGCTCACAGGTCCAGTTTAAGATCTCCTCAAACTGGGCATGGTGGTACAGGCCTGTAATCCCAGCAACTCAAGTGGCGGAGGCAGGAGGATGGCAAGTTGAAGGCCAGAGGCAGCCTGCATAATTTAGCAAAACCCTGTCTCAAGATTAAAAAGTAAAAAATGGGCTGGATTTGTGGCTCAGTGGTAGAACACTTGTAAAGCATGCATAAGATCCTAGGTTAAAGCCCCCAGTACTGCAAAAAATAAAAACAAAACAGATCTCTTCAGTATGCATTGTTGCTGAGTCTCCACCTAACCATGGTAGTTTCTTTATATTACCCTACATTTGGTTCCATCCTAAGCTCCAAAGCTTTTCCCCAGGAGCCACAAGGGCTCCCACAACCCAAAATGGTCTTACCCAGAACAGTTCCTCATCTTATTTCTGACATGAGAGTATCTGAAAGAACTCCTTAGTAGGGACACTTCTTCAACTTGAGACCTTCGATAAAATATATTAGTGGGTATCTAAAATACTGTCACACTGTTCTTACTCATCGAGGAAATTTTACCATGGAAGAATTTTTTTATGGAACATAAAGCTATTTTATATGCTAGTTTCCCATCTCTCTTGTTGACCATGTTGGTAATTTGGCAATTTGGTGTAGCCAAAGACGGTTTATCAAAGATTTGCAGAGATGGACTGCAAGTCTACAGCCATTCCACATCTGGAACCAATATAGTTGATGAAGAAAATCAGGCATGGCGGGGTACACATTATGTTCTGTGAAATATTACTTATAGTCCCTTAAGAAAAAGTTATAATTAATCTTGCCAGGTAATAGCCTCCAGGACTTTCTAGCAGCAATTATAAAGTCAAGAACAGATTTTCCTTGAAATCTTAAGTTCTTTGGCAAAATTAAGTCTCAGAAATTGGAATTCATAACATTACTCTCAGAATTCATAATGTTAATCACATTTGAGGAATTAAATTTCTGATTTGTTTATAAATAGAATTTCCAAAGCAAGCTCACGAGTCTTGCTTTCTGACTTTATAATTAGTGTGCTAATCAGAAATGACTTCTGAGTTTACCAGAATTTGGCAATGGCATTGTTGTTGTTAGGTCCTAGCAAATGAGTGACAAAGAGAATGAAGCATGGAGAAAATGTACTCAAAATTTTTTATTTATTATAATCACTGAATAGATTAGAAATTATTAAATATTTTTCCGACTTTATAATTTTTCAAATCCATCTCGCAAGTCCCTATTGATCTACTTCTCTATTTCCTCTATCATTTGGGGCTTTGAATACCTAATTTACCAAGAGAGATTGTGCAATTCTGAGAAGTCACCTGCAAGAGAAAGCCTTGCTGATGACATCACATCAACACTATTCTAAGTGACGTCCTGGGTACTAAGTCCCCACAATGGCTGCAGGACCCTAAAGTCTATCCTTGCTGCCTCACCCAATAAACCTGACCCTTAACTGAACATTGGGTTGGCTAGTCCACTGGCACTGCAAAGACAAATTTTCTTTTCTTCACTGCTATTATCATTACATGCATGGGAGAACATGGTTCTCAACCCCTCCGGAAGATCAGTCTACCATTTAAATGTGAATGTTATATATACAAACTTTCTGATGAGAAATGTATTTACAGAATTGCATTTGATTCCATAATATTTGCAAGGTTTGGCTTGCTCAGATAGGCGTCTCCAGAAAGTTGTTGTTTTTGAAACAATTATAGAGAAAGTGAGAAAGGCTTTTCACAAGTAGAGAGATAATTTACGGGGAACAGATCTCAATGATTACAGTTATGCACATTATATTTACCGTACTCATTTTAAATGACTACAGAAGGAAATTCTATGTGACATTTCAAAAGGAATATACACTGTTGGCCAGTTGCTATATAATGTTTAAAAGAAAACTCAGCTCATAATCCGATGTGCCTTGGCAGAAGTTCTGCAGTGAGCCACCTCAATCCTGCTTGGATGTTGCCCTCAGCCATCTGCTCTGCCTTTGACATAAGCCACAGTGGACAGAGTGCAGGAGGACACAAGGCACAGAACAGGATTCAGATGGCACAGCTAAATCAGTCACTGAAAACAAAACAAAAGCTCCACAAGGAAAACAAAGAAAAATATTCCTTGCTGTATTTGCATAAACTGGAGTCTATTCCTTAACCAGGCAGAAGGAATCTGGCACAATGAACGTTAGATCTACAAACTTACAAGACTGCTTTCACCATTTCAAATCAGTGATGCTGGCAGCATCACCAAATTATAAAACAGCTGAAAACATTCTTAAAATGTTACATTCTACAAAATACTAGAAGTTTCTGATGGAAAATATCACTCTAGTTTATTTTTTAAAAATCTTTATAAAAAGACAAGTGACAAGTTTAGAGAATAAACAAACTTTATTTTATAACAGTATTACAGAAAGCAAAATATCATTTAATACAATTTGAAGCTGCTATAAATCTAATCTGGCATCATAACTATACATAGGGTCAAAAGCAAAGGAAGAAATGTTCAATACAGTTAATAAGTCCCTATCAGGTCTCTGGTGTCAGCTTTAAATGGTATGGCTTTCTTAGAACCAACAAAAACCCACCATAGCCCCTACTTTTCTCCCCAGCATCCTCAAACATGTGTGAATCATCAAACTATCTGAAAGAGATATACCTGCTCAATAACAAAAGGTCAGTTTTACATGTAGACAACAAGTTTAATACAAAGCAAGTATTCTACCCATGTGTTCAAATAAAGTATTGAAATTTGGAAATGTTAAGAAAGAAAGCACTAAGGTTTTAAGCTGCCTGAATTTTTAGTAGAAGGGAAGAAATTGTTTTCTCTTTCTCCTCCCTCCTGTTCTGGAATGCTGTCGAAGAGCATGTGTCTGAGAAGTACTGGCACTGTGGCACAAGAGAGTCTCTAAACACAGTGCATGGTCCGGTGAACTTTGTAATTCTCCAGTCTGGAGATTCTCTGACTCTCTACGAAGGTAAAAACCCACAGGACTGGAAAGTCAAAAGGGTTCAATATAAAAAATATTCCCAGTGAAATTCTCAAACATTAGAAAAATTTCAAGATGTAAGAAATGGTTTTATCGATATTAATATTTTCTCATACAGTATACTTACTGCAATCTGAAAACCCTGTAAATATTTATGGTAAGAATTCAATGGAAAGAATCTGGAAGAAGGAAGATCACTATCTAAGTTAGTTACAAAGGTTCCTTTCTGCACAACAGCACCTGTTCAAGTGAACAGCACCTTACCAGCTGGGCTGGCTTTGTTCACTGTCATTTGAGCAAATGAGTCATAAAAAGCCTGGACGAGTACACAAAGTAAACAGGAAACAAAAATGAAACCCCTTAATTAAAAAAAAATAAAAGAAATAACCAAGAATATTTAGAAGTGGTTATAAAACAAAATAATATATTAAAGATGCACAGGAACAGTATAGACCAGAGCTGTTAAGGTAAGGTTTGGTGTTGGCATTTTAATTCTTCAGGCTTCTGGTCATTGTTACCAGTCGTAGCACAAATTTGCTGGAGTAGTGGTGTGGTGTTAAAACTTGGAATGGTCAAAATTCTTCAGGATTGCAAAGTCGAATGTTGTTTAAAAAATGACTTTCTAGGAGAGAAAACAAGAGACTAGGCTTAAATATTCCAAAAACAGAGCTTTGAAAAAAATGTTAAGTACTCAAAGTTTCTAATCAAGTAATCAAGTTATCTGCTGAGGCCTACAGTAAATAATATATTCACCTGAAAACAAGCATGATAGGCCATTGCAAATGTAAGGGCCTTAAAACTTGACAAGTGTAATAGAAGTGGCAAATAAGACTATAATGCAAAAGGTTTAATTAACCAAAACAGAGAAGATACTTATAGTACAGTGCCCCACACCTTATTTAGTTTTGTCTTATGCAATTTCAGCTACCTATGGCTACCTGTGTCTGCAGCCGTACCACTGTGTTGTCTGATCCCGTCAGATCTCAGAAGCTAAGCAGGGTGGCGCCTGGTTAGTGTTTGGATGGGAGACCACCTGGGAACACCAGGTGCTGTAGGCTTGGGAGAAGGACCTGACAACCCACTCCCAAAAAACAATCAGCCATTGAAAGCCCTATGAATAGCAGAGAAGCACTGACAATAGTGTTTTATCTGTTGTAAACAGGGTTGCTATGAGTCAGACACCAACTTGATGGCACCTAACAACAACAACAATATGACTAGCTGTGGCCCATAAATATTATGTGAAATATTCCAGAAATAAACAGCTCATAAGTTTTAAATTGAGGAGTATTCTGAGTAGCATGATGAAATGTCACCTCATCCCACTCAGCTCATGAGTCAACTCTGTCCAGCATTGTTGTTAGGTGCCATCAACTCATAGCGACCCTACGTACAACAGGCGAAACACTTCTTCAGTGCTTCTCTGCTATCCATAGGGTTTTCAATGGCGGAATGATTTTTGGGAGCGGGTTGCCAGGTCCTTCTCCCAAGCCTACAGTATCTGGTGTTCCCAGGTGGTCTCTCATCCAAGTACTAACCAGGCCTGATCCTGCTTAGCGTCTGAGATCTGATGGGATCGGATGCCACAGTGCTATGGCTATAGGCCCTTGTCCAGGATATGCAAGCTGTATATGCTACCTTCCCATTAGTCACTTAGCAGCTTGTCTCCATTATCAGGTCACTTGCCATGGTAGCAGAGCATGTGCATTCAAGTAATCTTGGTTTCTATAATAATGGGCCCAAAGCACAAGAGTAGTGAATCTGTCAACTCAGATATGCCAAAGAGAAGCCATTAAGTGCTTATTTTAAGTGAAAAGAGGAAAAAAAAATAGTATGTATCATGTTTGTTTCTATCCAGTTTCAGGTATCCATCAGGAGTCATGGACCATACTCCTTTGGGTAAAGGAGAACTACTGTAAGAATTGCTTGCAGCCGTACCACTAGGGCATCCGATCTCATCAGATATTGGAAGCCAAGCAGGGTTGGGCCTGGTTAGTACTAAGATGGGAACACCAGGTGCTGTAGGACCTGGCCACCCACTCCCAAAAAACAATCAGCCGTTGAAAACCCTATGAATAGCTGAGAGGCACTAACAATACCGTTTTGTCTTTTGTACGTAGGGTCACTATGAGTAAGACACAGACAAGAAAGCACCTAACAACAACAACACAACAACAACAACTGTAAGAATAAAAAAGAAACCAATGCAGATGTTAAAGCTAGATTCAGAGAGAGGGAGAACCAAAGTCCATTTTCATTTCATTGAAATGAACAGGAAGGATGCTTCAGAGCTGGACATGATGCATGACTGCCATCCCAGGGATTCATGAGGCTGATGCAGGAGGATTGTAGGTTCCAGGCTACAGGCAGCCTGCACCACTTAGCAAGAATTTGTATCAAAATAAAAAATAAAAAAGGGAGGGCCTGAGGTGTGACAAATTGTGAAGCATTTGCCTAGAATGCACATGGCCCTAGTTTAAACCCCCGAGAACAGTAATTAAAAAAAAAAAAAGAAAGAAAAAGAAAAAGAAAAAAAGAAAAGAAAGGAAAAGGAAGAAAAAAGAAAAAAGAGAAAAAGAAAACAAGAGAAAGCAAGGAAGCTTCAGGTGGTAAGAACAAGGGAAGCAGAAAGGTACACAGTATTATGATGTTAAGATGGACATAAGGTGTATGTGAGAGGAAGAGGCAGGAATGAATGGGAAGTACAGGATAGCAAAGCAACTGCCATTATTATAGTAAGAACAGGTACAGTAACAGAAGATAAAGAAACATTAGGTCTATTCTTTAATACTAGACTGAGAAATATCTAATACCAAAAAAGAATGAACTCAGAAAGAGCATCCAAGACAAAAAAAAAAAAAAAAAAAAAAAAAAAAAAAAAAAAAAAAAAAAAAAAAAAAAAAAAAAAAAAAAAAAAAAAAAAAAAAAAAAAAAAAAAACCCAGTTGACAGTCTACTGCAATGATTCAGAACACAGTATAAGAGCCAGGAGAGGAAAAAGACAGGTCAAAAAGTCAAGGGGTGGCCAGGTCATGCAGGGCATGAAAAACCCAGAAAAGGAGATTGGGATTGTTGCTCCTTTTGTTTTGAGGAAAGTTTTGTCATGGCCTGATTCATGTTTTGAAATCATTGCTGGGGCTTCAGTGTGGTGAACAGCTTGAAGGCAGAGAGCAGCAGAAGCAGGAACACTGGTCAGGAGTCACAGCTGGATGAAAAAGATGGCAAGGGTCAGGGGTTAAATGATAGGAGGTGGGGACCCAGACTTGAGTGGCTGCTACAGAATCAGGTGGGAGAGACTTTGGAAAGGTACCACCGAAGAAAAGTCAAGAGACTGATGGTTACAAAGGAAGTATCAGACAGGATTAAAGTTGAGACCTCAAAAAAAGAGGGAGAACAATGGGCTTAGAGGGTGGGTGCAACAGCAGGACTACAGATATGGGTGTGGGAGTGGGGGAGAAGGGATATAAGTGGAACCAACACATAAGCCTTATGTGAGTGTAAAGAAAAAAGAAAGACATACTCTTGAGGAAGCCCACACTCAAAGGCAGAGACATAAGAGGACTAAAACAAAATACCAGTATACTGAACCTGACAGAGAAACAAATTTTAAGAAGGCAACTGTTTCATTTTCTATTTTAGTTTGGTTGAAAATTTTGGCATATGGAAAGAATTACAGGTCTGCAGCAGTCCTACTGTGGCATCTGATCCCATCAGATCTCAGAAGTTAAGCAGGGTGGGGCCTGGTTAGTACTTGGATGGGAGACCATCTGGGAACACCAGGTGCTGTAGGTTTGAGAGAAGGACTCAGCAACCCACTCCCAAAAACACAATCAGGCATCGAACATCCTATGAATAGCAGAGAAGCAGTAATAATACTGTTTTTCCTGTTGTACGTAGAGTCGCTATGAGTTGGACACCAACTGGACAACAACTAACAACAACAACAGGACTTACAGAGGACAGTTGTTGTTGTGGAGAATAGTAATTAATGTACTTTCCAAAAGACCGTGGTCCCAAAGTCAATCAGAATGTACACTCTTTTGTTGTTGTTGTTGTTAGGTGCCATTGACTTGGGTCTGACTCATAGCGACCCTCTGTACAACCGAAAGAAACACTACTTGACACTATGCCATGTGCAACACTATTGTCACTGCATCCGTGCTATTCATGGGGTTTTCGATGGCTGATTGTTTCAGGAGTGGGCTGCTGGGTCCTTCTCTCTAGCCTACAGCACCCAGTATTCCCAGATGGTCTCCCATCCCAGGACTAACCAGTCTGACCCTGCTTAGTTACTGAGATCAGATGGGATTAAATGCCAGGGCCATACAACTGCAGATGTACATACACCCTTTTAGTTAGATAAAATTAAGTCTTGTTTTAATATTTTAAAAATCCCCTTATTCAGATGTGTCACAGATAATATTAGCATCTTGATTATTCAGGATGGATTGCTTAATAAAATCCATTATTTCCTATCCTGTTGTTTGCCTTATTGCTCATTAGTAGTTCTGCTTGATTCAACCAGGGGGAAATCAGTGGAAACAAGTCTTTCTCTATGTTAGCAATTATAGAGAGAAATATGGAGGGTGGTGAGGGGATAAAACTACCAAACTGCATTCAGACCCTGAGTCATGCTACCTGCTCTTGTTCTTTGAGTAGTATCATCTCTGTTTGCTCTACTTAGTAAATATACATCATTTGGTGAACATAACTGCCATTTTTGCCTAGCTTACATTAGAAAACAAACCCTCTGACCTCTTGAAATATTTTGATATCATAACCTAAATATATTACTAAAATAAGGAAAAAGAAAAATGAAAGCAAATTACTAATATTAGTAGTCCCTGAATACCTGCAGACAGAATGAGGTTTAGGATTTTATTTGCCATTTTCTCTATGCTGTGTGTCACTTCTTTGAGTAGGTTTTCATAAAAAATATAAATTTCACTTTGTGATGAGTCATAAATTTGTAAAGGAAAGCTAAAATTACTTATTTCAAAGCTATTACAGAACAGCTCAAGGTAATGAATAAGCAACAATGAATCATAAAAAAAGTTATTAGAGGAAACGAGGACTATGTAGGAAACTGAAGAAGACAGATCTTGAAAAAACAAAACAAAAATACAAAAGCCCCTCCCAAATTCACTGAGCTGAATATAAAGGCATAGTTACCCACATAAACTCGATTAGCATTTACTTCCATTTATTCACAGTCAAATCACTAGAAAGTGTAATATACTAATTTTTCTTCTGGTAGTACTACAAGTAATAACCTTGATGTGCTCATAGAATTCAAAACCACTTTCAGAATCAAAGAAAATTTTATTTTAATATTAAATAAATTTATGTTCTCATTCTTTAAAAAGCTGTAAGTCAAGTGTAACTCTTAATTAGATGCTGAGTCAAAACACCTGGATTGCTGTAGCTGAAGTGGGAGTAACTTTTTATATAAAGTTTTCTATTCACACATCTATGTATCTTTTTTGATTCTTCCTCCACTTAAACACAGACATGTGTTCCCTAAGTACTAAACATTTAGACCTTGAACTGGGGAAGATAAAAGAAAGATGGAATCACTAATGTCACCGGTACATAAGCATTACATGTAAGTTTTCTATCTTTTTTTTGTATCTGTATGAAATAAACTGAATATGTGACAACTTTTTATGGACAAGATTTTGGGTCTAAATGATTAATCACATATCCCAACCAAACTGAAAGCTAGGCACTGGATCTTTTAAGAACTTCTCTCTTTTTCTTTCTTTTCCTTAACCTTGAATTCTGTCTCACATTTATAGACATCTTTACCTTGCTGATATAAATTGGCAGGCATTAATTCACTGCTTTCAATTTTACAACATCAGAATATTCACCTTGAGTCAGTATAAGGACACAGCTGTTAAATATTCGGATTATACTTTATGTATTAGAATTATGGTCAAATAAACAAAAACACCCTGGATTACACAGTATCAGCAAACATTTCTAACTACTACAGTCACATTCCCTAGCCTGTGTCCCCCTCTTTTGGCCAATTTGAGAATGTAGCTAAGTCTCCTCTAATCACAGGTCTAATTCTTCAAGGGCACATGCTGATTGTACACTTTGCCTTAAGCTCTGACAGGAAGTTCAGAGAGTTCTTATTTGTTTTTGTAGTGCACACGATGTGGAGGAAAAGTTAAGCTTATTCATAGACATGTTGTGATCTCATCTGAAAAGCATAAACTCAGAGTTTCAAGAGATAACAGGCTCACATGGTTGAGACCCTGACAATGCTCTACTCCAGAAACTTATTCAATACACTGATCTTAAAAAACATGACACAAACTAGCAGAAAAACTGCCTTTAGTCGTAAAGCACTCATCTGGAGAGACGTCTGAGTAAAAATGCAAAAAACTGGGTTTTATCCAAAGTAATGCAAGAAAACAATGCAAATAATAATGTAAGAAAACATGTTGTCAAATTAATGAATATTCAATTACCACAGAACAGTAATAGTACCTGAGATTTTAAAAATAAAAATAAAATATTTATGTAAGACACAATGCAATTATTTCCTAAATACGAAGTTTTGTGTACTTGGGTATAAAGTTCAGCTGTAGATATATTTTATGGATTTGTCAGTTATTTCTAATGCTGAATTTTCATTTTATTCTTCGTTTTCAATTTGCATGTTTGGTTCTAAGTCTTAAACAGAACTTGCATTGTTTACGTTGTAAGAATCCTAGAGCCCAAAATGCCAGCATGCTAAATTTGTTTGGTTAACCCAGGGAATAGTCAATTGTTAAAATGTTTATGTTACTACTGTAATATAAGCAAAGTATGGTCTACAAACCCTGAGGGTTGCCAAGACTCTTTCAAGGGGTCACAGAGTGCAAAATAAGACACTATTTGGTCTTTTCAGGGTACTGACATTTTCATTGATGGTGCAATAACAATGGTGAGTAAACCTGGTGGCATCTTAGCACAGGTCAGATCAATGTAGCAGCCTTAAACAGTAAGATTGGGTTTCCTTATGTAGCCTAGCCTTGGCCGTGAACTTGCCATCCTCTTGCCGGCCTCCCAAGGGCCACCACTCCCAGTGAAGTCACTGTATTCTTCACCAATAAACACAGTAAAATAGAAAATCATTTTCACTTAATGATGTACCTGATAAAACAGAAAAACTATTTTCTTACATCACAACCTCTGATTACAATGTTGTTGTTGTTGTTAGGTGCCATCCAGTGGTAATGACTCTCATAGGGTTTTCAATGGCTTGTTTCAGGATTGCTTAGGGAGTTGGATTGCCTCCTCCTCCTTCCATTGTTGTGGTGATGAGGACAGAACTCAGGCCCTCAGACAGTGCAGTAAATCCCAGCCCTCTGACTACTTGTCTTTATAATATTCACAGATATGAACTCAAAAGTCCACATACAATACACCACCATATGCAGAAGTACGATACCCACAGGGAAATATTTGGATGAATGTTTGAATTATGAGTTGAAGAAGGCACTTTTTCTATAAAACACCTCTTTTCACTTGGGAGAATTATGGACAAGTATCCTATCTGACTTGGATATTTGGTAGGTATTTGCCTGAAAATGAAGTGAGCCTGTCACTTCCAGAGAGACAATGGATGGTGATTGTTACCAATGATAAAAAATTCAGAATTTTGGAAAACAGTGTGTTGGTCACCATGAGTTCAATAGTGTTCCAGTATTTAAAAGCTTTTCTGATGAGATCCATGGTAACTAATGATCACTTTACTGTCTCAGTTACTGTGTATTTTCCAGAATGTCTCACAGCTGGAATCATACAGTACAATATAACCTTTTCAGACTAGCTTCTTTTACTTAGCTATGATGATGATGACGACGACAAGGACTGTGGTACAGGGCATTGAACCCAGGGCATCACGCCTGCATGTTTTGCAAGTGCTGAACCACTTAGCTGCAACCCCAGCTCCCCCTGCCCCTTTTTTTACTTTTGTGAGACAGGGTCTTGCTGAATTACGCAGACTACCTTTGGTCTCGAACTTGTGATTCTCCTGCCTCTGCCTCCCAAGCATCTGGGATTATAGGCATACACCACCGCACCTGGCTCCTATTTAGTGTTTATTTTTAACAAATATTTTTTAAATGATCACTTTTGACTTATAATATGGTAAGAGGCGATATAATTCACGTAAACAAGAGCTTTTCAATAGTTTTTAGGAGTGCAAAGTGGTCCTAAGACTATTAAGTTTGAGAACTGCTTATATCAAAATTCTGCTATACCTACAATCTTACTGTTTTCTTTTCTCACAGATATTTATATATCTGTTAAACAGATGAGGGAAAATAACATCTAGTGTCTTTTCAGTAAAACAAAGGTTGGTACCTGTTCTGCTAGTGATCCAGCAAAATGCTATTGCTTCTCCTGGTTTGCTGGAATATATTGATATTGTTAGGAGACCTGTCTTCTCATGAGGCTCCCCTGGGTGTCCTTTGAGGCCCATGCCTCATATTGAGGGCCTTTTGGAACTGCAGTGGCCCTCCTGAGCTAAGTCTTCTCTGAATGAACTATATTATACTCAATGGCAGACACACTAACACAATTTCACTTCAAAGATGAAAATTTGGTTCAAAGTTTGCTAGAATTACAAGCTAATTAAAGTCAAGTATGTTTGTTTTCAGGAGAGTCAATTCTGAGATGTTTCCCCACACTTGTTTTTTTAAGGCTGGTGTTTGCCTTTCACTCAGCTGCAGCTCCCTCCTAAGGAGGTTCTCACAAGGAGCCTTTGCCTTCCCTCCACTCTTAATCCAAGCTCTTTTTGCTCTCAAGCCAGGCACACTCCTTTGCCTTTGAGGAGCATGTGCTCTTATCAGCCCAATTATGTGGTTTTTCTTTAAAGTTAACAGTAATTTCAGAACAACCTGTCAAATGAAAACATCATCAGTTCCACTTTCAAGAACCACAGGAAAAGAGTGAGTGAAGTTTGAAGATTATTCCACTTTTCACTCACATTTAAACTCACTGCTTTTCCTTCTCTACCTATATATTTCCCAACAAATAGGAAAACCAAAAATGATACTTTATCTCCTTTTTCAACATGATTATTTTTATAAAATACGGTTTTACTTGTTCACTTAGATTTGTATCAAAATTACAAGCTCAAAGACTTTCTGTTCAAAATAAAACGTTCTAGAACAAATCAAGTACATTGGTGAGAGTTTATGTGAAATATTCCTATGATGGATCCTTCTGCCAAACAATGGGTAGTGTAGAATCAAACTGAGGGGTGCTTCTGGCTTTGTCACTCACTACCTATGTGGCTTGGGTCACACAGACAGATTTATGCCCTCTAGATCTCAAAGTCCTCACTTATTACACATGACACTAGGAACTGGGATAATAAATGACAAAGCTCTCAACACAAGGCCAGACATGGAGGAGGCACTTAATAAATGCTACATAATATTATTTTTTACAGCTTTTCATAAGTGATTATTTCATTCCTGGTTTTGTCTTTACATTAAATTCAGTCCCCCTCTTAGAAGTTTTCAGTATAACTTCCCCATTAATAATTGACTGAAACGGTATAATGCTTTTGTCATAGGTATTTCATTTAATCTAGCACTCTTCCATTCAATCAATACCATATACTACTGGTATATTAACAGAGGACAGTGATGAAATGCTATTCCTGTATTCCAATATCCTATGCAAAGACCCACAAAGAAATGTCTAACTAAGGTACTGACATGGAATGTAAAACCTACAACTTCCTTTCAACAAAATTTTCCAGCTCTGCTGAGTATTGGATACAGCCCCAATGCATGGCGGATTTGCTCTCCCCAATGTCCATTCCATTGTTTTTCTGCCTCTTCTCTCTGTTCAATCTCCATCCACTGACAGCCAACTCTTGCTCTACACAATGAGCTTTTCTGTCACCTTTTTGGGGAGGTTTTTTCTGGTTTGCCAATCAGTTTCTCCTGTCAACTGCCCCAGCCCTTTAAGCTTCTCAAACTACTTTTCACCCTAAATGTTATTTATATGCCTGTTCCAATGTCCTTCTCTCTCACATACAACTATCATAGTGACTTGAACACAGTAGGCTCATAGTGTACGTTAATGAACCTGGAGTAAAGTATGAGGGAGCAATTGGTAATGTACAACTGGAGAACAGAGTCTGAGGGAGGGGAAAACCCAACAGAATCATGCTGTGTCTCCAGGAAGAAAGCGGTAATCACCATTTTCACCATTATTTTCATCTGCCAATTTTCTTGTTTAAGCAGAAAAAACACTAGGTTTGTTTTTCTGTTCTCTCTGTTGACTAGCTGTATGTATGATATCCCAGGAGGATTCTTCTTTAAAAAACTGGTTTTTCCAAATTTCTGAAGCTTTGACAAAGCTTTCTAAGACTTGCTAGTATTTGGCCCTAAAGCTAGTAAAGTCTTCTGGTTCACTCTGCTAGGTCAAACCTTACAAGAACTTGGTATGAATGCATTCTACAAAATCTGAAAGGTTCTTTTAAGTAAGAAGTAGACTACAGTAAGGTTACACTCCACACTTTAGCTAGGTTCAATCTTAGGTTCATAAGGTAAGTAGTAGATAGCAGTAAGAAAACTGTTCTCTGTAGCATCAAATCAAAGCTGAAAAAGCAACAACAACAACAACAACAAAAAAAAACGGTAACCAAACCTATAACTTCTAGAACATCACTGGAGCCTAGGTGAACAGAACTCAATTTTTTCTTAAATAGGAAAGTAAATGAGAATCAAAAGAATTCATCTCTAGGCCCAGTGTTCTCACTTATTAGCTGAGGACATGGGGAAAATCACTTTTCATTTTGAAGTTAAATAAAGATAATATCTTAAAACACTATCCCTTGCCCTCTCTCTCTCCCCATCCTTACTGTTTAAGAGAAATATACTATGAGCCACTAATGTGAACCACATATGTATTTCAAGTTTTCTAGAATCTAGCCACATTATCCCCGAGTACCATGGGTTGGACATGGGCCTTGTGCATGCTAGGTCAGTGCTCCACCACTAAGCTGCACCTGAGCCCCTTTTTCAATGTTGAGACAGGGTCTTGTTCAGTTGTGCAGGCTGCCACTGGCCTTGAATTCATGATCCTCCTGCCTCAACTTCAAGAGTCACTGGATTACAGGAACGTGGCATGGTGCCTGGCTCTAGAACCATATTTTAAAAAGAAGACACATGTATCTTTACTTTTAATGTAGTCTACTCAACTCAATATAGAAATATATATTCTAACAAATAACTGATAAGATTAGTTTACTTTTTTCTTCTTACATCTTTGAAATCTAGTACGTATTTTATACTTGAACACATTTCAATTTGGACTAGCCACATTGCATGTGTGTGGCCACAAATGGGCACTGGCTACCACACTGGACAGAACAGGACTAGATTTCCACTTGTTCTAATGCTGGCTGAACTATTTTGATGATTGAGAGGGCCAAGATTCTTGCAGTGTAATCCTTATGAGGACCGTAGCACCTTCAAATCAACACACACACACGTTAAATAGGTGTCATAGCAAAATTCCCCAGTGTTTCTGGGACATTTAGCAGAAAAGTTCTTGAGGTTCAATGCTCCTGATCCTGCCTGGAATGGTCCCTCTGCTCTTTTCTTCACAGAACTATTGCCCACACATCTCGAAGTTTGCATAAGAAGACATCTCCAACTTTCTATTCTGATTTTAGACCTCTCTCCTTTTTGCTCCCTCCATACTACGTTTAAGGCATATCACAAAACTTGAAACTATTCTACTACCACAATCTATTGGACAATTTATTGTCCTTGAGCAAAGACCTTACTTTACTAGATATTTCCATGATAAAACAGTAGCTGATACCTAAAGGGCATTTCATACATAGTTGTATAATGAACAAATAAATAAATGAATAAAAAGAATAAATGGAAGAGCTGCTGCTCTTCAGTCATTTCATCTTCTGGCTGCTCTATGCTCTCAGAAGGAGGTTCCATTCACTTGCTTTTTGTCCAATATCAATGGTTATTCCAAGAGTTAAGAGGTTCACATGAAAAGTGGGCTCAGAGCACTAGTGATGCCAGCTGAAGCAGAGCCACGAGCTCCTGCCTATCCTATGGCTCATTCTTTCTGAGACCACACAGACCACACTGAGCCTGGATCCCTCTCCCTCCTGACTAGAATTGATTGGGAACACCATTCAAGTGATGTAAGGTCACTAATATTTTGTGTCCATTAAAGGGCTTTTTTTTTTTTTTTTTTTGCCTGCAGCCGTAGCACTGTGGCATCTGATTCTGTCAGATGATCTCGGGAGTTAAGCAGGTTCAGACCTGGTTAGTACTTGGATGGAGACCGCCTGGGAACACCAGATACTGTAGGCTTGGGAGAAGGACCCAGCAACCCACTCCCAAAAACCAATCTACCATTGAAAGCTCTATGAATAGCAGAGAAGCACTGACAATAGTGTTTCGCCTATTGTACATGTGGTCACTTTGAGTTGGACAATGACTTGACAGCACCTAACAATGACACCAAATATGCATTTGGGATAAACTGGCAAGAGGGAGCAGTCCCTGAAAGGAGATTTTAAAAAACCACAAAGATTGAGTAAAGTGCTCATATGAAGTGTGGTTTTCTTTCTGACAGTTTGCAGTTAGCTCCTCTCTCTCTCACAGCTGCCTGCCAACAGCTGAGAAATGCAAACTAAGAGGTTACTCCACTGCAGGTTGTTTTGACAACCTTTGTTGGCTCCCACCATCCCCACTTTCAATGCTTGATCAAAAGCTCAGTGCTACCCCAACGGGTGAGGTCAGGGCAGGAGGGGAATTTTACCTGCCTGAAAGACAGAGGAACAAATGCATTGCAAACAGTTGTTCTTTTCTGACTTCAGACACTGCCCTGATCCTGCTCTTTGCCTCAGTCCACCTGCTGCCTCTGCAGGATCCTGGCAGGGTAGCCGGAGGACAGATGAGGCAAGACAAACACACTCTTTCCATCAGACAGTCACCAGCACTGGGACAGTTTCAAGAGGGAGCTGCAGCTAGTAGGAACTGGAGGCGCTAAAAATGACTTTGATATTCAGGTGATTCTTATTTCTCCTGTAGACCTCAAACTCAGTCTTGTCTCCCAAGGAAGAGGCTAAATTTATGGTCCCTCAAGTCCCCTTTGTTTTCTCGTGCACTTGACTTCCTTCAGAGCAATTACATGTGCAATTACAGTTTGTTTATCTATTAACAATCCCACCTCCCACCCTGAAGCACATCTCCTAGAGGAAGGAGACCATGCTTGTTGGGTCTACCACTGAATCCTCACTGCCCAGTCCACCTGAGCATATTTGGGCACTCATTACATACGTTTCAAATGGATGAATAAGTCTTTACAAATTTATCTAGTTGTTCACCTTATATGAGTTTATACTTTAATTTCCTAAACACATTATCAAGAATGCTAATAAAAGCTAGGTTCTAGTAGAGGTAAAGGATTAAGGATTGATATATGAAAAGTGTGCAGACATGCAATGTCCATTGCAAAAATGAATGTAGGTGCCAGGAATAACCTGTTTAACTTGTTATTAAGTGCCATCGAGTCGGGTCCGACTCATAGCGAGGGTTTTCAATAGCTGATTGTTTTGGGATTGCTTGGGGAGTGGATTGCCAGGTCCTTCTCCCATTTTTGTAGTGCTGGGAGTCCAACCTGGGTCCTCAGAGAGTGCAGAGTAGCACTCTATCAAGTGAGCTAAACCCCCGTCCCACCTATATAACTAATTCATTTTAAAAGTTATTTAAATGTCACAAATGAGGGTGATGGTACTAGTAATATTTTCAGTGGTTATAAACTTTTATCTTATATTCCTGATTAAGAAACAAGTAACTGATGAAAAATACCTAGTGTTCTCACCTTACCTTTGTATAATACTCACTTTTCTCATTGTCTTAGTATATCCTTAATGTAATCCTATCAGTTAAGAAAGGAAAATCATACCCTCCCACTGAGTTGCCTAAGGTCATCTAGTTTTATATTTGGCCAGATTAAAAGACAGTACTGCCAGGTGCAGTGACACATACCTGTAATCCCAGCAACTAGGGAAGTGGAAGCAGGAAGATTGCAAGATCAAGGCCAGAAGCAGCCTGTGTAACATGAGCAAGATGCAGTCTCAATATAAAAAAAAATATTAAAAAGGGGCTGAGGGATACAGCTCAGTGATAGAATATTTGCAAAGTATATCCAAGGCCTTAAGGTCAGCCTGCCGGAAGTGGAAAAACAAAAACAAAAACATAGTACTAAGTCTTTTGACTACAAGGCAAGAATGCTTTCAACTTTCTATATATAAATTCATCAAGGAAGCATCTGGGTGTGTTGGTGTATGACTATAATCCCAGTGGCTCGGCTGGTTGAGACAGGAGGATGATGACTTTAGGGCCAGAGGCAGCCTTGTGTGGCTTAGTGAGACCTTGTCTCAAAATAAAGAAATTTAAAAATGGGCTGGGTGTACAGCCCAGTATTGGAGTTTTTGCCTAGTATGTGTGAGGCCCTAGGCCCAACCCTTAAGTCCTGCCTCCCCCCAAAACATCAGGGAACTACATCTCAAAAATAAAAAAATCAACACTCACATGTAACATAATATCTTTATTCAGGCACCTGCATGTTTTTTTCTAAATTTTTCAAAAATTTCTGCTTATAGGCCCATTATACATCCTGTAAGGAAAATAGTACCTAAAATATTAAGAGTAAAATTATTAAATATAAGAATATAGAAAGATCAAATGTATCTAGACAAGATTTATAAGACAACAACTGGTTGAAAAATTACATACTTTTATTGAACAAGTCATTTTATGTTCACGAAGACAGTGTCATAAAACCCTAATTTTCTCCATACTGAATTGCAGAGTGAATATAATTCCAATGAAAACACCAGTTTGGGGGATACAGCTCAGTGGTGGAATGCTTGCCTAGCATATGTAAGGCCCTGAGTTTGATCCCCAGTACTGTAAAACCTAAACCAAAACAAAACACCCCACAGGATTTAACCTAGCAATCTGATTCTAAAATGTATGTTTAACAGAAAGAGCCAAACAAAGACAAACAAGTGGGGAGATACATCCTCATAGATACAAAATGCAAACAAGATATAGCAACTAAGACTGTATGGCACTGGAACAGAGGAAAACATATAGCATGCCAGGAACACACCCTCATGTGTAAGAAATTTGAGGGACTATGCTGCAGATTGCAGGGGGGAAAGCATGGGCTCTGCAGTAAACAGTGCTGGAAAGTTGCCTACTTCTGCAGAAAACAAATGGACCACTGTTTTTCATCAAACAGAAAAATCAATGTCATATGGATTAAGGATTGATATGCCTGCAGCCATAGCACTGTGGTGTCTGATCCCATCAGATCTTGGAAGCTAAGCAGGGTTGGGCCTGGTTAGTGCTTGGATGGGAAATAGCCTGGGAACACCAGGTGTTGTAGACTTGGGAGAAGGACCCAATAACCCACTCCCAAAAATCAATCTGCCATTGAAAACCCTATGAATAGCAGGGAAGCACTGACAATAGTGTTTCACCTGCTGGATGTAGGGTCGCTATGAGTTGGACACTGACGGCACCTAACATCAACAACAAGGATTGAGATATGAAAAGCAAAGTTCAAATTTCTAGAAGGAAAATATTTTTAATACTTCAGAGTATGGAAAGAGCATAAGTCATGAAGGAAAAGCCTGACAAATTCAAATGTTAACCATATTTAACTATATTAATAATGAAGGACAGCACAAATTTGAAAATATCTACAACATATAAAACTGACAAAGAATTAGTATCCAGATTCTACCAAGAACAAAAGAAAGTGAAAGAAAGAAAAAGAAAGCAGGCAAAAGAACCAAATAAACATATCATAGAAATATTTTTACTTTTCTGGCTCTTTATAATCATATGAAAAGATATTAGTGAAGGAAATGGAAATTATAATCAAAGCACTATATCATTTCATATACACCAGACTGGCAAAAATAAAAACTCAGAGAAGAAACTGTGAAATGGCAGGAGGTCCCTGCGGATGGAAGAGCATGTGGCCTTGCAGTGCCTTTAAAGTGGAAAACAGTGCTCCATGGTGCAGACATTCTTATGGTTTATCTATCTAATGACTAATAAATGTACAGATTATTTTTTTAAATAAGTAATCTAGGTGTCCTATGTGATAAGATCTGATTTTCATTTCTCAAACAGATAATTGTGAGCATTTATTCATTTTATTAAGAATTCTTTAGTTAATTATCACATGGAATTAGCATAATATATTAACTAATCATCTATCATTGGCCATTTGTTGTTGTTGCTGTTAGGTGCCTTCAAGTTGGTATCTGATTCATATATATGTTGCTATTGTTAGGTGCCATCAAGTTGGTGTCTGACTCATAGCAACTCTGCTTACAACAAGGGAAAGACTATTGTCAGTGCTTCTCCACTATTCATAGGGTTTTCAATGACTGATTGTTTTTTGGGAGTGGGTTGCCAGGTCCTTCTCCCAAGCCTGCAGCACCTAGTGTTCCCAGGCAGTCTCCCATCCAAGTACTAACCAGGCCCAAACCTACTTAGCTTCTGAGATCTGACAGGATCAGACACCACAGTGGTACAGCTGTAGGCACTGGCCATTTAGATTATTTTAAACTTTTTACTCATATACAAAAATGTGATAAATATCTTTATAGGTAAATCTATGTAAACATCTCTGATTATGACCAATGCTCAAAAGTAGTTTAAAGACAGTCATGTTATTATAAATATTCTGAGATATGTTTTGCCAAATCATCTTCCAAAAATCATTATTAACATATATGGCAGTATGAGTACACTTTCCTCCTATAATCTTCTGAAAACTAGTTAAAAACATAAGTTTTGTGAATTTTCTAGGTAGAAACTGGTCTACTAAATTTTTTATTGATTGATTTAGTGGTAAGGCCAGATGATTATTGTTTATTGTGCACTTGATTTCTACATGGTTTACCTGCTTAATCCTCACCCATTTTTCTACTAAAGTGTTTAAGTTTTCTTAATGACACATTAGAGTTCTTAATACATTCAGAATATTAATCATTTTTATGTCGGGTACATGAAATTTTTTCCCCCTTGGTTCAACTAAAGTTTTCCACTTTTACATAGTCAAAACAATATTTTCCTTCATGGCTCATTCTTTGATACACAATTATTAATGTCTAGATTTGAAAGATTTATCTCCTCATTACTCCTCCAACAATAAAAATCTCTCATTTGATAATAACAGCACCTTCCTCAGAGGGTCATTGTGAACATTAATTAATATAACTTAGACTAACATGTTCAATGGGGCTGAGGTTTAGCTCAGTTGGTAGAGTGCTGCTCTGCAAACTTTGAGGACCTGGGTTTGACTCCCAGAACCACAAGGAATGGGAGAAGGACATGGCAATCCACTCCCAAAGCAATCCTGAAATAATCAGCCAATGAAAACCCTCGGAGGGTCACTGTGAGTTGGACCCGACTTGACGGCACCTAACACCAACAGCAACATGTTCAATAAAGAGTAAAACAACACATAAATATCAATTGTTAGTAGCCCCTAAATATATCAGTTATTAATGTTATGTACCCAACAGTCCATAGAGTTTATATGTACCTGAGAAGATGCACTTGGGGATAGTAATATTCTGAAAAAAAATCACCTGTACTATAAAAAACAGAGACACTGATATAAACTTGCATTTCATAGGATCAGAGAATAATCACAAGAAAGGCTACAAACAACACAGGCTGTCTTACCCTTATTTATTCTTCCCCTTCCTCCGCCAACTCTGTTTCTTTGTGCACTACCACTCTTGTCACTGACATGTCAGGGTGCTGCTCTCGGGCTTCCCTGATCGCCTGTGCCAGTGCCTGGAAGGTCAAAAGAGGAAAGAGCCATGAGCTGAGGAACAGGCTCTACCTCAGAATGGCAAAACACACATACACTCACCAACTGGAACTCAGGCTTAAGCCAATGTAGTCTGATTTCTTTAAGAAAGCAGGAAGCTTTGAATTGGGTTCCTTGTTCAGTTTGTTGTTGTTGTTGTTAGGTGCTGTCGAGTCGGTATCCGACTCATAGCGACCCTCATAGGGTTTTCAATGGCTGAGTGCTTCGGGATTGCCTTGGGAGTGGATTGCTAGGCCCTTCTCCCATTTTTGCGGTGCTGGGAATTGAACTCGGGGCCTCAGAGACTGCAGCACAGCACTCTACCCACTGAGCCAAATCCCAGCCCCTTGTTCAGTTTAGGGAATGCTATTCATTTTTCCCATAGCCCTGTGGAATCCGATCCTGTCAGATTTCGGAAGCTAAGCAGGGTCGGGCCTGGTTAGTACCTGGATGGGAGATAGCCTGGGAACACCAGGTGCTGTAGGCTTGGGAGAAGGACCTGGCAACCCCCTCCCAAAAATCAACCTGCCATTGAAAACCTTATGAACAGTAGAGAAGCACTGACAATAGTGTTTCCGCTGTTGTACAGAGGATCGTTATGAGTTGGATACCAACTCAACGGCACCTAAAACAACAATTCATTTTTCCAAATTTCTCATTCCTCCAGTCCACTTGGTCTCCCCTCTTCTCTCTTTTTTTGAGACAGGGATTGTTGCATAGCCTGGGCTGGCACAGAACTCACTATGTAGACCAGGCTAGCCTCAGACTTGCATTGATCCTGCTGCCTCTGCCTCAGCCTCCCAAGTGCTGGGATTACAGGAATGTCATGACCAGCACACGATAAACACTCTGTCTAGCAAGTTTCCATAAAAGCATGTGTCTCTGATCTGCCAACATTAGATGTTCCTTTTTTTCTATCTTGCTCAGATGAAGGTTTCTTTCCATTATTAAGATTGCTTTGATTACAGGCAAGGAACTAAAAAAAGGTGTCAATGGTATTAAAGTCACTACATGATCAACATCAGTTTTTGACAAGGAAATGATTTCCTCATTTAATTTTAAATAGCTCCATCATCTCATTATAGGATTTAAGGAGAAACTGAACTCATCATAAAATTCTAATGACAAGTATATGAGAAGTCACAATTAATTTTACTTGAAGAAGTATATGCCACCTTATAATTAAATATTAAAACTTAAGTCCTTAATCTCTTTGCTTGGATATTCAACCTGTTTTAAAAGGGCTAAAGTATAGTCAGGAACCTGACTCATTACAGGCTCATGCCTGTAATCCCAGCACCTCGGGAGGCAGAGGCAGGAGGATCACAAGTTCGATACTAGAGGCAGTCTGTGTAATTTAGTGAAACCCTGTCTCAAAAAGTAAAGAAATGGGCTGGGGGTGCAGCTCAGTGGTACAGCACTTGCAAAGCATGCAAGTATGAGGCCCTGGGTTCAACTCCCAGTACCGCAGAAAAAAAAGGGGGGGAAGGGTGGCTAAAGCACAACATCATACAAAAGAGAGACGTTTCCTCATATCAAAGCTATTAGAGCTGTAGCACCATCATGATTCTTCCTAAGCGTTTAGAATGTGTTCCTTTGGTGCTTATGTTTCAGATTGTGTAAATGCCTTTCCCAAGCAGTACTACGTAGATTTGAGCTTTCAGTGAAAAAAGGTCAAAAGAAAACACATAAAATAAAATCTGAGCGTAATGCTCCTGGAAAATGGACACTGTGAAGTCATTCAATGGGGAGAAGGTAGAAGAAACAACGGCTAGCAGAACATTCTGATTTGTGCCAATGAATGTGGGCTCCTGCCTAGCGCACTGTAGGAATTCAATGCTTGTTGAGCAAGAATCACAGAGAAAAAGTAAGAATCAAGTTTGCCCCACCTTTATGTCAGGGGAAGTCAAAACTTGAGTGGATAACAGTAGAATAAATCCTCTCTGTGAATGCTTGGTTTCCATATGGGTATTTCTTTTAACACAGTAGGAGTACTAGTCATCTCCTAGGAACCCCTACTCCTAAGTCAAAATTCAGAATCAAGGCAACCCTTTACCCTTTAATAACCCTCAAAGAATTAAAAAAAATACATTATGAAATATATAAATAAAATCATGTTTACATAGGTCAAAAAGAATGAGAACTAATGTTCTTTTTAGGCATGATGAAAATCCATTTCTTTCTGGTCATACATAATGCAGAGCCTTTCTCAAGAAAGCAATTCTTTTCTCTAAATTTCTCTTCCCTGAGCTCAGCACTATGTTCAAAGCTGTGCATTTGTCATTTGCTTCTACTCCCCAGTGCAAATGGTCCACTGAACATTTTCTTTCCTTTCTTTGAGTTGTTATAGAAGGAAAACAGCTTGATCTCCTTTTAAAATCATTCAGGAAAAAAAAAATTCTCATCATTACTTGGGACTGCAGTCTAAAATTATAGCTGCTCTCCAAGTGCCCAGCAGTTTCATTCATTATTGCTTAAAGCCATGCATTCTGTCAAACTTAACATTAGAATGGAAGCATGGCTCTGATAAAATACACAGACACACACATGCACACACACACAGAATCAATGTGAATTTTTACTTTGTTAAGAGATCTTAAATTATCTCCTCTTCCTTCCTCTGCCCCAACTGTAGTAACAGAGAAAAAAAGATAGTGGTAAACTGCCCAACTTTTCTTATACTATAACAAATGCTTGAAAAATTCTTATAACTAGGCATAAAAAAGCTTAATGGATTTTTTGGTTTTTGGAAGCCAGCACCATTAAACTCCTTACACATTTTTAAGTATCTGATGACTTGTTTTTAAACCAGGCTCATGTGAATACCTGATGGCCACCAGAAATCCATCAGATTACTCTGCATGTAAAGCAAGTGAGAAATGAATAGCAAACTAACTTTTATGTTGATGCTGACTTAGAAAAGCTGAAAAGACAGGTTGGATCCAGGCTATGAAGTATCTTTATGCCACACTTAGGAGTCAGACTTCATCTAGGAAGCACTGGGGAGAAGGGGTTTGCACAGGGATGTAACATAATGAGAGATGTAACTGGAGCAAACAGACAAGGTCACTTTCAGAACTAGAAATTAAGGTCATGATACCTGGTCATGATCAATATCTGCATCTCCTGTGATGACGATGCGTTTCTCAATTCTTGTTTCAGATATTCCACCTTTTATAGTCTAAAGGTCATTAAAAAAAAAAAGAAGAAGAAAAGATAGCAATCACTAAAGCATGTACACACAAAGAAAGATGGAGCCCACCTTGATGGTCTGATTCTTGTAAGGCCATGCACACCGAATGGCAGAAGACTGATGTTCTAGAAGCTTGCTTTGCTGCATTTTTAAGTACAATAATTTGTTAAAGTTATAGCATTTGTAGGTGGCCCTCAAATGAAAGCAACCTTAAAACTAATCTATGAAGATTAAGTTTAAGGTGAGGTGAATATGGGATAGATGTCATTTAATCCAAGTAATTCCATAGGGATATTCTCTTACAATTTCCTGAGTTTCTTTACTCCCAATTGGCCAATTTTTGAGAGGAGTAGAAAGAAGGTAAGTTGCTTGGTATTTGTAGAGTTACAAGCAAATCTAAAAATTAAGGTATGTTTTATGTTTGAGACATTGTTTGATATTAATAGTTTTCACTGCTCAAGTTTAGTCATGAAAATTCATTTGGTCATTCACTCATTTGATTGATTTACAGTACTGGAGGTGGAACTCAAGGCCTCATGTATGTGAAGACAGTGTTCAACTACTGAGCTGCAACACCAGCCTGTTTTCTATTTTTTATTTTGAAACAATCTTCATAAATTGTATAGGCTGCCTCCAGCCTTGAATCTGTAATCTTCCTGCCTCTGTCTCCCAAATCACTGGCATTATAGGCATACACCACAGACCCCAGCTTCATTCATTTGAATTAGCAAGGGAAAAAAAAAAAAAAAAAAAGACTTGGATTTGGTCTAAGATAGGGTAAACAGGTAAGACTTTCATTAAGTGTTTAATCACTGTGTCCACATGTGGTTGTGTATGCTGCACAATGGCTGTGTAGAGGGGTCTGGGGGAAGGAGGCCCTGGGCTAAAGTGCTTCAGAGTTACTGGGTCTGTGCAAGCTGTAAGTGCCTAGTGGCACGCTGGAGAAGGCGCCAGAGATCCTCTGCCCTTGATCTTCAAAACAGACAATGAGCAAAAATGACAATGAGCAAATACCACATGGTTCTGCAAAAACACACATCGAACCTCCACAACTCTGACACATTTACATACTTAATTAAAAGTGATGGCATTTTACTCCAAGAAATAAAGTTTATCACTAGCTTTAGTAACAATGCTTTATCACTTTGTTGTTGGTAGGTGCCATTGAGTTGGATCCAACTCATAGTGACCCTATGTACAACAGAATGAAACACTCCCCAACGCTGTGCCATGCCCAGTGTTATTGTCAGTGCTTCTCTGCTACTCATAGGGTTTTCAATGGCTGTTTTGGGTCCTCCTCCTAAGCCTATAGCACCCGGTATTCCCAAGTGGTCTCCCATTCAAGGATTAATCAAACACAATTCTGCTTAGCTTCCAAAATCAGACAGGCTTGGTAGCCAGTGTGGTATGGGTGCAGACATGTTTTATCACCAGCTTTAGTAAATATGATTTAAAATAAGCACCAATGGTACACTGCATTTATGTGGCACTTTAAAAATGCATACATTTCTTGTTTTTTCTTTAATTGTTGCTGAAACACAAGGTGGAAAGGATGTAAGGGATATATTTAAGGCCATTAAGGACTAATCAAATGTGAAAAGCAGAAGCAAAAAGAATGCTGGACAATAAAACTTGATTTAGCAATTTGATGACTTTAGCATGCATCAGAATCACGTGGAAGCTTCTAAAACATTCTCAGTTTTGAGTAGGTCTGAAGTGAGCCATGGTATTTACACATCAAAGTTCCCAGGTGAGGCTGATGCTGCCAAACCAGGAATTGTAATGGTTATATGGTTAAATATTTTGAGAATGATCTAGGGAAAATGCTACAAACCAACGTACTATTATCTTAAATAAATGAGGGAAATTTTACAATTTTTTAAATGGTCTATGCTCTTGCAGCTGTCTTAAATATAATTATTCATGATATATTTTTACCCCCTTGTACTTTATAAAACTGCAATTTGGTTTGAAATACATTTGCCAACGAAGCCTAATTCCTTGGATACTTTAAGCAAAGGCAGTTTTATTCTACTAGCACTGTGTGTTACTTGGAAGTGTGTATAGGAACAAAGAAACAATTCAGAAAAGATCCTGTTTGCCATGTACCATCCTCTCCCTAGGATTCCCCTGGATTGCTTTACCTTGGTGATGTGTGTGGTTGTCGTTGTCGACACGGACTCAGATGTGATGGTTTGTGCAGTCAGTAACGTGCCCGAATCACCACCAGCCCCGCCATCAATCTTTGGATAGTTAGGGGAAAAATACAAAGTAATGCTTAACTTCCATCATGTCAGAGAAGATCCCACCCCATCAAATATGCATCTTCTAGAATTTATGCAATCAGCAGAAGATGCTATCTTCCTATCCTTTGCATGTTGGTAGTGGTAATTTACGGTCCAGGAGCATGGCTGGCATTTAAAATAGGAGAGACAAAAGGATAAATGCACGTACAGAAGCAAACTCTGTGGGGAGAGAGAAGAGGAAAATCAAAGTAGAAGGTGGGACTGAAAGCTACACAGGAGTCAAGAGCATCTGTCTGAGGAATACTTGCAGAAGCTAGAAAAAGAAACCAGAAAGCCAGACAGAGAAGTTTCCACAGTGACCAGAAGTGCCAAGTTTGCTACTGTTTTTTTAAGCACAGGTGGGTAAAAATAAACATTTTTTCAGATTACTAAACAACAGAACCTGACTAGGATGGACCAAACCTGCATGAATTCGTTATTTGCTTATTTATCTTTTGTAGGTTTTTAAAAAAACTACATGGTTCTTATTATGGTTGGTGTGTTGTGAGCATACATATGGGTGTGTATATTTTAACATAGTATGTGTGAATATATTCTCTTTATATATCATATATAAATCCCATGCTTATATTAAGATAGGTTTTAATTTGTTTGCTTTGACACTGGAAGAGGCAGAAGATTCTAGAGTTCAGCAGGGCAAAAAATGAAACAAATTAATAGCCTAACCACTTATTTTAAGATCGTCAAACATATTTCCCTCTGTTTCCTGACACTGATGCAAGGAAATAACTGGAAGACCTAGAGCATTTCTGGCTGTAAGTTAAGAGAAAACTTCTCCCAAACTTGGCTCATGCGCTTTTATTTCTTTACAAGAGCTCTTACCACAATACACACATAAGAGTAATGCTCCTCCACCACGCATACCCATGCATAAGAAACATGTTTGTGCTTATGGGGGATTTATGCACACATGTGGGTACCATGCCTAGGATAATGTTGAGAAATGTTACATACATGCACACACTAAGTCTTTTAAAAATTATTTGCCAGAGGGCAATAACTTGCCATCCTCCACCATGGAGCAACTCTACCACAGAAAGTTAAACTTCTCAGTGAAGAAAATATTTATCATACAATTTTAAACACTTTGATTTTTGGATGATGAACATGTTCTATTTTTTTGTTGTTGATATTCTTAAGGTTAGACATTTTAATGTGCATTTCAAATCTTTAAGAACCAATGTCTGAAGACCTAAAATCAAACACACCAATCTGATAATTTAGACGCAGGTTATATACAAATGACTACTTATATATATGGAAAGTAATCTAATGTAAAAGTGTAGAGTGAATATGTGTATGAGTATGTTGCAATAAAATGTGAATTGATCAAGTCTGTTTCCATGGAGTTAGAGGTGGGAATAAAAGTCTATATACTACCAATCTATAAAACAAATCGTATCTAGTGAACTTTGCAAGATGATGTTTCCCAAGTGTGTACAAACATTTTTGGATACATCAAGCCAGAAAAGCTTTACAACAATAGGAACAAGATTTACAGTGTTCATCTTAAATAATCATATGTATGGGTTCTCTATAATTACTGGGCCACCAATTTGATTGCAGCACTCTGTCTCAATCTACAACAGCAACATAGCAAATTATTTTGTTGGAGTACAGTTACAAAATGGACACGTGAAAAGGTACAAGTCAGAAACACATAACAAGGAGAATACAATGACAACAAAGGCAGAGTGACTAAGCACAAAGGGAACTCAAACAGTCCAAGTCTTGAGGTTTTATACCTGTGGGGACTCATATGTGATGGTTTTGGTCTCCGTTTGGACAATGGGGACTTCCTTGGTGGAGATTTCTGTCCTTTGTGAGGCATCAGAAATTGTTACCATCTCTGTTTTTACCACTGGTGGCTGAGGTGGAAAAGGAAGGGAAAAATAAATTCTAGAGGTAATAAAGTAAAAGTGCTTAAAGGAACCTTCAAAAATAATTGTAGAAAACATATCCAAACACACATTCATGCACAGAAGAAAAGAGTAAAAGCAAATAAGCTAAAACAAAAGATATAAAAGAAAAACTTTCCCTCATATATATCATATACACACATATATGTATGCATATGGGTGTATACATGAAAAATAAGCAAACATGATGGCTCTCTAAATTATGTTACTCTTCAAATTATGATGTTCCCAAACTACTACACTGACCTACATGTACCTTACTTTGGAAAAATGATGATAAAATTGAAAAGAAAACAGAATGAACTTTACAAATGACTTATCTATTTTTACTGCAGTTTAATGAACCACATAGTTTGTGTGAAGGCTTATTTATAATTGGCATGCCAGCTACGTAGGCTAAGATCTTTCTCTTCTCCCCAAGAGATACCATCTTCAGAAAGGATATTTTCTATTGTGATTATTTTTTATTACACTTGTCTAAAACTCTCAGTGTTTCTTTTGTACTAAAATGTTATATCTAAGATTACTCAATGTTGCATTAAGATTCTGAACAACTTAAAACATGAAAGGCGAGGTTCAATGGCCTGTTAACATGGTAGACTGCTGAATATGTATGTCTGCTACAACAGACTGTAATACTACCAAAATACTATAGTACTTTCTTTAGTATAGTTGGGAGGAAAAACTCCCAACAGGTATAATTACTTAAAAAGGAACAACGACATATTAAATGCAGAAAATAATAGTTCAAGTGTTCAGGGACTCTTGGAAATGTCTTCTCTGAAGTCAAACACAAAATTTAAAAGTAACATAGTAAAATCCATTTAATTATTCCAAGACAAAATTACTTCAAGACTTTCCACCCCATCACATAGAGCAAATGTGGATAAATCCCTACACTGTGGAGACTTTAGAATCAACAAAGACTTCCATGGAAGTAAATTTTCCCTTAGCCTAACTCATTCCCAAATGAGAGACAAATTCACCTCATGGTCAAGATTTAATCTAAGAGGAATATGGAGCATTCTCTTTCTTAGAGAGAAAAGGAAGAGTCATATCCAATGTAGATAATCCACAAAACATATAACCAATTTGCAAATAATCCAGAATTTATGTAAGGACAGAATGAGAAGGACACCCTTCTACTGAACATTTAGCCTCTGGCTGCCCAGAATGAAGGAAAAGGCTCATAACCAAACCATACAACTCCTGGAATCTAAAAACAGAAATCACAGCAACATTCAAGAAATAATGTTCATATTACTGCCAGATGCTGCCTTCAGAACATCATGGTAATCAGAGCCTGCTGTCAGTTCTAAAAATCTGTAGTTCCAGAGTGAGTGAGCCAAAAAGTCAAATCCAATCATGACATCAGGAGCACACACTCACATTGACCATTTTTTCAACAGTACATACACAGTTTACTATTAAGCCAACAACAAAAAAGGTATTCAGTGTGAGGAAGCAGTGCAAATAAAGAGAAAACGTTTGGAATCATCCAAAACATGCAGAAGAAAATTTAAATGTGGAGAAATGGAAAGAAAAAATGATGTCCAGTTGTAGTAAAGAAGCTAGAAACCATGAACTGAGCTGGCAGAAAAATCTACAAAGCAGTGCTTTTCCCCTTCTTCCCATGAGAGAAAAATCAGATTCTTGCTGAAAAAGCTGAAGGAGAATTGGGAGGACAGGCGGAGAAGAAAGGCAGGTGTTCCCCACCTGAGAAACAGCTTTATAGTTTAGCGCCCGCTTAGGACTCCCATTTACCTCTGAACAACAAATAATTTGTGGCAAAACATCAATGTCAACATGAGACACCTCTCTGTTAACTTTGGGTTGTTCTTCCTCTGTTTCTTCTCTCATGTCTTGCTTAACCGAGCCTTCGTTTACACTCTTCTCTGCAGATATCTTTTGGACAACTACATTTTCCTGGGCCTCTGTGTCTACTGTGATTACACAGGCACCCGCTTGTCTGTCTGGGCTGGCTTCAGCCACCGCTGCCTCCCTCTCTACTACCTTGGCTGCTCGGCCGGGCTCTTCCTCCGTCTCTTCTTCCTCCTGCTCTTCCCTTATGGTGCCCGAGGTCACACGGTGGTGGGGCCGGTACTCTCCCACATCTTCCTCCTCACTCTCACTGCTGCTGCTGCTCTCAGAAGACAGGGAGGTGGAGTCTTTTTGTGTCACAGGCTCCACCTTACGAATCTCCCCAGGACCACTCCCAGGTGATAGCTCTTTACCATTCAATTCTTCTGTGATTACTCTTTCGTCTTTCCCAACCTCTGCCTGCTGCTTCTCCTCCACTACATTCAGAGTCTCATGTGAACTCTGTACGAAAAAAAAAGATGGATGAGGGGAAACAAAAATACATGAATAAATAAAAGCGGAAACCCAGATTGACTGATGGCGGATTCATGTCATGGAGAGAAACAATGATGATTGTGATGGCTGACTGAAAGGGAAGCGGGAAAATGTGAGGGGGATGAGCGACATCAGGCAATGATGTGAACATGGAAAAGGGAGAACCTTAACAGCATCCCTGGCTCCAGTGCAAGGCCCTTCTGACGCAGGAGCACGAGTCTGCGAAACAAAAAGCAACCAAGGACACAAAATCAATAAGGTTTTACCTCAACAACCACTGAAACAGACATCTGACACTGCAAAGACAGAATAGCAAGAATCGGACATCTAAGGAAACCTTTACAAGGTCACATACAAGGACAATTGAGACAAATGCCCAAAAGCTTTCAAAAAGTAAAATGCAAAAGCAGCCAGCATCCTCAAAAAGAAATAAAATACTTTGATTACACTCATAAGTATGTATCTATAAGCACCGCTTATGCCATTGAAAATGTTAAAAAAGTATGGAATTATACCAAAGTTTCTGATCATCTTAAAGGATAAATATGAAAAAAATTTAAACCTATTCCTCCAATGGTTTTGTCTTTAATTAGATTCTAGAGCCTAGTTTGGAACCCTGACTCGTAAATAAATACAGCATCAAAGAGATGACACCTATATTTCTTGGCTGGTACTTACTAAAAAACAGCTTTGATTAGCAGAATTACCGTTGGCCTCAGATGGCTATTAACATAAAACTATCCATTTTGGAGATGGCTACTAACACCCCAATTTATATTACAGGGATGTTATACTCTGGAGGAGAGATAACAATGCTAGCCCCAGGTGTCTTCTTTTAGAATTTAGGCTTCTTCACTAGCATCTTGGAAATTTGAAATGGATCAAACTCATTATTGGAGATGCTCATTCCAATCCCCTACAGATAGCAACTTCTTGGGAGTAAATTAATTAATTCTATTTGAATAATATAATACCTGAACTTTTCAACAAATACTTGTTGGTTGAATAAATTAGTAATATACATTACTATACTATGATATTACTAACTAGTGTAGAAACATGTTTTACAGAGGAGTTTGTTTTGAAAGCTTCAAATTTCCTTACACTTAGAAAAAAGGCTACTTGACAATGGTACAAATAAAGCATAGCAACTGTTTGACATTCAGTAGCACTATTACTAGTGAGCTAAGTTAGAAATAATTCAGCTAGAGATGGTAGCCCCATTTGTTCAGGAAGGTATCTCCCATACTGGATGCAAAAGAGTACTATGCCTCTGAACCATCTGAACACTGAAGCCACCAAGATACTAACTTTATTTTAAACTATTTATGTAACAGTAGAACTTCACTTAATTTGCCCCAGCAACATGGACACCCAGAGCTAAGGGTGCTCAAATAGCACACTTCTCTGTAACACCCAGCAATACATACTCACAGACTCTCTAATCTGTTCTGTTCCTCTTAAATGCATGTTAGAGTTGCTCAAATTTTATACCATGTGAATCATGTGACTGACAGAACAGGATTCAAGAGGTTTTAGACATTAAACTGAAAAAGTCAAGTCTATCTTGATAGGCAGGTAATATTTAACTACTACTACTTATAAGTGCCTTTACAAAGATATCTAGGGATCAGAACATTTCTAAAGCAGACATTTTATGGTTACTACAGGTCAATAAATTATTATCACTGTTATTACTTAGCCTCAAATAACTGGACAGGTTCTGCCCAAGTTCAGGGAATCCCTTGGGGTCATTTGAAAACAATTATTTCATTCAGTATGGCAGTCATTTCAAGTTTTTCCATATATACAGAATTTTTAAAGTAACAAACCATCAGAAGATGCCTAAAATTTGGGTTTTGAAACTTTAGCTCTGCAGAGCATACTTCTTAGCTCCTTCTTGGTTGAGGCTTTCCTTCTGCTTAACAACTAGTGCTCTGGGCCTTGATGGCTTAAATGGTTCTCTGAATTTAGGCAGATGTTCTGTTTTTTGTTTTGATTTCTTTTTGTTTATTTTGGTTTTGTATTTGACCAAAAGAAGCAGGAAAAACATCCAATCTATTTCATTTCCTTATGCCCAATTTGTTTCTTGATGTTTCTCCCAGTGAAAGCACTGGAGGGAATGGTGCCTGAATATTCAGAAAGGGAAAATCACTCTTTATGTGGCTTTTAGTAACAGGGGAAACAAAGTAAAATGCACCTCAAGCAAGGGTGAGAAGGGCCAGGAGGAAAGCGTTTCTCTAGAAGGTGCATTAGAGTTCACAACAGCGCCCTCTGCTGTCCAAATGGTGGCTGAAGGGAAGATGGCTTTCGTGCTATCAGAAAGGCCCTTTTCTCTAAACAAAATTGATGTTATCTCCTCTTCTAGGCTCTAGAGAGGTCAGAAAAGGAAGAGCAAAGAATTAATACAGCAGAACAGACAGCAGTGACCTACTAAAAGAAAAGAAAGGTTACACAAGAAAGAATAACAGAACAGCATAAAATGAAAGAGAAGATGAAAATTTTGAAGATTCTGCAGCTGGCTGATGTGGAGGTTTGCCTGAATGCCAGCTTTTCACCCAACTTGAAATCTTTGATAGGTGCACCCTGCAGAAACCAGCTAAAACTCCTTGATTTATCACTGACACTTACCACAAACTGAGCACAACCAACCTACTCATCAAACACCATTTCACATGAGTGTTTGCAATGCTACACTTGAAATGCTTCTTCCTGTGCTAAATCTTGGGTGACCCACCCCTCCTGCCTCCAATGCCCTTCCCTATGCCAGCTGCCTTTCTGATATTTCCATCTGTGAGGCCTACTTAGTAATGTCATATTTTATGTAAGGCCTTCCATAAACAAGCACTCCTATGATCTCTTCCCTTCTGCATGTGACTTTATGCAACAAACATTCTTGACAGCAACCCACAGCAATTTCATCAGACATGTTAAGTATGTCACAGAATAAAAATAGTGATTTTTTTTTTTGGCTTGAAATTTAGGGGTTGGGGTGGGGCAAGAGGAAATCAAACAAGCAACCCAAAAAGCTCAGTGAGCCAGTTGGGCATGGTGGCACATGTCTGTAATCCCAGCAACTTGTGAGGCTGAGACAGGAGGATTACAAGCTTGAGGGCAGAGGCCGCCTGCCCAACTTGGCAAGACCCTATCTCAAGGTTTCTAATCTGCCTAAGGGGGCAATAGGAAAGCTGAAAACTATTCTCAGAAACTTGGAATGCTGCTAAAGAGTCACCATGAAGTTCCCTTCATGTCAGAAGTTTGTGAGAATTCTTAGTAATTCCCATTCTTAAGAAATCTTAAAGAAAAATACATAAATAAAAGCATGACACTTCCAAGATGCCCCTTCAGACAGTAAGCTAAGAGGGGTGAGGAAGGGAAGATGGATAAGCACTTGAAATATTCAAAAGAGAAAAAAAAAGATTCTGGACTAATTCAGTTGTTACAGTCCCTATCATCACATCATCCCTAGGAGTTCAAAGTGTGGAAAGGGAGTCCCTCCCCCAAGACATCACTGGGGAGCTTCAGTAATGCCATGCATTGAATTATTCAAGAAAATACCTTCAAAAGTAAAATTAAAACTACACAATCTGTTAGACTCACAAGAGAATAATACAAACTGTAATCATTCTCATAATACATAATAGGATACATAACAGAGTTAATTCTCTCATGAAGTATAAAATGTTCTGCTTTCAAAATATTTCAATTCAAACTGAAGCCATTTTGAAAGTCCACTGCATTTATTTTTTTTTAAGCAAAAATTATTACTTCCTTTTAAAAAAATCTATAAAACTCATACTATGGGAATTTGGAAAACTGAGTCAAACACTTACACAATAGTTTTTTATTTCACATTGCAATAAAGATTGTAATTCAAAGATAAACAAGAATTTTTACTTTCAATTCTATTCTCAAAATCATTTACATTCAAGCCAAAGCCATTCTGAAAGTTCAATGTATTTTTTTAAAGAAAGAAATGAGTACTTCTTTTTAAAAATCTATAAAACCCATATGATGGGAATTTGGAAAATTTAGACAAAATACTCATAATTTTTTATTTCACATTTCAATAAAGATTATGATTCAGAGATAAAAAAGAAACCCTGCAACATCAGTAGCAAAAGAAGGTACAGTAAAGGCAGAAACTGAAAGATAATTCTGTTAAAGGCAAAATACTCCAGCAGACTCAATTGCTCATGTACTTTCAATTAATGGTAGTGTCATGCTATCTGAAAAATACATATATAATGTAGGTGGTCAATAAATGTTTCTTGGGTGATTGGATGGATGAATGATTACAGTTGGAACAATCCATATGTATGTCAAACAAGTATATACTTTCCTGCATGCGCTGGAGAGGAAAAGAACAGAGAATGTAGTAACTTCCAGCACAGATAAGACATCTAGGAGCTTTTCCTGATTTAAAGTTCACATATGTCACTTTACTATAACTTCTATAAGATATTTTATATTGTACACCCCTGAAATGTGAAATCCAGGAAAATGATAACTTTGAACATCTTCACCAAGATTCCAGTTTCCTTTTACAAAAAGTCCAAGGACATCACTTAAAATTTGGTCAAATTATACCATCTGATCTGCTTCTGGAAGACAGATTTTTAAAAATATATAATACTTCAAAGCATGTGATATTAAAACTCTTATTATATACATGGTCTAACTGGCTTTGGATTTCAGGCTAACATTTAAAGTACATAAATATGCCACTTGCTTTGGCTTTATGACATTATGTTTCTCATTTGCAGTGTTCCAGGACTATTTTATCTCAACCAGACCTCAAAGTCCTTGAGGGTATTTCCATGCATTTTGTCTCTATCCCATTCCACCGGGCAATCTGATGAATGTTCTCTACCTTTGCTCTCATTAACAGCCCCTTATAATTCATTCCTTATCTAATGTCAGAGGGATTTCTATTTGCACATTCACATTACATCACTACTTACTTAAAAAATCTTCAGTGGCTTCACATTACTCCTATAATTCTAAACCATTAATATGGTCTTTTAAAACTATCACATGGTGTAGGATCTGATCTCTTTGACTTCCTTCTGCCGTCCTCTTCCTTGTTCACTAAGCCCCTGTCATTTGGTATTTCAGTTCCTTAAACTAGTTCCTGTGTTGGATTGTTGCATTTGCTCTTCCTTATATGTGGAAAAATCTTTATGTCTACCTCCTTGTTATCATTAAGATCTCAGCTCAAATGCCATGAACTCATGAACTCCTGAACGTTCCCAATTCCTTTCTAAGAACACTGTATCTCACCTTAACACTTCTAAATCCCTGAAATTTTCTAATTACTAATATACATGTCTGCTGTCTCTCTTCCACAAGACTCTAAGGTCTCCATGTTGACCAGCTGGCTAAGCAAAATCAGTAGAAACAGAAGAATGAGAATATAAAAGCAATGGAAAGCTAACTTCATTACTAATGTAAAACATTTCATACATACAGAGGCACAGAGAGAGAGAATGAGATGCTGCTTTGGTGCATCAAAGTATTTTTTTTCCATTAAAAATCTTAAAAATTAAAATTCAAAATGTTTCGGTATGTGATTAGTAAACTAATAACTTAAATCATGTGTAATTTGTTATTTTAATAGTACCACAGTGTGCATAAGTGTTGTACTATGCATTTTCACATGAAAATATAGTTTCCCAATTGTCAGCCACATACATCAAATTAGGAACCACTTCCTCACCTAAGCTGATGATATTTCTGCATTTTTGCATTTTGAATTTTCAAGTAAAGTGTTTAAACAATATGTTATTTCTTATCCAATGATCCTCTGCTTCTGTACACGGGGGACTAACTTTGAAACCCTCAAAACTTATTTCAAAAAAAAATTTAGGTTGACTCATAAGAAAAAAAGATTATCTATGGCTGTGGACAGAAATACATGGAAAAGGGGAAAAAGCAAGAGTAGATCCAAGGATGCAAGGTGAACACCTTGTCCGCCTCCTGAGCTTTTTCTTCAACTGTCCGTGTTGCTGCTGTCAGGTACTTCTCCTTCATGGATAAAACATCCTTGAAATGGTGGTCTCCTTTTCTCTATTGTTTTAAATAATAGACATAATCAACAAATAAGACACATACATTACACCTACAGCAACACAAACATAAAACAACCATGTGGGTCAGTGGAATGAACCAGATGCAGCAGCACATAAAGGAAGGCCAAAATCTTAGTATGTATCAGACATTGTTTCTCCAGAAAAACCCTAGATTGCTGAAATAGACTTCACCTTCAGAAAATCTGAAAGTAGGAATTTAAGTGGGATCCAACTTCCCAAGACTTTGTCGTACACAGTGGCTTAATCTTCGTATGTTCAAAATTTTGTTTTTTGCCTGGCAATTATTTTTGCTCATCAGTTCTTAAAGTGCTATTTTCCTTCTGATGTCATAAACTTAGAAACTTAATGCTACTAACAGCCTTGGTTTTTAAGGAAAGGTGAATAAAAATAGTGCTAGAATACCTAAATTCAATGTCTATAATTTGGCAGTATTCAAGCCACACTGAAAAATGAAAGGAGAAAGATGCAATAAATCATAGTATAACAAGTTTGTACAATTTCTAAAAATACAGATTAGATATAGCGTGATAACTGTCTCCTCAAGTAGGATGAGCCCACAGAAGTTCTTGGTAAACCACAGGAGGGATTTAGGAAAATCAGAAAACAGATACGGATGGGAATGACTAGAGACATATTTTGAGAATATATTTTAAAAGCAGTATTTATCTTTGTTGTGGGGAGAAATAAACCATGAAAAGGAAAAAGGAATGAGTGTGGAGAGACGTTATGGTTATGTTTTTGAAATACTATTCTACCCAGGCTCAGTGGTGCATGCCTATAATCCCAAGTGATCCGGGAGGCAAAGGCAGGAGGATCACGAGTCTGAGGCCAGAGGCAGCCTGCGTATTTCAGCAAGACTCTTTCTCAAAATAAAAAACAAAAATTGGGCTGAGGCTAAAGCCAAGTGGTAGGGCACTTGCAAAGTATGTGCAAGGCCCTGAGTTCAACCTCCAAGTACCACAAAACAAACATACAAACAAACAAAATATTCTATATATCATTAGTAGGAAGTTCCAATATTTAGTTATATTATATATTATAGTTTGCAAGTTTTCAACAGGGCTCATCAGTCTGTAAAGATAAGTTTTAATTCACTGTCCTCACAGTAATGACCTTAAACCATTCTAAATATGATCTATATTCCTTTATTATTACGTACACTTCCTTATTTCAGAGGCTTATTAAATATTGTATTACATTAGTTCCTACATTGTCCTATATAACAATTCATTATTAATTTACCTGAATAAAATGGTGAAATTACTCTGAAAATATTCCAAAAGTACTTTAAAACAACTTACCCAAGAACTAGGCCAATAAGTATTATATTGTTAATATTTAGTACTTTAAAAAATTGTTAGCAGTAACCAAAAAAATTAAGTGGGAACATTTTGTAACTTCTGAGAATCAACATATAAGAATTACAACCTAAGTTTTACCGAACAAGTAGAATAAGACATATAGCCAACAAATAGCTTAGTGACATACCCCTTGTGTCTGTAGAGACAGAGGTGTGATACGTCGTTTTTCCCATTCATTAGGGCGCGGCTCAGGTGTAGATTCCATAAAATTGCGCTTGAGTTCACTAATGCTAGCCTGATGTTTCAGTATGTCCTCCTGGGCTTTATCCAGGTCCTAGCAATATGTAACGTAACAAAGGGAGGAAAATCCAAAAGGAAAAAAACCCAGTAGGACAAAAATAAAAAATAAAACCAAAAAATAGGACAAAGTAAACTTATGATTTAAAAAAAAAAAAACAAAGTAAAGCAAGAAAAATGCCAAGTCTCAAAAGCCATATTATCACCTATGAATAAATCTAATGAGTTTATAAAAATTTAAAAATAAAGCCAATATGTATTTTTGATTTATATTTTAAAGGATTCTAATGTTTTTGTTCAGAATTTTTAAAAGAATAATTATTTACATTATTGGAAGGAAGCCATGGAACCATCACCAAACGGCTAATAATTCTTATCTATATATGGGTTTAAACTGCAGCCCATAACTTTGTTCCTGCAAATTTATCTCTCTGATTAGGGCTACTACTAAAATTGCATTCTATAAACATAACAAATCAAGTCAAGACAGAGAAAGGTAGATTCAAAAGCATATGTGGCCTGAAGGGAAAGCCAGTCCAGAATCATCCCAAAAATGTGGAAAAATCAAGGGTTGAGACTTTTGTCAGGAAATTCCAGTAGTGGCTTTTCTCCCCTGGTACTGGGGGATTGAACCCAGGGCTTCACACATTCACCACTAAATGATACCCCCAACCCCCAGTAGAGGCTTTTAATCCTTAAGGAATAAAAACAACTTCCAAAGGCTGCTTCTGTTTGTCTCTATAAAATAATGAACTACATATTAGTCTCGTGTAACGCTAAGCACAAAAGTAGGATTCAGGCACCTCACATACCAAATCATCCTTTTATAAAGATGCAAGAAAAAACTATTAGGTAAGTTTTCATTAGAGCAGGCCCCAATAAATGGTATTTGTAGGATTTTTTTTTTTTTTAAGACTGGCTATGCTAAATAATGTGCGTGGTAATTGATGTTTAGGAAGTGGTTTTAACTGAATTTTAAATGTTTTCTTACATTTCAAAAATCACAGGACCGCCTTTATCTAGCTTTTGTCCCACTCCCAAAGGAACAGGTCATGCATCTGATAAAATTAGATAATCCATGTTCATGCACAAGCATAGTAGCTCATCTATGAGCTTCTATAGCCATTTGCAAAAACTCATGACGAATCTAAAAATCTTTGCATGGCATGGGAAAATGACTGTGGCTTGAGATCAGGCACATTTCTTGCATTTCTTCAAAGCAATGTTATTTATTACACTTTACAGCATTTTAGTAAGTTAAGCAAAAATACATTTTCAACAGTTATCAAAGCTGCCAAAAGCAACCAAACAGATTAGTCAGATTACTGAGAGATGCAGTTCTCCACTGAACAGACTGCCACCTACTACCTCAGCGTGAGGCAGGAAAACTGTTCTCGTGTGACACGGGGAACATGATCTTAAAATTCCTAATTGGGTGAGTTTTCCTTTTCTCCCTTCCCTCCTGTATGACTGTCCGTCTGTGTCTCTCTCATATGCTTGTTCTTACTTTTTAATCAAAACAATTCCATTAATTAGTATACTCTCAAACAAAAAACTTTAAGTGGACCATATTCCTATCACATAGATGTTAGCACTCCTCCCCCAAAGTGGGCAATATATCAAGATTCATATGATTCAATGTCAGATCAACAGAGATCTGTTTTGTTTAATATATATTAAAGGTAGGGTCACACCACTTCAGATTCAATGCCCTAGAGATAACCCATTAGGAAAATAGGTTTACTTGTAGAACAATTTTAAGACTAACGGATAAACTTTACATATTTATAACTAAACCGAGTCTTTTCTTTCCCAGTTGTCACTTTGAGAACTTCTAGATGTATTCCTATCTAAGCAACTTTAAAAGAACCAAGTTGGACTGGTACAACATGCACTCCCAAGTTGAATTTCCCCATGCATTTCATGCACTGTGCTAGAAGATAATTGCCAGCCAGCCTGTGCGTGACCTCCCGTCCACAGCAGCCTGGCAGCCATAGGACAGAGTGGTTTTCTTAGATCATACAAACCTCCAACATTAAATTGCTATGTCTGACATAAATATTATCCCCTTCTACTCTCAAGGAATTTTTCTGTGAAATTAAATCACACACAGGGGGGAAAGGCAATTAAACATAAGTGTATCGACCAGCAAGCACCAGAAACAACCCAGAGTTTGACAATCTAAGACTTTAAAATAATGGAAGAATAAAAATCTTAAGAACTTAAAGCCACACAAACAAAACTCACACATAAACCCTGAAAGTGCATTCCACTTCCATTCCTCAATAATAAAAATGGCAGGCAGCAGCCAGCAGATATTTAACTTTAGGGGAAAAACAGCCACCTCCTCCAGCTGTGTTTCCTGTTCTTCCATGTTTGCCTGAAAAGTCACACTGCAAGCGGCCAGAAAGGAGGGGAGTATTAGTTGGAGCTCTACCATCAGTGCAGGGAAGCTGTACTTGAACTTAAACCGTGAAGAAGCATTACCAACCTTTATTGTCTGGCCCTCAGAAGATGCAGAATATTAAGCCACTTTGGTCTTTCTTCACCTACAGTGTTGTACAAATGATGGAAATGATCCTTTGCAAAGGTGGAATGGGGAATGAAAGCTTTACTCCTTCTCAGTCTCTAGATTATGCTCTGCTTTTGTTTTTATTCGGAATGAAAATACGAAGAGAGTGCAAATATGGCATAATTCAATGTGTTCTACTTTGAAATGTCTAAATCACCTAGTGATGGGACAAGGTGTAGAGATGTGAGATTTGTCGTTATCTTTATGTTGGTTACAAATTGTACCTCATTATACATTGCCTTGTCACTGGGTTTTAAATATAAATCTCTTTCCCTGAGGGCAAAACTGGTTTATTTAGTTACTTTCACATTAAAATGGTGGGTATTTACAAATTATCTTTGAAATACAGCCATTTTCTTTCATAAAATTCTTTGAACAAGAATAGTTTTTCATAGTTGGATATTTCTCAGTATTTAATGACCCAAGAGAATGAATTTGGAAGTTCAAGACTAACAAACACTGGGTGAATTTCGACACAAGAAAAAGAATGGCAAAAAAGAAAAATATTGATTCTGTTGTGAAAGGAAAATAACCTTTACAGGTTAATTCATACCATATATTCTGTTCCTTCTTTCCTGGGATGTTAGTGCTAAAGCTGAGAGTTTAAAATGCTTATCTTTTTGGGGGGTAAACATTCACAGTAGTTTTGAGAGGTAAGCAGGGAGCTCAGAGAGTCTTTTTACCAAAGGTGAAAAATGAGTCATAGCTCACTTTCAACAATCTGTTAAGAACCACCTTACAATTCTTTGGTCACCACTTAATTCTCTAAAGTGGTGACCTTTGGGGAAAACAAACAAAAAAATGCTGATCTTTAGTATTTCTCAGGCAAACTTGAATTGTGGTTTTTCTTACAATGCATATTCATTTTTCTTTAGGTTAGTTCTCGATTTTGTCATTTATCCTGTGTACTGATAGTATCTATAAGATACGAGATACTAAATCACCAGACTACATTTAGCAAAATAATTAAAAACATACTGCACATGTTAACACTGACTTACTTGCAGTCCAGAGGTAGTGTACTTGAAAAGAAGTTGCCTTATTATAGCGGTAAAAATTCTTAAGCCAGTCACCTACTTTTAAATAAAAGAGCACTAAGAGGCCCAACATATACTCTAAACTTTCAAAAACTCATGTTTCATTTTTCACACACATTTGTTCAGGATAATAGAATAGTATCTTCCTTATAAAATATCTGATAGTGGCTCTTTTATAGAGTAGGGGAGAAAAAAAACAACATTAGCTAAAATTCATCTATCTGGTCCCCAAATGCTGCAATAATAGGAAGGGTTTCTGAGATTAGACTAAAAATATTAGGAGTAAAGGTTACATAAACAGCCTCATAAATGTAAGAACAAGCTTGGATTCTGAACAAGAGAAATAATACTAAGAAGGGCTACTAATACACATTAATTACAATTATGTCCATTGCACTCAAAATTCTATTTAAAAGGAAAAGTTCACATCCTTAAGGAACAAAGGAACAACATTAACATTTGTCTGAAAAACAGAGACCCCACATGGATTGTTAAGGACAATGCAGGTTTCCTTCTCTACCACTTCTTTCGTTTAAAAAAAAAAAAAAATCTAGCATAATCTAGATATTTAAAAAATAATTCTATAGAATGTATGAATCTGGCAAAGGCTATCAATGTAGAAGAAGCACCTACACTTATCTCTCATGCACTAAAGTGTTGACTATATGAAAATGTGCTGATGATATTATTTTGAGGGTATTCAGTAAAATTTATGCACATGTTTACACTCTACATTAGGAAGGGTATACAACATAGTGTAGTTGGGTTGACTTCACAAAATGAAGCTTAGGAAGGCATGCCAGCAACCGTTTCCTCTTCCTCTGTTTTGTCATTCAAGTCACAGTCATAAGAAGCATTAAAGAAGGTAGCTTTAGCCTCCAGATAGCAGAGGGCTAGAGCCAGAGGAAGTGAAAAGGTAAGAGAAAAAGGGACAGACTGAGAAGCAGAGAGAAGCAGCCCAAAGATGAGGATAAGGGAAGGAATGAATGATGGGGAGGAGATAAGGACATAGTGCTGAACATCAGGAGGGAGGAAGAAGCCCCAGAGCTTGGGGAGGCTGCGGAAAGTGAGGTACCCATCTGCATCAAGAAGTGAGGGAAAGCCAGAGAGAAAGCATTTGTAGAACCGGGAGGAGGAATAACCAAACTCAGAATCTTGGTGGTGAGCTGCTGTAAGAGTTTTCTCATGAGCAGGAGGAGGACAGTCAGGCTGAGGATGGCCTCTGACAGGATCCAAGACAGAATCCAGCGGGGCCAGCTCAGAGTCCTCCTGTTCTGTTTCACCTGTGGAAAGGAGCTCTAAGCTGTCTAATGTGATCTGGTCAGCCTCCCCAAAAGGCTCTTCCTCTGAAATGTCTGACAGCAAGTCCACCTCAGGGACTGGCAGGAGGTTTGGGGAAAAAGATGAAGTACAGCGGATGAGTGGTGAAGGGGGGCACATGCAGCAAACATTCTGTTTTCCAGAGCAAACCCATGATTGAATATGAAATTACACAATGGACATAGTCAGAGGGGAAAAAAATGCAAGAGGGAAAGAAGAGGAAGAAAAGAAATGGTTAGTGAAAACTTTACTCCCAGTTAAGTCATATATAAACACACGGTTGTTAGAAAATGCCTTAAATGATCTATTTTTGAAAAGGAAAACTGGACTACTTTTATCACATAAAACTTAAGAGTATCAACTAACTTAATTATTATTTTCAAACTGGTTGCAAATAAAGCCTATAAAACTCAAATGGTATTCTTTTACTCTTCAACCTGGTTGCTGACAGACATTCAAAGCATTAGCAAAACACCCAGTACAACCCATCATGTGTTGAAGACAAGCCAGATTTTCTTTGGAATTTAAAAGACAAGAAATTTTTCTTGTCTTAAAAAGATTTTTAAAAAAATAACCAGATATGTCAAATTAAGTAGGGAAAACAGAAAGGAAACTTTCTGAAATACTAAGCTCTGCTGTTTCAGATATAAGTAGTCACTCTCCTGGGTGCTTCATTAGCATAATTATTTTAAAAAGCATTCTGACAATTTCTCAGCAGTTGAAGGACATCTTGTTGGATATAATTTTTGTTACTTTTTTAACTTCGTAATTCTCTGCCAAATAATTTTTCCACATGATAATCAAGAAATCTTTGACAACAGAATGCAAATGATTTCATGTCACCTGCTATACGAAGCACTTGTCTTTGTGGCATGAGACAGGACTCACATGGTCAGAGACCTCCTTCATGCTGGGCATGAGAGACAGTTAAGACTGTAGGAACTCCATAGCACTGGAAGCTACTTCATCTAGCATCTTTGTAAGTTCATTTTATGTTTGTGGTTTTTTGTTGGTTTTTTTTTTTTTTTTTGGGGGGGGGGTAGTACGTGTGGATTGAATCCAGGGACTCACACATACTGTGCAAGTACTCTACCACTGGGCTGTACCCCAGCCCAATTTTTATTTATTTTGAGATAGGGTCTCAAAACCTATACAGGTTGCCTCTGGCCTTGAGCTCGTGATCCTCCTGGTTCAGTTCCTGAGTCACTGGCATTATAGGGAGCACCAGGGCACCCAGGTCTCATTTTGTACGTCTTTATAGTTTTCAAAGTTAAAATTTAGAAAATACTATATTGACGGCATCTAACAACAACAACAACAACAAATAAATCAATAGGATGATTATGTGTGTGTGTTCTCAATGTTGCATGTAAAAAGGTTGCTTTGTGCAGATATGGGAAAAAGATGTGAAGAATTCAAAAGCTCTCTAATCAATATTGAAGTGACTTTACTGCTGAAGGTAGTATAACATTGGTAAATTTGAGAATATAATGTAGGTTCCTTCCCCATTCACTAAGGCACACACACAAAATAAAGCCAAAAGCAACATATCAACTTCTCACTCACTATTCACATAACAATTACTGTTTGCTTAAGGATTTCTTCATCAGTCACAGACTATTAATAAAAAATAAAATTTTCATGAAGGTCACTTGGTTCATATTCAAAAGTTCAAGTCAATATGATTAAAATAATCAAGATAGAGGCTACACTTTAAATTTTACTTGTAACAAACCAAATATAAACTTCTAATCATCATTGCTTCTATAATTTGATGATTCAGTTGATGACTATAAAGAAGATAGAATTACTTACTCGCATTAATGTAATTTATGTTGAAATATTTTGCTTTTAGCAAAAATCAAAATAAAGTTAATGGAGTCCAAACCAGCAAGAGTCCACACATATTTGAAAACTGGAAGATAATACATCAATATAGAACCTACAATGTTAAGTCTTAAATATCTGACTTTTGAAATAGAAAACACAGCAGATAGCATCTGGTCTAAGTACACGTTAAAAATCACATATTGTACTTATTTGCCATACCTTTCCTTCAATGAGTTGCAAATGTGGTGCTTTAGATGGGCTTCGGACATCCCTCCGACTGTCCCCATCTTGTACCATGGCAGTGGTGACAACTCCAGGGCCATATACTGAAACCTCTCCAGCAGGGCCAGGAAAATCCTTCAGAAGACTTTGGTCCACAACACCAACTGGAGCTAAGAAGAAGATATTTTGGATGATTTAAAGACTTGTGAATGATAACACTCTATGCAATGTTTCCCCTTTAAACAGGCAGCATGTAAATAATAGGAACAAGGACATTGCCTGAGCTCATTTTTAAACTTTTACCAACCTCTAAGACTATTCTGAATTTTAACTCAGAACTACACCAAATCAGATTTTTGAAAGATACACTGTAGTCATGGAATTGGCCAGTAGGAGGAGCTCTGCGACCAACTAAAACAGGGCAAACTGTAAGAACTACAATGTCTGGAGCGTCATCTTTCCCAGATTTTTTTTTTTTTTCCTGAATTTGCCTACTGCAACAATTAATTACTAAAATGATTTTCTTCAATCAATTTTAAGAAGTCCTCCACAAAGGAACCTTTAATTTGAACACCAAAAAAGGAAGACAGTAGATTTTAAGGATTTACCTATTTATCTTCAATACTTTTCATTTTTCTATCATCTCTCTTAAATGTCTCAAATTGACCTGCAGTTAGTCAAATACACAGATACCACTACCACTCCAGCCCCAGCAAATCTGGCCATTATGTGTTCCCTCCTCTCTCAACACAGGCAAGAAAATGCATTGTGTTAATATTTTCATTATATTGCAGATCAACTCAAGACTGTCCTCAAACCTCAGCAAGGCAATGTGAGTAGGTGACAAAAATCTCTCTCCACCTGTAGCTCCTTCCCAAACAATGAAATTCCAGTGAGTTCCCTTGTATAAAAGTGCTTTACTGACACCATGTGGTTTGTTCTGCTTCCATGCCCAGAGGGAAATCCAATAAACACCAAAACCCTCGAAGCTGCAAGCTCCTGGAGGGCAGGACCTGGTGTATGACCTGCCATACTTAGCTTGGAAGGCATCAAGGACTTTCAATCTTTGTATCACAAGATACTTCTCAATCCACACTTCTCACCTGTCCTCTCCAGAATGTGTGGGTTTTGTTGTTGCCATTTTGTTGTTATTTATCTGGGGATTTTTTGAGACAATCTCATTATGTAGCACAGGCTGGCCTCAAACTAGTGATCCTCCTGCCTGAGCCTCCCAAGTGCTGGGATTACATAGGCATGTGCTATCTGCCTGGCTCAAAATGTTCTTGCCTTTTTCATCAAATGCTAGTCTCATACTTGTAACCATTTGCTTGAGCCAGGAACCTGAAAGTCTTCTCCAACTCATCCTTCATTGCTCAATGTCAGCAGGTCCAACAAAGGTCACTGGATGTGTTTCTAAATGTGGTAAATTCTTTCCATCTCTAGTTCTACCAGCTCGCCTTTTAAGATTTTGCAAGCCTCTAAGTTCACATACTTTTGAAAGCCCACACCAAATTATTACACATTAAAATGAGCTTACATCTTATCATACATATCCTTGTTTTCTAGAGGGTTTTAACCTGACAAGATTTGACTATTATTCCCTTAGGAAGTATATGGCTATGTATAACTCTTCAATTTATGATTGATTATGATTTCTAAACACCCCTTACAGAGTCTGGAATTACTGTAAAATAAGAAAAATCCGACCTAAAAATAGTTTCAAAGGTAATGATACTGAAATTTCAATGAATTATCAAATTAAAAGTTACAAAACAAAGTTGACAAAATGTTGACCCTGCATACTTTAAAACACTTATTAATATTTTGAATGCTTATTTATTCAGTTTGTAGTTGTGTTTTTGTATGTTAAAGCCAATAACCTTTTTCAGGTCTTAAGGACTTTCATAGAACCCTGAGGAGCTTACAGGCCTAGGCATTCAGTTCAGCCCACGGTACCAAATGACCAACTGATCTACTTCTGTCCAAGGTAAGACCACCAACACTCTCACCTGGACTATTCCCAAACAATCTGCCTGTTTCTGGTCTCAATGCTTTCTAATTCTTCTCTTGCACCAAATGATTTTTCAGAAAGCTAGCATCATGCACTTATATGCTTGCATGAACACATACACCCATGGGTGCGCACACACACGCACACACGCACACACACACCCCTGAATGGTTTTCTACATCACATAGGTTTGTTTTTTTTTTTCTTTTTTGTGGTACTGGGGATTGAACCCAGGGCCTCGCACTTGCATGCTTTGCAAGTGCTGTACCACTGAGCTGCACCCCCAGCCCCCTCTTTTCTCTCTTTTTACTTTTTGAAACAGAGTCTCACTAAATTACACAGACTGCCTCTGGTCTCAAACTTGCAATCCTCTCGCCTCCGCCTCCCAAGTCACTGGGATTACAGGAATGTGCCACCGTGCCCAGCTCATCACAGAGTCTTAAAAAAATCATTCTTCGCTGTGGCCTGCAAGACCCTCATGACCTGACTGCAGCCCACCTCTCCTATCACTTAGCATCTCCACCAGTGACCTCTGATTGGGCTTGCTTTTTCTGTTCTTGGAATGTATTAAGCTCTCCTCCTAGCCTTAAAACCTTCAGCCCTGCCTCATCTGCTACCTGGGAGGGCTTGTCATCACTGCTGTTCTCATGGCTGTCTCTCCTTCACCCTTCAAGTCTCAACTGAACTAGTTCTTCTTCAGAAAGGCCTTCCTTTCTGGTGATCTTACTTGAGTAGTATCCCTCCTTATTACATTTTCCACTTTCAGAAAATCATTGCTTCCTCCACTCCAAAATACATCTGTCTTGGTTATTAGTTCTCTTAAATGATTGACTGACTTCCTTTTTGGTTCAATTTCCTTATCTCAGAGGAGTCTCTTGGTTTTAAAACAGTTGTCTGAGGATGGTTTTTATTTGGATATTTGGTCTTTAGATATATTGATTTGTATTTCTGTAAATCACTAAAGGATTTATTTAATTTGCCATGCTTTAAACTGAGAGTTATTTATATATCTAAATTATTCTAGCCTAACTTTAAAAAGTAAACAGAGAGAAAAATACAACACATGTCAACAAGAACAGAATAGGAATACTGATGATGAATGGTAGACAAAATGAAGCTCAGTACCAGGTTACAGACTAGTTTTGCTTTGGGGTAAAGAAAAAAAAAGAAAGCCTAAGCCCTGACCAAAGAGTTCATGGGCTGTCTGGTCATGTATTGGCATTAAAAGGCTCCTATTTTTCACAATAACACAATAATCCTTTTGATGACTTGCCCATCTGATGAATTACAGTGTCCAAAAAAACACAAAGGGAAAAATAATGGATTACTGTGCTATGTTTGCTGCTTTTCCTTGTAAAAATCATTGTTTTCAGATACAGACTCCTATAATCCTCTGCTCTAACTGCACAAACAAGATGGTAGGTTTCCCTGAGCAGGGTTTATATGCTACAATGAAAATGCACTAGTTTATTGCTGTTTTTAAACTCTAAAACTTCAGTATAAAGGTTATAGAGCCTCACAGTTTAAAACAAAGACTGAAAACAGTGGGCTAGAAAAAAGTAATTATTTCTCTCAGGGCATAAAACAAAGTGATTGCATTCATTCTGCACTTGTATAAATTCTCTGTGGCAAGAGGCAAGGCTTGAGAAATATTTACATTGGTTAGCACATTTTTCAGATTTACTTGGAAAAACGCTCAGTTGTTGATTGACAATAATTCACCAAATTTAATCACTACATTTGGAAATGTGGACATTCACTTGACGCACAGTCATGGTCCCCTTGCATAATTTTGTGTGGTCTCATAAAACTATACGGAAGATTCTCTAGAATGAAGATTTAACAACTATATCAAGCCAGATGTGGTAGCACATGCCTGTAATCCCAGCACTCAGGAGGCTGAGGCAGAGGGATCAACACAAGTTCAAGACCAGCCTGGGCTACATAGTTAAGTTCCAGGCCAGCCTGGGCTAAATAATGAGACCTTGTCTCAAAAAATTCCAGAACAAACAAACAACAACAACAAAAACCCACCAAGATTTAATAACTACATATACCAAAATGCCCACCAACAAATTCTAGGAAATATTTCTGTGTGTCTACCTGCATCTATTTCACAATTTTTTTCAAGGAAAAGTTCATCAAGGTTTACAAATGTCAATCCTTCAATAATGAGAGAGGATTTTTATTTGTCAGTATATGTCTCATCTGTTTTACCTAATTATTTAAAATGTACGTTGATTAAGCCTGCAGCCATAGCACTGTGGCCTCTGATCCTGTCAGATCTCGGAAGCTAAATATGGTCAGGCCTGGTTAGTACTTGGATGGGAGATGGAAAAATAAAATCATTTATAAAGCTTTTTAACAGAAATCTAACCTTAACTCTTTCATATGAAATCTACTTTTAATATCAAATTGACCAGGTAATAAGATAGGTACATGAAGAAAAGCAACAATAATTTATTTCCATGTATAGTTTATATACAACTATAAATATACAGCTAATTAGAATTCCAATTAAAAAATCATATTTATACATATCTTCTCTTACAGAACAAATAAACATATTTCCTCCCTTTTGTTAAAATACTATATGTCAAACTAATCCTTTGGAGCTTTCAATGGTCTCTCATTATGTTGTGAAGTCTAGTAAACTTCAGTAGGCATAATTCAAAATTTGATGATGCTAGGAATATTTTATGTTCATTTGAATTACAGTTCACATGCTAATATACCAAAAAAACTCTTAGAATTATATGTCATCATTAGCAAATTTAAGAGATTAAAGTATATAATACATGCCATAATCAAGTAAAAATCAATAAAAATATGTTCATCCAGCATTTCATGAACAAGAATGCTTAAGGAACATTTGTTGCCTTTTCATATAAAGAAATGTTTGTTCAGAATGACAACTTCAAAACACTACAAAATTATTTTATTCTGAGTATAGTAACATTTTGTTTACTTGGAAAAAATTGGCTCACCCTTTAGGGTATGTCCAGTGATCTTATTAACATTGTCATCTTCTGATCTCACTACAGAAAGGCAAATGGAATCCAAAATTATCATAAAGGTGCTTACCTCCATCTAGACTCGTGGAGACCCGTTTACTAGAGGTACGTTCAAATTGTGGTGCTGGCCTGTCTATGAGGGTGCTTGCCTGGCGAGTCTGAGCTTGGGTACGGCCGCTGTAGCGGAATTTGGACCCCAAGGTAAGGAACTTGGCCTTTGGTGGCTGCTCTGGAGACAGGAGCCTATAAGGGAAAAGAAAAGAGAGCAAAATTAGACTTCATGAATTTTTTTTTAACTTTATGCATTTTAACATCTCATCTTAAGTATGATTACTTAAAAACAAGGCTACCTGAACTTTGTAATAAAAAAGAATGTCTAAAATCTTCCTGGGCTGGGATTTAGCTCAGTTGGTAAAGTGCTGCGCTGCAGTTGCTGAGGTCCTGAGTTCAATTCGCAGCACCACAAAAATGGGAGAAGGACCTGGCAATCCACTCCCAAGGCAATCCTGAAACAGTCTGCCATTGAAAACCCTATGAGGGTCGCTATGAGTTGGATACCGACTCGAGGGCACCTAACAACAACAACAACAACAACAACAACAAAATCTTCCTACATAGGTAGCTTTATGATGGTGATGAATAAATCCAGATACATGTATTTATGACTGTTTTTCTCAACCTGAGCAAAAGAGCAGCTGTTCTCAATATGTATCAAGGATTATTTATTTGTATTGGCTTAAGTCATTTATATAAACACATATGTCTGAATTCTTGCTTCTAGCTATATGTGCCAAGTAAAAATCCATTACTATTAGTAATTCTTAATATTTATGCCTATTTCTGCTGGGAATAAAACATCTTAACACAAGAATTTGTTCCATCAAGTGATTCTTTCCCATGAAGAATAGAACTCAGACAGTGGATCTGTAGAGATGACTAACATCCTTTCTTGCCAGCATAATTCTACTGTGTGAGCCCTGGGTTCATAATGAATGAAAACAAACTTTCTTCACATCAAATACTTCCAGACCTACACAGAAGCATGTTTTCAGTAAATAAGGCAATCTCTTTTGGGTACAACTGAAATTATCTTACTTTAGTTGTCTGATCAAGAGCTAATAAAATTTCTTAACAAAAAAATAATCTCAGAGCTCCTGTACAATTTTATTACCTAAGACTTTAGCTAACAATTCAAGACTATGAAGAAAACTTTTCCTATCATTTTCCAAGGAAAAATCATTTCTTTAAAATTCTTTATCATTTCAAGTATTTCTAGACCAATTATTTAGATATCTTCTGCTTAGTGAGCAATAAAGAGATTCAAGTCAAGGTGAGGGCAGATGTAATAAATTTGAGAGGCAACCTTCTACCAACTCAGGATTCTCAAAACAGTATTTAATCAAACAATGTTAGAATTAAACTGAAAAAAGAAGAATATAATTTCTTGGCTTGAATCATGTAGAGAAGGCACAAGTATTTCTTGAAATTTTCTATTTTTGCCAAAACATTTTCAAAAGAGACACAGATGCTACTGCTGGGAACATACAGTTTGATGATGGCCAGTACCTCAAATTATACTTTGGAAACAGGTGCATGTCCTTAAATTAGAATTCCAGAATAGTAAAATTTAGACCAAAGAAAAAACTCTTAGTCATGTCTGCAGTCTCTTTTTCTCCAACAGTTGAGGAATGAGGCACAGATAGTTTAAAAGCCCCAGAACACTGATCATGAGTAACAGGCAGGATGAGAAATGTGGTCATTTACCCTAAACTGTATACTGATAGGTTGCATATGGTAGGGATTCCCTACCTAGCAATCCAGTGAAATATGATCCAAGAATACTCTGTAAGAAAGCAATAATCTATAAAAAGGGGGGAGAAGGGTTTCTGAAAAATTCATTAGTACAGCAATTGACTGAGAAATACTCATTCTCTTTGAAAAACAGATCAGCCAAATTACATTGATCTCTACTGTCTATTCATGAAGTACTTTGTAGTTACTGAGCAATCAAGCGGAGGAAAAAAGAGAAAAATTTAAATATCTCAAAGGAGAAACATGCATTGATAAACGAAAAGAAATCACCATAACAAAATTTAATGACATGCATGTACGAAAATGTCATAATGAAACCCATCAATTTGTACACTAACTAAAATAACTACTAATATAAAATCATAAAAAAGAACCTAGAAACAAGATATTAGCAGTTTGGAATTACGAAAAACTTCTAAATGTATACAAAGGGATATATCTTTATAAAGATTTAATGTTCTTCTTTTACAAAATGAACTGAATAAAAGATCATGAAACTTCTCATGCTTCAGTAAACAATTTTAAAGAAAATTAAGAAAACGTTTTATTTCCCAGTTTTCTAATTATTACTTTATGTAAGGTCATATGGACCTGTGCTAGGACTTATGTACAGTAGGTGCTTAATAAATACAAATACAAAGGAAGACTCTGTTATCACCTTTTACAACAACAACAACAACAACAACAAACTATTTGCAAAGTACAAAGACATGTTCACACATTCATCCTTGAATTTTTGTGTTGTTTTGGTTTGCTTTTGGGGGGGTTTTGGATACCTGATCTCACTATGTTGCCTGCGCTGGTCTCAAACTCAAGAGCTCAGTTGAGCCTCCACAGTAGCTGGGACTATAGGTGCACACTGCCTCGCCCCACTCAGTTCATCAGTGTTCTCTTTCTTGGTGTTACATAGTTATGCCACTGAGAAACAGTTTTGATCTCTCATGTCAGGAATTTAGGGGAGGGAAGTTGGTTTACAAGCCTTATAACTTCTGACCCACTACCAAGGGCTATTATTGCATGTTGTTGTTGTTGTTGTTGCTGTTGTTGTTGCTGTTGTTAGGTGCCATTGAGTTGGCATCTGACTCATAGGGAACTTAATGTGCAACAGGTGAAACACAATAGTGCTTTTCTGCTATTCATAGGGTTTCCAATGGCTGATTGTTTTTTGGGAGTAGGTTGCTGGGTCCTTCTCCCAAGCCTATAGCACCTGGTGTCCCAGGTGGTCTTCCATCCAAGTACTAATCAGGCCTGACTCTGATTAGCTTCAAGATCTGATGGGATCGGACACCACAGTGGTATGGCTGTGGTAGGTACTATTGCATAGGTTAGCCTTAAATAAAACATAAAAAAAATCAATGAAAGTCATTTTTCAAATGAAGTTGTTGTTTGGTTGTGTTTTCCTCCCAATTCTCAAGGCAAAATTCTCTTCTATAGGCTCAAGTATGTAACTAAGTAGTCCAATATCTAAGTCCAGGCCAGAAGAGTTCTATGCAAACATATTTCTTAACTCTAATTCATTTTTTGTTAAGGCAATGTTGGATAGTTGGATGTCATTTAAAAGCATATCAGAGGAGCCGGGTACGGTGGCACATGCCTGTAATCCCAGTGGCTCGGGAGGCAGTGGAGGGAGAATCTCAAGTTCGAGACCAGAGGCAGTCTGCATAACTTAGCGAGACCCTGTCTCAAAAAGAAAAGAAAAAAAAAAAGAAAGAAAAATGCACTGGAGACAGCCGCTCAGTGGTGCAGCACTTGCAGAGCACACAAGCATGAGGCCCTGGGTTTAACCCCCAGGACCTCAAAAGAAAAGAAAAAAAAAAAGCGTATCAGACCAATTATCCACTAAGGATCTTTGTCCCCATGTGTCTGTCAGCTTGTCATGCTTGCATGTTGCTGTGATGCTCACAACTGTGTCACCGGTATTCAGATACCAGCAAGGCCACCCACGGTAGAACCTTATGAATAGCAGAGAAGCACTGCCAAATATAGTTGGAAAATGAGCCCCCCCGACCCCCAGGCTGGAAGGCATTTAAAAGACAACTAGGGAAGAACTGCCTCCTCAAAATAGAGTCAATCTTAAGGATGGGGATGGAGTAAAGCCCTGGTAGCTCCATTTGCTAACATGGCACGATCCAAAATGAGAAAAAACACAGTGGCTGCAAAAATGGGCTCAAACATAAATAGATCGTGTGCATGGCATAGTGTTGGGTAGTGTTTCATTGTTGTACATATGGTCTCTATGAGTCAGACCCAGCTCGACAGCACCTAACAACAACAACAAAGACCTTGGGGAAGATATTTAAAAATATAAAGTCAAAAAATACAAGGAATATATTTAAAAGGCAAATATACATCCCAATGCAAAAAAAAAAGGAAAGAAAAGTCACACACAAGGATTTTATTTGATTTCATTTCAAATATGGATGAAATACTTTCATATCTAAGTGGCACTAGTGACCACACACACAAAGTGTTAGCTTACAATGGATAATTTTCCAATGACAAAAAAATTATTAAGTAATTAAGCTGCAATTAAGCAGAAACAAATATCAAAACAAACAAAAAAAGGCTTGAATAAAGACATTATCTTTCTCCAAAAGAATTTTTTTGGTGACGTTGTTGTTGTTAGGTGCCGTTGAGTCGAGTCCAACTCATAGCGACCCTATGTACAGCAGATCAAAACACTTCCTGATTCTGTGCCAGGCACACGATCTTATTTATGTTCAAGCCCATTGTTGCAGACACTGTGTCAATCCATCTGCTGGAGGGTTTTCCTCTTTTACATTGACCTGCCACTCTCCCTAACCTGTCTTTCTCTAGGGATTGATCTCTCCTGACTACATGTCCAAAATATGTAAGATGCAGTCTGACCATTCCTGCTTCGAAGGAGCACTCTGGTTGCACCACTTCTAGGACAGATCTGTTGGTTCTTTTGGCAGTCCATGGTATATTCAGTAGATGTCTCCAGCACCATAATTCAAAGGCATCAATTCTTTTCCTATTTCCCTTGTTCAATGTCCAGCTCTCACAACCATATGATGCAACTGAAAATACCATGGCATGAATCAGATGCACCTTCTGTCTTCAATGTAACATCTTTACGTTTCAACACTCTAAAGAGATTTTTTGCCACAGCTTTTCCTGGAGCAATGTGTCTTTTGACTTCTTGACTGCCGCTTCCACAGGTGTTGATTATACAGTCAAGCAAAGCAAAATCTTGGACAACCTCAATCTTTTCTTCATTTATTGTGATGTTGCGTACTAACCCATTCGAAAGGATTTTTGTTTTGTTGATGTTTAGTTGCAACCTATATTGAAGGCTATGATCTTTGATCTTCATCAGTAAATGTTTTAAATCCTCTTCACTTTCAGCAAGCAGAATTGTGTTATCTGCATAACGCAGGTTGTTAATGAGTCTTCCCCCAATCCTGATGCTGCAATCTTCCTCATAAAGTCCAGCTTCTTGGATTATTTGCTCAGCATATAAAGTGAAGAGATAAGGTGAAAGTATACAGCCCTGACGCACACCTCTCTCAGCTTTAAACCAGGCAGTGTTTCCTTGTTCTATTCGAACAACTGCCTCCTGGTTCACATACAGGTTTCTCATGAGTACAATTAGGTGCTCTGGTATTCCCATTTTCCAAAGTGTTATCCATAATTTATTATGATCCACACAGTCAAATCCCTTTGCATAGTCAATAAAACATAGATAAACATCATTCTGATATTCTCTGCTTTTGGCTAATATCCACCTGACATCAGCAGTGATGTCCCTGGTTCCCCGCCCTCTTCTGAAGTCCACTTGATTTTCCAGCAATTCCCTATCTATATACTGCTGCAGTCGCTTTTGAATGATCTTTAGTAAAATTGCTTGTGTGTGATATTAATGATATTGTCCGATAGCTTGTACATTGGATCCCCTTTTTTGGGAATAGGCACAAATATGGATCTCTTCCAGTGAGTTGGCCAAGTAGCTGTTTTGCAAATCTGTTGGCATAAACATGTTAACACCTCCAGTGCTGCATCTGTTTGGTGAAACATCTCTATTGGTATCCCATCAATTCCTGGAGCCTTGTGTTTCATCACTTCTTTCAAGGCGGTTTCCACTTCGTCCTTCATTATTAGGTGCCACTGAGTCATGTCTGATTTATAAGCAACTCTATGTACAACAGAACAAAACACTACCCAACACTGTGCCATGCCCAGCACTACTGTCAGTGCTTCTTGCTATTCATAGGGTTTTCAAGGGCTGGTTGTTTCAGGAATGGGCGGCTGGGTCCTTCTCCCTAGCCCTTGCAGCACCTAGTATTCCCAGGCCATCTCCCATCCAAGGACTAACTAGCCCAATCCTAATTAGTTTCTGAGGTCAGGTGGGATTGGATGCCAGGGTATTATGGCTGTAGACAAGGTAAGTCAGAGGTAATATAAATAAATTTTCTAAGAAAATGTAGTCCAAGCCATAAAATATCTGAATACTATCACTTCATGATCTTGTAATTATTTCTTTTTGGTATTACTTTTATTTTCCTCATCAAACTTGCAGTAAAACATTATCTTCATAAGAATAATATCAAAACCACTAGAAGGCATCAATCATTTCACTTTTGAGAAGATGAACACTACTAAAAAGAACTTACACAGCTTACGAAATACCCTGAGCAAGATGATCTAAGTAATAACATGTTAAAAGGAATTCAACTTTTGCATATTTTAATGCTCAAGCAGTACATGAACATTTTAATTTTATAAAATCCTGCCACTGTAAATCAAGTATCATTAATGTTTATCTATGGAAAATACAGGAATATTTTAAGCAAACCTAACATATAAATTGCCTGCAGCTGTAGCACTGTGGCATCTGATCCTGTAGATCTCAGAAGCTAAGCAGGTTCGGGCCTGGTTAGTACTTGGATGGGAGACCACCTGGGAACACCAGATACTGTAGGCTTGGGAGAAGGCCCCGGCAACCCACTCCCAAAAATCAATCTGCCATTGAAAATCCTATGAATAGCAGAGAAGCACTGACAATAGTGTTTAAGCTGTTGTATATAGGGTTGCTATGAGTCAGATATCAACTCGGGCACCTAACAACGACAACAACAATATAAATTACTGAAATTAGTTGTAACTACTACAAAGCTACCACAAAGCTCTCTATGACACAGCTGGTAACACTACTATACTTAGAATTACTCTGGTTCTATGATGCCAAGTTTAAGTGGCAGTTTAATATGCAACTAGAGGAACTCTCACATTTTCTCTCTTGTTCCCATACCTTTAAGACCAACCAAAGCAGTGAGGAAAAGACAAGGAGGCAATTCACTGCAGATATAAGAAGCCAGCATAGCAAGCAGGCACATTTGGGGCATGGGTACCTACAATGCCTGGGATTGCATTCCACGTACACCACTTACTATCTATATGGCCATGGGCACAGTTCTCAACTTCTCTGGTCCCCTGTTTTTCCATATGTAAAGTGAAGTTAATAGCAACTGGCCTATAATATATATTGTAAAGATTAAAAGAATGAAACTCTATACAACACTAAGGATGGTGATGGGCTCCATCAAATGAGGTGTTATTATTATTCTTTTGTTCCACTAGTGTTAGTCTAGCTGACTTGCAATCGATTAATAGAAAGGTCTGTTAATTTTTTTAACAACTTCAATTTACAAGCCTAAAAATTTTTTAAAGAAATCATTTGGACCTTTTTTGATAAAATCAAACAGCAAAATCCACTGACCTGAATTAACGCATTCTCTGGGCCTATTATGCTTTGTAGTTTCTGTATTACATATATTGGATGTTTTATACAAGGCTTACAAGTATAAATATAAAAATACTTTTGTTAACCATTCTCTCTCAAAAAGTTACAGGAACAAATTGGTCTACTTTTAAATATGCAGTATGGTGTATATGGTACTTAAAGGAAGAAAAATATCCTATACATAAATTGATATATAAAAAAATGCACAATTAAACTAAGCATAGAAGGGACAATATAAAGAGTAGAAAGAAGGAGGGAGGGAACTAGCAGAGGGAAGCGAAGATGGGAGAAGATGGAATGGGGAGGAGGGCCAATGTGGAGGGATGAACGGGGAGAGGAAAATCTCAGTGTAAACAGTGCAACTTCATGAATTATATTGGAAAAATAGGGGAACATAACCCAAATAAGCAGTTTGAGTTTTACTACATATTAGCTATAAGGCTCCATAAACTTTGTGGGTTGATGAAAGTGTTGCCAGAAGTGATGTAAAGGATGCATAATGGAAAAAGCCAATGCTGTATTACTCTGTGCCCCACTCTCATTTAGAAATAAAGGGAAAAAAACTGAAGTATGTGGCACATTAACAAAAAAAGATGGAGGGGCCTCAGGCTTTGCAGGGCTAACATATCTCAGAAACTCCTACCAGAAGTTCAGAAGTGAGGAAAGTGGGCCTTTAGTGTCAGAGTCAGGTCTCCACCTCTCTCGGGGAACTGGCTGCTCTCCTCCTTTACAGATACATACCTCTGAGCATCTGCTTCCTCTGTGGGGTTGGGGAACAAATGAGCTACTGCAATAGGAAGCAATCAATTGTGCCCAACAACAAATACTCAATAGATGTTAACTTGTCATTTCTAAAAGGATGACTGTTTTTTATTATCACTTTCAAAGAGAAGCCTATTGCCTGTCCAGCCTAAACCAGCATCATAAATGTTATCTGCTACTTTTATATGAGGCAGGCTCATCTTGTCCTGAGGAGAAATTTGTTATGGTTGCCAAGAGAAATGATAAGCTTTTCAAGGACTTCTGAGTCAGATTCAAGTATATATTCTGAGTTTTATTTCTCCTCTAAAATGAGTATATTAGTTTTAAAAATATATCTGTTCACTTTCACTTAAAAGAGGAGTCATTGGTCCTACCTGATAATTCCCTTTATAAAAACAGCACACTGTAGTATTAAACTAAGAATAATGATAATGATGGTGGTGATGTTAATGACAATGATGATGACAGAAATTATTAAATACCAGGAATCGTTGTGTTTGTTTCAGATGTAGAATCTCATTTAATTTTCAAAACAATCCTGTAATTAAATACTATTAAAATCACATACGGATGATGAAAGTGAAGCACAGAGAGGTTGAGTAACCACATTTAAACAAATTAGTATGTAGTTAGAACAGCATTTGTCCCTAAGTCCATAGCAAAATCTTTAAAAAATGAAGTGTCTGGATATATAGCTCAATAGATTGCCGTGACAGAAAATGGAGGAAATGAAGATAACCGAACCACTTACAGAAAATATGTCCTTGAAGAAAAGTAAAAAAGGAGACAGAACACAAACTAAAGATGATTAGCTTGAGGGTCAAAAGAGATCTTTTTGTTTTTGTTTTTTAAAAGAGCAAGTCATGGACATGTTCATTGGCCAAAGAAGTTAAAGTTATCCACTAGGAAATAAACAACTTAACAAGCAGGATCGTTTGGGGAGGCATGAAGTGGGGGATCAAGGCAAAGGAATAAGTATCTCTTCCTTGGGAGTGGGGGTAACAGAACATGATGCTAAATTAGAGCCAGCAGGGAAGAAGAAAAGGTTTATAAAAGGGAGACCTCTCTTGACCTACAACTTCTACCATGAGTGCACTGCACAGTGGAGAGAGCCTGAGGAGAGGTAAGCCTCCACAAGACCATGAATATTTGGGAGAGCAAAAGAAGCGAAAGGACTGATTGGCTGCCTGGGAGCACTGAGGTCCTGCTAACACTGAAAGGTGTTTATCAATCATAGCATAGACCTGGACTGGTGCTATTTTTCAGTTGTACAGAAGCACTGCTTCGATCAACACAAGAGTAGTGACTCAGGTAGCACTTGGCAGAATGACAGCACAGATACAGAAGTGGTAAGGTCAGGTCACAGGTCAGGTCTGGCACCAGATGACTTGGGAAGTTGGTGCACAAAGAGGACAAGGGTTTGAGGGGATTCAAACACTCATGAGAAGACAGCCTATGGGACAGACGGCAGGGCTTGGGCTGGCTGGGGAAAGAAGTTAAGCCAGGAAGAGCAGATAAAATCAGCTAAGTCACACCTGAGCTGAGTGACTGTGGGAGGGATGGCAGCAGTAGGGGCCAGAGCAGAAGGTGGTGTGGCAACAGTGGAAGGATAGGGGATGACAGAAAGCAGAGCTCTGGACAACCACAGGGGTAGATCACAACATGGCCTCAGGCAGCAGACGAGGACATGGGAGTGGCCTGCAGGTGACAGGTGAAATGAGGCACCAAAGACTGCAAAGAACCCTAAGGCAGGGGTTGGTGCACCTACCATCCTATCCCCTACCATCTCCTATTTCAAAGAAGGCACCAACAGCAATCCCCGTACACTCCTAAAAGTTACCTGTAAAAAGTATGATGCTCCACGCACACTTTCCATAGCCTCTTCGCTGCCCGATGGTTTGGCAGTTTGAATCCAATAGTGCTCTCAAACTGTTCCAGCTGGAAGAAGTCCATGCAACAAATCAGTGTATTTCCTTAGGCACTGACTAAAAGCTACTGATAAACATGGATTCGGTTGTTTCTGTTAAGATGTAATTATTCTTCAGAAAAGTAATTATTAGTATGTCTAACATAATCGTACAAAATGAATTTTTTCAGACTGAAAGACCATTTTCCATAAAAAGCAAGTATAAACTACTCACATTAACTGACTATTCTTCACTGTCCACTAAAATCCATTTTATCACTTTTCTAGTGGTCTCCACCACTTAACTGATTTAACAAGAAAAAATGAGCCCCCACTAAATGCCAAGCACATATTACTTTTTCTTTTCTGTGCACGATGTGATGGTTGTGTTTTTTCAACAACAGAAACATGCATACCTATGCAGATTTATCATCAAGAACCTTGGTCTTTGTACCGTAGAAGAATAAAGAATAGTTCCTTTCCTTAAGATTTTAGTGGGAAAAAAACTTCATTTAGTTTTCCTTTTAGTAAAGGAGAACACTGACAACTGATTAGATGTGCCAAGGGTACAGATCATGGCTTACCTCTGCTGGTCTAACTTTAATGTAGAAGTTACTGCGCTTATAGGAAATTTTCAGGATTTTCGGCCAAGCAAAACGGTTGATTCTCAGTCTATCTTTGTAAATGAGGAGCCCATTAGCGCACACGCCCAGCTTGATGTCCACGCCTTCTGAGTCCTGCCAAATACAACCCATTAGATCTGTTAGAGTTATGAAAGTTCCATAGATGAGGGACTAATTGGCCTCCTCAAACAGTGATTGAGAATGCCAACTTAACATTTTGTATTTAAATTTTAATGACAGTAAACAAGTTAATGGACTGGGGTTTAGCTTAGTTGGTAGAGTACTGCTCCACATTCTCTGAGGACCTGGTTTCAGTCCTCAGAACTGCAAAAATGGGACAAGGACCTTGCAGTCCACTCCTGAAACACTCAGCCATTGAAACCCTATGAGGGTGGTTATGAGTTGGATTCAACTTTATGGCACTAACAACAACAAAGTTAGTGTCAATAGTAGAACACACATACACCTTAAATGAATTCATCTTCAGGAGATGGATTTGATTTGCCAAAGAATTATGGCAACATAACCATATGACACAATGTTCTTCAAAAGGCTTAATTCACTTGTTCTCAAGCTCTGTAAAGAGCTAGATTTAGGTATCTTCAAGATACAGAAGATAAAGTATGTTTTCCTGAAGGCTATTCCAGCCCTAGAGAACAGTCTGTTAGCCTAACCTAAGGTACATTCAGCCACTTTACCTTACGCAAATTTAGATGGACTATGCTGATGGTTGTTAAAATTTTGCCCATACTTTGCCAAATACCAATCCCTCATGGAAAATTTTTCTTCTAGGTTGACAGTGCTGAAATCTCTGAATTCTTTTAAGCAACTTTCAATAACTTAGAGTGCTGACATTCAGTTCTCATTAAGCATTCCTCTGGCATTTTTCAAAAGACTATAGACTATGTCTGAAGTTATTAATAGTTTTTTTTCCCCCCAGAGCTTTAATTTGGAATTGATGACAATCTAAATAAAAGTGATCTCATTCAAGATACTAGTGGCAGGTCAACCTTCCAAAAAAAGGAAGACCCTCAACTAGATGGATTGGCACAGGTCTGTAGCAAATGGGCTTAAACATAAAAAAGATCATGTGCATGGCACAGTGTTGGCGAGTGTTTCCTCCTGTTGAGTCGGACCCAAATTGACAGCACCTAATATTCATTGCCTGGGAGAAGGACCTGGCAACCCCCTCCCAAAAATCAATCTGCCATTGAAAACCCTAAGAACAGCAGAGAAGCACTGACAATAGTGTTTCACCTGTTGTACACAGGGTCGCTATGAGTCGGATATCGACTCGCCGGCACCCAACAACAACAATATTCATTGCCAGGTTCTGGATGCACATCAGTAATCCCAGCAACTCAGGAGGCTGAGGCAGGAGCATCTCAAGTTTAAGGCCAGAGGCAGCCTTGCACAACTTAGCTAGACCCTGTCTCAAAGTAAAAAAGAAAAAAAACAGGGGGGGGGGGGGGGGGTTGGGTTTGGAGCTCAGTGGTAGAGCACTTGCCTAGCATGTGTAAGGCCCTGGTTCCAACCTCCTAGGCCTGGGGGATGGGACAGAGAGGGAAATAAAAGAGATTCAAATTTCCAGAAACCATTAATGACATGGAACAAATTCTTACCAGAAAAGCTGGGACAAAAACTATATTTAGCCTAAATCCCAATTCAACAAAAGCCTAACATTTTGACTGTCCTAATCTAAGAATGATTTAACACAATTTTTATTAGCTTTTTAAAAATAAAATTATAGTACTGGGCAACTGATGCCAATTTCTTTCTCTGCTGTGATGCTTGAATAATTCATATACAAGTACATGAATAAAATTACTTCAGACCAACTGAAACAGAATAAAAAAGAGTATCTAATCTATACAATGATTTACTCGTCTGTATCCTGGCAGCCACAACGCTCTCTAGGAATAGCGGAAAAAGCTGGGGTGAATCAAGCACAGGTGCCCAAGCGACTTGGCACCAGACCCAAAGGCTGTGTTTGCCAAAACCCTCACTGCCCATGGCCAGAGGGAGAAGGCAAGAGATAGCCTGAGACAGCATGTTCTCGTCACAGCTGAGGAGGCAACCCTCATTTGAAACACTGAACAAAGCCATCTCTGGTCTGAAGCAATCTTTAAACAGTACAAGGAAGCTACTTTATCTGACTTAAAAATAAACACCAGGATTCAAGTACATTGGTTGATTTGCGTTTGTTTCACATAATTATTTTAGACGTATCAGTATTTGTTGGAATAAAAATTATAGATAATGGACATGATGTGAAAGGGAAAAAAACTCATCCCTTTATCGTTCATGTCTAAGCTATGCCACTCAGCAGCAGTCAGAAAAACGACCAAACACAAAGGGGCACTCTTTCTGCCTTGCTCATTGTCCCTTCCGGAAGCTGCCCCATTGTGGATACCAAAAGGAGCCTCTATATGCTGGCTGCTGAGTGTGTTTAGCATATGGAGAGTTTGTGCAGATCAAGCAGAGGAAGGGAAGGAAGGTCAGGATATTTAATACACAGGCTGCCTCCCTGGGTGGTGGCCACCAAGTTGGCTGTGCTCTTCTGATGATGGCTCCTCTGAGGACAACCCTCCAATCTCTCCACTTGGGTTTTGACAACTACATTCTGCTCTTCAGACCTAGAAGTCTTACTAAGAGGGCTGCTGACACCAGCCTGGGGTGTCCTACTACTCTCGTGATTTCCACATCTTTTGTCAAGAATTCTTCTTCAACATTCTACAACATGTTCTAACTTGAGTGTACTACTAAGAACTCTCAAATTAAAAAAAAGAAAAAAGAAAAAAAAGAAAGAAAAAATTCTGATCAAGGCAATGAAAAATATCTTATAAAAGTATGAAACTTGAAATTACATGGAAAGTTGTTTTAAATTGTTAGATGTTCTTTTCCATAAGCCACAAATATTTTGCTTATCAAACCATTCTAACAGATGATAAACAAAATGAATAAGTAAATGGTACTTTAAATTTTTTTTAAAGTGTTCTGCTCCTAACTACACAGCATGAACCAACATCACCTCTTCCCCGTCCCTCAAGTACTGGAGGGATGAACCCAGGCCTCACGCATGCTAGGTAAGTGCTCTACCATGCCACAAACCCAGCCCCATTTTTATTTTAAATTGCTCAGGGTGCCTCTGGCCTTGAATTCAAATCCTTCTGCCTCAGCCTCCCATGTTACAGGAATTACAGACATACACCCCTACACTATGGGAGAAGGACATGATAATCCACTCCTAAAGCAATCCTAAAACAATCAGCCATTGAAAACCCTGTGAGGGTTGCTAGAGTCAGACCCAACTCCACAGCACCCAACAACAATATCAACAATCCCTTAACTTGTCATATTGACATCATACTTACAATGGAGTCTATAATATTTTACTTTTTTTAAGATCCCATATTTAAAAACAAGAATCTTGAAACCTATTGCCACCTAAAAATTGCTTTCTAACTAATGATCCACAAAGTAAAGACATGCAAGAATTGGACATGGCAAAGGCTGGGAGTATAACTGGGTGGTACAGTGCTTGCCTGGCATCCATGAGGTCCTAGGTTTAATCCTCAGCACCATAAATAAATAGATAAATAAATAAATAAATAAATAACAAATTTAAAAAGTGCACAGATATAAATTCATGGTAAGATTAATATGATTTAAAGGAGCAGAGATGAACTGGGGTGGAGGGTATCTCTTTGGTCCCAGATCTGTTCTCTCCTCCCTCACTTATTCTAGTTTCTTGGCTAATCTGGCCTCACTCCACCAAAATAGAAAATGAACTGAAAAACATTTAAGGGTTGGGAAGGCCAATTTTACCTCCTAGTAAGATTTATCAGATAATATCAGACAGAAGTGATGGCTTAATACTATGTGACTTTAGGCAAGTCATTCTCCTCACTCTGTTTTATATAGTTATAAACACATTCAAATTTTAAATGAGATGGTGTGTGTGAAACATCTAGTGGTTAGAAATGATATTGCCAGCCAGGCACCATGGCACATTACTATAATCCCAGCCCCTCAGGAGGCTGAGGCAGGAGATCACAAGCTCGAGGCCAGAGGCAGTCCATACAACTTAGTGATACTCTGTCTCAAAATTTAAAAAAAAATTAAAAATTAAATTATTTTAAATGTCTTATAAAATTACATTATCAAAGACTATTTACTGACATGAAAAAATGTCAGGAAAATTGCAAGTAAAAATAAAAGGCCTAACAAAAATGATACTTCTAGTATGAGCCCAGTTTTAAAAGGCATTAGAACCCAACTGCTTAGATATTTTTAAAGCATAAAACAAAATTTACCAAACTATTAACTCTTTATTTTGGCACAAAGAAATTTAAGTGATTTTCACTTTATTCTGTTTGCCTCTATTGTCTCTGATGTATATGTATTGCTTTTTGTAATGAAGAATAAAAATTTTAAGATAAAGGAAGCCACTGAGAACAAAAGAATGTTTTGTAAACATGAAGTATAATTAATAAAACAAAAGAAGAATTAGGGACTGAGGCTATAGCTCAGTCCTAGAGGGCTTGGGCCCTGGGTTTGATGAGGGGAAGAGAGGAGAGGGGAGGGGAGAGGAGGGGAAAGAAGGGAGGGGAGGGAAGGAGAGAAAAAGAGAGGGAAGGGAAAAGAAAATAGGGAAGGGAAGGGAAAGGATGAGAAGCGAAGAGATGGGAAGAGGGACGAGAAGAGAGAAGAGAGAAAAGGAGAGAGGAGAGGAAAGGAAAGGAAAGAAAGTAAAAATTATTAATTTGAGGCCTAGGGAAGGAAGGTGTCTTGAGTGGGAGGCTTTCCTGGAGATTCCTCAAGCCATATACCTTAATGTGGACTAACTCAGCTGTATCTTGAGTTTGGTAGGCGTGCTAGGCTCTCTCTCCATATGCTGACTCTAGACATACTTTGTAAAACCAAATCTATCTTTCACCACACCTCTCATTCTTCTCCTCAAATCTCACCGCTCTGTAATCATCTAAGCTAGAACCCATTAGTAGAGATTATTGTGACTGGCATCTTCCCAAAGTAACCCCCACTTCTCCTATCAGGGGTCTCCATTATTCTATTCATTTACTACTTCTCAAAAGAGATCAAGGTCCTCTATCAGCTGGAGCCTGGGCCAGCCTGCTTTACTTCTTGCAAAGTACAAACCAGATCTACAGGGAAAATTCCAAGTCCAAAGCTCCTTCACAATCTACCAGTTGGAAGGCGGTCATACCTGAGCTGCTTTTTGCCCTTTCATGCTTGCTAAGATCTGGTCTTTTCTCCCAAGACAAAGGTGAGAGAGGAAGCTAGGACAGCAGCAGCACTTGGCCTAGCAGAAGCTGAGACACAGAATGAACCAGGATATGGGGTAAAATAGGCTAACAAGGTGAGCCTTTTGATAAAAACCAACCAAAGGCTATTAATTTAAAAGACCTGAAAAAAGAGAAAGAAGGGAAGAATAAATGATCCCCCACAACCATGAGCCTCACAACTAGTCACCAAGAAATATTACAGAAATCCTCAAGCGAAAGCAAATAGCCTTTTTCGAAAGTGAACTAGGCTATTCTGAAACTGGGGCCTTATCAAAACTTCAGTCAATAGACCGGAATGATGTTAGTTTTCAGTACATTTACAATACCTTGGCATGATGCAGGTCAACACCATACATGGAAAGCCTCTTTGCATTTTCTAAGAACTGAGAATCAGCTTGTGCTGGAGATAAGCCCCTAAGAATCAAAAGAAACAGTATTATTTTACTGGCAGATGCAAAGGAAATGTGCTCAAAATGGGGGAAAGGGCTTGTGAGCTTGGGGATTCTGGGGTATAAGTTTCTCAGCTAATTCTGCAGAAAGTAGAAAATAGGTAAGAAGATTTAACACTCCACCTCTAGTACTTTTCTTAAGATCTTCTAATCTTAATTTGTTCGTTACAGGGAGACAGACCTCCACCCTTACACTTTTTATCTTAAAATGTTGCTTTTGATTATTTCTACTAGGAAAAATAAAGCCCCAGAAAAAAGTGGGTATAATCTAAGTTAACTGAGAATAAAAAACAATGGTTTCATTTTTCTGGGATAAATAACTCTTACTTTTTAGTTTTCTTTTGCTAGGACTGATCATAATAAAGACCAGGATTATTTGTATTTAACTTTATATCTATGACAAATAACACATATCTTATTCTGTTCATACAATAATTATTTCCACTCCTATCTATGTCCCCAATTAAACAAAGCTTTAAATTTAAGCTTCTGGAGGATAGGACTATGACCCACTGTCTTCATTTTCTCTACAGCATTTCAGTACTGATATTTCAAATTAGAATCACATAATATGTCTATTGAGTAGAATTTAAATCAAATTAATATGAGTGAAATATTGTATTTTAAAAGGAAAGTCAATGAATGGGGTTCATTTAAAACTTTTGAAATCACTGAAAGTTTCCTTCTAACCATTTTAGTCAATTCTTTATAAAACTGTAGTTTTATAATATAGAACAAGTTATAATTTTGTAGCGAGAGTTATAAAAACCCATGTAAAACGTCCAAACATTATTTGTGTGCTTTCACACAAATATAAAATTATTCAAAGTGTACATGGTATTAAAGTAATTCAAAGCCAGGTGTGGTATACATGCCTTCAATCCCAGACTTGGGAGGCTGAGGCAGGAGGATTGAAAGTTCCAGGCCAGAGGCAATCTGCACAACTTAATGGGACCATATCTCCAAATAAAAAAATAGTAATTTAAAAATGGGTACAGCCCAGTTATAGCCATAGAGCACTTACAAAGAATGTGTGAAGCCCTGGGTTCAACCCTCAAGTACTATAAATAAATTAATTAACTAAGTAATACATTAATAAAATAAGATATTCTTACCATATCTCCCTGGATTTCTTATCAAATATAGTAATAAAATAACATGAAAAGGCAGAAAGAAACAAAGTAAATGCTAAACAAATGTGTGGGTATGTGTGTGCCCTATATATGCGTTATGAGATGGGACTAGGGGTGAAGAGAATGAAATATCATATCAGAAAGTGTATTTTTCCAACAAATGAAAGCATTTAGTTTCAAGAACATAACTCCTCATATTATTGTCATAAAAATAATGTAAAGATATCTCCAGGGCTGCAGGCTATCTTGATCAGTAGTACTGGATAAAACTCCAAAAAGAAAAACGGAATCATCCCAAAAACTATGCTCATTTAATGTCCAGTAAGTGTTATAAACACAAACTGTTGTAATCTGCTTTGGCCATTCTTCTCTTCAGCAAGCAAGTCAACAGACCTGTGGGTTTTATGCAACTCTGCCACCTTCTCTTCCAGCTCCTTAGTCTGGGTGGGAGCAAATTGGAATTCACTGAGGTCAACACTGCCATGCTCTGCTGGGTCATAGTCCCCAAGTTCAGCTTGCAGTGTGTAGGATCCCAAGAGGGCATGAGTTACAAAGGAGCAGGGCAAGCGGCCAGAGGCAATGTCCTGCCGGAGCTGAAGGCACAAGAAGTATCTGTGAGGATCAGGAAAAGAAAAGGGTTGAGGAGAAAAATTAGTTAACACTGTGGCATTCATAATTCCTTAAATTGTAATATTCCTTTGAAAACCAATATACCCTATTGGCACACTTCATAGTCATAGCAAAAACAGTCTTTTCTAATAAACCACACCTTGCTCCTTGGACTCCTACACTTGTGGCTTATATATAGAAACTAAATACAGAAGGCTAATTAAGGAGAATGGAAAATCTGAACTGCTGTTCTGGTAATACTTAAGTCTCTGATTACTATTACAATAAAGAGTTTTGTGACTGAAGTAAAAATTTCAACCACTCAAACTGTCTCCTTAGATTTAAAACTGTAATAAAAATTAGCACACCTCTCAAAGTTTTAAAGACTAATGAAATACAAAAAAATCACTGCAGTCTTAATCATTTGTGAGAAAAGCAAAGGTCACTTACTATTAACCATTTCTACCCTTTTTATACTAATTTCTTCTTTTCCTGAAACACCTTTAACAGCAACTATAATTAAATCTATTATGAAGCCCTTACTTGTCTACTGACTTGTCTAGAGGCAGCTTGCTCAGGTTAGTAGAAAGATCATGTACTTTGAAGTGAGAAGAGCTGACTCCCTGTGACCTGAGGGAGAGTAAGTTAATTTACTTGCCAGAGGATACTTTACTGCCTATGAAATGGGAACTCTACCATCCTTTTAAGCTGAGGATAAAAGTTGAGATACTATAAATAAAACACCCGGCATGGTGCCTGAGAATCAATAACTGGTAGCTATGGTAACAACAGCTATTTTCAGTCCATGATTTAAGTGGGTTATTACATCATTCTAGAAGAATTTTGGTTCTCCACTAAATTAACATGCAGAAACATGATTTATATTCTTTGGAGATTTTTTTTTCTTTTCAGCCCCACTGCTAATATGTTTTGGTGCCATTTTAAAATCTGATCCCTACTCTCAAATTTCACCATTTGCTAAGGTCACCATGGACCCCTCTGAAATCAATGACAGTGTCTTCACTGTTAAAGACTTTTTTTTAAAACACTGTCATTCCTACTGGGAACTGGTCACCTTCCTCCTGTGGACATTTTTGCCTAGCCTGGGTTTTAGGGACCAATCCTCTTCTTGCTCTCTGCCCTACACAGTCAAGTGGAGTGCGGGCCCCCAGTCTTGGCCTCCCTACTGATGAGTCAGACAGCAACGCCCACCACATGGTTCCAGCTCAGTTCAGTTATGCCTAAATTACCACCCCATGTACCATCAGGCAGGGTAGGGACTCTGTTTATCATCATCACAGTCCAGCAGCAAAGTACTGGCCAAAGCGCTGGCAAGTGCTCAGTAATTGCCTGAGAGAACAGAAGTCTTCTCAGCAGTGACACAGTCTGGGTATTTTCATGCTTGCAAAGGCTCTTTTTTTTAAAAGGAAGATCATGTTTCTTTGACTCGCACAATAGGAGCATGGGTGCACTTACCTTGGAAAACTTAATTTTAAGCTATGATTCCAGATTATCCTCAAACTTTCTAACCTGTAAGAATGCTAGTTGTCCGTATTTTATGGCTTTTTGAGAAATGAAACACAAAGTTGCCATCCTGTTGCCTATTAGGTAGCTAGATAGGTATTAACAGGCCCTCCCACTTGCAGCCATGACCTGGGATAGACCTCCCAGGATATTGAAAAGGACATTACGCATGGGCCCTACATACCCTAATTGAGATCAGTAGCTGCCTGAATCCTCAGGTTATGAACAAAGGCAGACCATTCCAAAACCACCTATTGGCCCATTCTTTTAAAATGTGCCAAACCAGTCCATTCAGCCATTTTACAAAACAAAGACTCCAGGCTCTATATGCCCTCAACCACAGAAGATTTACTAAACAGGAGGGTTTCCCTTCTTGAGTATGAGAAAGGGTTTGCGTTCCCACACCCACTGCGACATCCCTGGGATAGGTGCTCAGGGCTGATGTCACACTGGGGTTGCTACTGTTTTAAACAAAACTAGAGGGCAACAGCGCCTTTTTCTTCTCTCCTCTCTTCTTTCAGGCGGCCATATGCATGGCTCCCTCCTTCTCCTGAAGGCTGCACTGAGCAGCCATGTTCTCTCCCTACCCAAGAGGGGATTCCTTCTAAAAAGCCTGCTTAACTCGGAACAGCCTAATCTTAAGACAATTCATCTGAAGAAGCAAAGTTTCTCCAAGTTGTTTTTCCAGGTTTATCCAAACTTTTCCAAGTGCCTGTTTTCCCCAGTAATTATTCCTTACAGGCAAAGTCTCTCTTTATAATAAACCTTCTGTGCTATATTTTCCTCATCACATCTCAATTCTTTCAAACAGTGAACACAAGGGCCAAGGTTCCTGATGCACCTCTCTGGTAATACCTGGATCCACATTCCATTTCCTTTGTTTGTGAAGTCTAAGCCTAAGTCTTAAACACTAACAAAAACTGAGAAGAGGTTCCTGAGTTTCCTGGTTCCATTTGCTTCACATAGCATGAGAAAGCATTCTTCAGACATTGTTCTGAATAGAGTTCTTGGCCTCTAGAAAGCTTACCCTATTTTGTAAATGTTCACGCAAGTCATGATGATTTCAATCATGACATTTAGGCTGCCAGTTTCCAAGCACAAGTAGGTGGCCGGTCTCCTGCACCAATGAGGCCTTCTGTTAGTGGAGCAGACTCTTATTTTCTTCCCAACATACACAGGGAGACTATTCAAGCCCCATTTATATGGAAAACCAAAGCACTTATGGATGCAATAAAGCTGCAATCACCATAGAATTATCATCCCACACACAAATTTCTACAAGGAGTGTGTATAGGAAAAGGATGTGTATAGATAGGAAGAGGGCACTGGGTCACAAATCTGCCTTATACATATTGTTCAAAGGCATTCCTACAGTGAAGCTCTGTATCTTCCACAAGCCAACATGTCAGAGTTTATACTCTGAGGAGCTCACTGTACGGTTACAAAAGCTACTATTTATTCTTTACTAGCTGAAGCTAATTCAATCAGAGTAATTAGTCTATCAGTAGTAACTAAGTAGTACACTAATATATTCTGATTCAGCTACAAGTGGTAAAGGAAGAACAAACAAAAGGCCTGCCACTTTTCCAATCTTGTAACGAAATCTCCATCCTTCCTAGCTCCCATGGATGTCACACACTTTTTAAAGTTCCTACAACAACTTGATGTACAATAAAACTCACCTAGCAGAAAGCTGCCAAGGCTTAAGAACCAGAGAAAAGCAGAGTCTCTCACAAAGACCCTTTTTTTCCCCTAAAAGTACATTACACTGTACTCAGTTTTTCTTGGCCATGTGAATAACCTTTGAAAAATGTGTAAAAATCACCATTTATATTTACTGTTAACAAAGGTAAAAATTCTATCACTTATCCAGTCTACAATGGCTAAGACATCAAGGAACCTGCTGATTCACAACATTTCTTGGTTACCATTTAAAGATTTAGTCTCTTTTAGGATCAACAAGTACTTTCTTGCTCCTAAACTGAATCCTATATTTGCAATTTATTAAATGTATGCTCTTATAGGTCACATCTCCAAAGAGATGAAAATGAAATAGCTCTACATGAGAAATTCTCTACATGAGAAATTCTACACTGTTAGTTTTATGGGGTCTACAGAGGGTGACAAAAAAAATTACCAGTTCAATTGCCTTTCAAAAATAATTTCATTTATTTACCTGATACAGGTAAATAAAATATGCCATGTATCATCTGTATGAGACTAGTACACAGGCAAAAGGGAATTATATAATAAAAAATACCTTAGCATTTAAATTTGAAATACTAAATATCTGTGCCTTTTAAAAGTATAATGTAGTTGCCAGCAATATCACTTTTAAAAATATTTTATTACTTGAGCATAAATGGAGAAATTAAACAAAAGTGAACAAAATTTTCAAAACTGGCAACATGTCAAACTATTTCAGGGAATATCCATTTCCAAAGAAGCTCCTAAAACTTATAAAAATTACAACCATGTTCCCAGGGCACAGAAATAAGAGCTGTTAGTAAACATTAATTTTAAAATGTAAACACAAACTACCTGGTGATATCTTCAGTCAGTTGAGAGGGATCAGGAGGATAAAACTTCACATTAAAAGTGAACAGCCAGGGCAGATCTGCAATTATAAAACATCACAGTTATTTACCCAAATAGAACAACTATTTATCCAGATACAGACATATCCCAATATAAATCAGTTTTCAGAACTTTTTTATTCAGAAGACGTTAATATCATTTATAAAACAAAAATGAAATGAAAAATAAAATAGAAATTAATCACATAAATAAAACACCATTAAGGAATAATAGGTTTACCTATTTATAAATATTTATTGGTACATCAATAAATGTTTTATATGATAAGGTATTATGCAAACAATTTAACATTTAACTGGTAACATGCCCTAACCGGAAGACAACCACTGAAGTTGAGTTACTAAAACCTGTATTCTTTTTAAGCATGTATGTATTTCTTTTTGTTGCAAGCGGTTTTATGTTTTAGTTTAAACCTTTCTTAAAATATTTTGCTTGTTTTGGTTTCAAACCAAAACATATATATACATGTGTATGTATATGATATACATATACATACATATACCTTTGAACAATGTGTATATATATCATATACATATACATACACACACTTATTTATTAACATTTTATAAACAGAATTAGCATATACAAGGCAAACATAAACACACTGCTCCAGTCTGTTAGATGTCACTGGTGACATACAGGTCTAATAGACCCAAGCAATTTATTTACATTCACCTTGTATACACTAATTCTGTTTACAAAATGTTAATAAATATATATTTTGAAACTAAAACATGTCTTAGTGACCTACTGTCACTGGTTATGTTCTGATTAAGGCATGTCACCAGTTGAGTGGTTATTAACTCCATGCAATAGTTCTAAGATTTGGTTTACCCATATACTCCCCAGTTGCTTAATATTCTCTACCCTTTTTAAAAAAACATATAGGAGTTCTACATTGTTGGGAGACCAGAAGTGATCACAATAGCAATTTAGGAGATGGTTTATCAGCTATGTGAAGGAAGTGTTAAAGAGATCCCAAGAAAGAGAAAGTGTGCTAAATCTTGGAAATACTTTAAAACAATAAAAGTACTTCTCAGGTTTTATAGAGTAGGTATAATATATTTTGCTGTACTGTGCATAAAGAATGAATATGTAATATGTCACAAACGGCATTTTTAAATATTGTTACTCATACATTAATTAATGTTTTGCTATATCATGTTTTGGTTGGTTAGGCAAAATGAAAGGATGGAAGGATAGAAATATGGAAGGAAGGAAGGGAGGGAGGAAACCTAGTGAGAGAAGCCAGACATATTTTCCTTAAAACACACACACACACACACACACACACACACACACTCACACTCACCCACAAATAATTCTACCAGGCTGAATTTAGAGTTCTGCTAATAGTATTTTAAAATAAAAACAAAAAGGTTGTATGTGAGAGAGTTATTCCATTTTATACATATTTGAAGGCCTCAGAGGATCTTTATGGATTTAAAAATTCCTTTACTCTCATTCTTTTGTTCAACGTGTCCTTTTGTCATTAATTAGCACACTATGTTTTCTCTCACTCCAAAGTCAACAGATCTGTACTGGATGGCTGAGCGTATTTAGTGTGCACACACATGCACTTTTGTTGGATGTTGGCTCAATGTATCATTGTACTACTAATGCAGTCAACTTTGCTGAACAAATTTCAGTCTTGCTTTGTATGTTTAAAATACAATAATGAGATATATGCCATTCCTGAATATGGAGACATATGACATTTCCTGGCCTATAGCACCATGCTGACTGTATCAAATATCCACACAGTATTAACACACACTTCTTTGAGGTGACTGCTAATCTATAATTAAGAAAAGTCATCACAGGATTATCATTTCTTAATGGTTCCTTTTTTTTTCCTAGGTATTAACATTAGCACATGCTTTTCTGGATGTAACTGCAGGCATATGTTTCTATTAGAAAACACACAATCACACACACACACAGACACTTTGGGGAGGCAAGATGTTGAGATGGGATCTTGCTGTGTAGCCCAGGCTGGCTTGGATCTCTCTGTGTAGACCAGGCTGGCCTCAAACTTGTATCAAACCTCCTGCCTCAGTCTCCAGAGTGCTGGAATTACAAGCATGAGCCACTACACTCAGCTCTAGAACATTTATATTTTAAGACACATTTCCAAAACCCAATGATACTAAATGTTTTTAATTGACAAAATTGTACATATTTATGGTGTACAATGTGTGAAATATGTACACATTGAGGAATGGCTGCATTGAGTTAATTAATGTGATACTTCACATTCTTTTTGTGTTTTGTGAGGTAAGAACACTTAAAATGTACTACTAGCAATTTCAGGCTACAATTTTAATTCAATTATATATTATCCCTAATTTTACCTAGCTATATATAAACAGACCTGCTAGCTATGGATCATTTATAAATTAATCACATACAAGCCTTAGGTATATAGTCTTATATGTGTGCTACTGAGAAAATCCCCCACACGTTTGTCAGTTTGCCATACTATGGGGGCAATCGTGTTGCTATGAGGCTGAAAGCTATGCCACTGGTATCTCAGATACCAGCAGGGTCACCCATGGTGGATAGGTTTCAGCTGAGCTTCCAGACTAATTGAGAAAATAAAGATTTTTAAGGCAAATATTAAATAAGAGCCATTAGGTTTATTGATAGTCATAAGTAACTCAAAAGATTAATATTGATCTTTAATAATTGCCTACGGAATGTAAGGTAACCATGAAAATTCTAGGATTAGGAACATAGAACCGTGGTAGAGCCCTTGCCTAGCATGCTCAAGGCCCTGTATTAGACCCCCAACACCGTAACAAAACAAAGAACCTCTTGTCTAACACACAGTTGGTACTTTGTATGATTCTGTCCAGCACACACCAATAATCCCAGCCACTTGAGATGCTGAAGCAGGATTATGACGAGTTCAAGGGCAGAGGCAGTCTGTGCAACTTAGCAAGACTCTATCTCAAAATTTAAAAATTTTCAAAGGGGGCTGGGGATGCAGCTCAGTGGTATAGCATTGCCTACCATGCATGAGGCTCAGTGTTCAATCCTCAAAACTTAAAAAAAAAAAAATCATAGCAGAACTGGACTAGCACACAATAAGTTGAAGTATATCTATATATTTATCTATTATATGTATATATTTAAAAATTTAATTTGGTGGTACTGGGGTGTTGAACCCAGGGCCTTGTGCATACTTTGCCTGCACTCCACCACTGAGCAGTACCCTTAGTTCCCTTTCCCTTTTTATTTTATTTTTTCCTTTATCTTGGCACAGGGCCTAACTAAGTTATGTAGGCTGCCTCTGGTCTCAAATTTATGATCCTCCTGCCTCCATCTCTCAAGTCGTTGTACTTTTTTTTTTTTAATCTAGATGACAATACCATTTAAAGAACTCCAATAGTTTAAAAAAGTCAGATCCTATTTGTTATTGTTAGTCTTCTTGCCAAACCACAAGGGCAAAAGTCCTGAAATAATGCTAAAAAAAAACTTCAAAAATAATCAAAATGTAAGAGCATAATAATCAGCAAGAGTCTTGCCTTCCAAAAGTTTTCCAAACACTTTTTCTGGAAAGCTTTCTTCCAAAAGTTTTCATACTTTTTTAAAAAACAAAAAAAGTTATCTTCCAATAGGCGATTTCCAAAAGGAAATACCTGTGACTCTGAAATGAGTGGCACACACACATAATCAAAAGCCAAAATCAAACCACAGGAAAATACCACTATGGAACATCCATCGTATTTCAGAAGTGGCCCTGTTCTTTCTGTGTTGAGATCACCTGGTAGGGTAGGTCTGTTTTCAAAGTATGAGAACCAAGCATCTGCACCTTTCTGAATTCATGCACTTTACAAAGCATATAATATCTGCAGAAGGGACAAAGGAAAAAGTTCTAAAGCTTTCTGGTACAGTTTCTTTCCTAATGTCAGAATAATGTATCCGTGTCTACTTATTCCCTCCTCCCCCCTTTTTCATCATGAAACAAGCATAAATGGATGAAACGTCTTGAAAACAAGTGCAAAAGAGGGGAAGGAAATGAGCATTGGAAAGGCAAGTATAGTAGTCAAAAGACAGAGTGGCCAACCATGCCAGATTTCTTGGGACTGTGCCAGCTTTAGCACTGAAGGCCCCATGTCCTAGTTCTGGGCAAGTCAGGAAGGTTGGTCACTGTAATCAAAGGCATTTTAAAAAGGAAAAAAAAAAAAAGATGAGTCCATAAGGACAGGAAAGGAGAAGCATAAAGTGTATGCTCAAAATTTTAAAAACATATAGAAGGAAAGAAATGACAGAAACATTAAGATTAATAATTAAAGGGGAAAAGAACAAGAAATAAAGAAAACACAAGTAGAGACAAAAAAAAGTAGAAAACAAAAGTAAAATGGGAGACAGAAGGTAGATGTAAAAGACAAGGAATGCACAGATTTGCTCTAGTGTTTTTAGCATTAGAAATAACAAGTTGTTGTTAGGTGCCATCGAGTAGTGTCCTACTCATAGCGATCCTTATAGGGTTTTCAATGGCTGACTGTTTCGAGATTGCCTAGGGAGTGGACTGCCACGTCCTTCTCCTGTTTTTGAGGTGCTGGGAATTGAACTGGGGACCTCAGAGACTGTGGAGCAGCGCTCTACCCACTGAGCTAAATCCCAGGAAACGTAATCAACTGTAAGGCACTTTGCAGGTTAGTTCTCAGGGAAATGGCTTCTCTCTGGGTCGTCCTGGGGCCCACAGTCTCAGAAAAGCTGTTAAGAATTTACCCACTCTTGAAGTTTTGTTCTTCAGTCTAAACATGGCTCATGGCCACTCATGGCTCCCTACCTTCTCTGCCTCAGTCACCAGTAGGCCCTAAAGTAAATTAAGTATGCAAATCCTCTAGCAGAGATTTCTCTGTGGTGGTAACATTTCTGGGAACTGCTATCACAAGGGACACAATCTGCAGAGGCACACCCTATGGAGGGAGCTCAGGCTGGTTAGAAAGGCCATGTGAAGTCATTTTGGGGATTCTACAATAACAGTAAAGGAGGAAATGAGAAGAAAAAACAACCAGGCCTATCTACACACCCAGACTCTAACAGCACATAAAGTAGCCTTGGGCTCTGGAACAAACAGGTTGCAGAGCAGACAGTGACCTCAGAGAACTGAGAAGATTGTTCTGCTTGCCTCTTACTCTGGAGTCCTCACTCTGGTACATTCATTAACAGTGGATCTATATGCTTCTGGGCCTTGTTGTTGTTAGGTGCCATCGAGTCGGTATCCGACTCACAGCGACCCTCATAGGATATGCTTATCATCTAAACTTTACCAAAACTTTCCAAGGGGTTGGGGTTTAGTCAGTTGTTAGAATGCTGCTCTGTGCTCTCTGAGGACTTTGGTTCAATCCCTAGCACCACAAGAATGGGAGAAGGATGTGGCAATACACTCCCAAAGCAATGCCCAAACAATTAGCCATCAAAAACCCTCCGAGGGTTGCTATGAGCTGCGCTCAACTCAATAGCACCTAACAACAACGAAAACCTTCCAAAAGGAAATGGATAATGCATAAACCTTCCATAAAAAGTGAAATTTATAGAAAAACAGCTTCTCATTCTTTCCCAAAAGAACAGATGAGATGTTACTTCATAGTGGTAGACACTGTGAGAAAATACATAGGAACGTGAATCAATACCCTCCTAAAAGGTTGGAGTCCTTAAGCCATACACAAAATAGTCACAAATCTACAAATACATTTTGAGCATCAATGACTTCTTGAAATGGGATACATGTAAAATAAAACTGACCACTATTTCTATCTTATTAGTTATTCTAGTCTGTATCCCTATAAAATTTATTAAGAATGGAAATAAACAGATGTGAAGATTAACTTAACCGCATCAAGTATGATCATTTAAATACTCACTTCGCAGTTGTCTCTTTATTTCTTTTGCAGGATCTAGCCAGTTCTGCAAGAGGGGGAAAAAGAGGTTAATTACCTATAAGAAGTATCCCCCAAACCAAAATGGAATGGTTTACAGTTCACAACTTAAGTGTAAGCACATTTTAATAAAAAGTCCAACTCAAGGCAGCCTATTAGCATTCCACTGGGCTATTGATTTGGGGGAGGGAGGTATGTGTATATGCTAGAAATAAAATACTGAAATAGTTCTAAGGTGAGTTCTGTGGGTATCATTGTCTTAGATGAGAAATCAAACAGTTATCCAAACGATGATACATAATATATCTACATGTCTTTATACGTGTGGCAGCAAATGGCCCCTGTAAACACTGGAATGAGAGTTCTTTGTACTTGGTTCTTACTCCAGAAGGATAAAACGTGAACTGGAAACTGCTGGATGAAATTATATATGCCCAAACCAAAGACAATCATCTCAACTTCCAAAATCAACTCCTCCTCTAGCCCCTTGTCTTCTGCAAATGAACCACACGAAGGAGAAATACTGCTAAATTGGTCTTAATATGACATCCTCCTCTCTTTTAAATCTCATTCAAAGTTGGAAATCATAATCATAAGGAACTTACTTTCATTTGTCCCTCACTTCTGCTCCTTGGGGAAACAAAAAATATGCTAGGAAACCACAATAACATCTTAAAGCTCCCTCCCTCTCAAAAAAATTTTGAACCACAAGGTTCAAACCACCTCACAATATTCTTTCTTTCAAACTACAAGCAAAAGAGCCCCACAAAAAGTTTATAGATATGTTTTTTGTCTACATTTCTCCTGCCTTATTATCAAGTCATTGATTATTATTATCATTATCAAATAATTGATAATATTACTACATCAATAATCACTTATTATCAAAAAGCCTTGAATTATCAAGTCATTATTAAATTTCATTCACTTTACTCATATAGAACAAGTACATTTTTGAGATACAATAAACGGATTCCAATAAGTGACTTGATAATCAATTTGATTCATTCTAACACATATCCCAAATAATGCATGTAACACCTGTGCTTAAACAAAGTTTTATTCACATATATAAAGAAAATAAAATGTTTATTGGTACTTAGGAAATAATAATGTACTGTCTGTTATTTATTTATTTATTTATTTATTTATTTATTTATTTATTTATTTATTTATTTTTGCAGTATTGGTGGTTGAACCCAGGGCTTCGTTCTTGCATGTTTTACAAGTGCTGGACCACTAAGCTGCACCCCCAGCCCACTTTTTTACTTTTTTGAGACAGGGTCTCGCCAAATTACACAGACTGCCTCTGGTCTGGAACTTGCAATCCTCCTGCTTCCGCGTCCCCAGCCTTTGGGATTACAGGCATGCGCCACCACGCCCGGCTCAATAATGTACTGTCTTAACAGGATGCTCAAATGGTGCAACAGAATATGACCTAACACTATTAAAAACTAGTAACAGCAGCATGCTTTGACAGCAGAGCTGCATGGACCCCCTTGATTTTATTCTACTATGCCATTCATGGCAGCAAGGATACAAGGTATGCATGGCTCTGTTCTAACACTGGTTATATTCAAAGATCTCCCTAAAGACCCACCAGAGCATAGTCGAGTTTCATATTAGTGATGTGCCAGCTGCAGACTATTGATGTGAATGACCAGTGGGACCCTGTACTGGTACCTCCAGTGCCATGTTAGGGAACAGTTCTAATTCTCCCCTCAGAAAAGAGCCTGGTACTCAACTTCTGGGCCCTGCAGCTGCTTTCCCACACAACAGCTGGCTCACAAATGGGCGGCTCTGATGAGTACATAAGAATGAGAAAAAAAACATCATTCAGCTTCTAGCACAGATGAGACTGAGGCTGGGGAGAGGTGAAGGAGGGTCAAATATGTGGTTATTTCCATCCAATATAGTAACAACTACACCAAAAAAAACAGAATCAGAGACAACTGTGCCAAATTGAAAAAAAGAGAGACAAAGAAATTACTCAGGACATTAACAGAGAAAGGAGAGAGCAAAGGGGAAAGTGCTGGTCTTAGAGGCAGACCCCTCCAAATCTCCACACTCATTAAGTGGGAGTTGATGCAGATGCCGACTAGGGAAGAACAGTAAAAGGTCTCTCTGTTCCAGAAGATGGAGAAAGCACCCCATGTTCTGTAACCCCCAGAACCAACCCTGTGTCTCAGCCATCTGGCACCTTCTATTCTTCTCTAAAGCACCAACCCCTATACAAACTACCTAACAGTTTCTACAGAGTGCAGTGAGTCTGTAGAGCTCTACAGACCCAGGAATTCATGAGTGACAAGTCAGCCAGCCAAATTTTCACTGTCATCCTCAGGTCCCTTTCTACAACACTGACAGCCAGGATATACTATAGGCTGGTGTGGCTTCTTTTCTCATTTCAGACCCCTATCCAAACACCAAGTGGGCTGAAGTTACCTGAGGTGACCAAGCAGCAGCACAAGTAATGCCTTCCACTCCCCCTGGTTTTCCTTTTTGTAACCATACTCACTTCCATGCTGCAAGCTCCACTTCTGTCAAAGAGAAAGGAAATCATCCCCCTCCCCCTACAAATCTGCATGGACTAGGAGAGACCACAGTTCTCATATCCTCCAGAACACTTGGCAGTTTTAGGCAATGGGTAAGTATTAAATTGTTATCTGTTGACTGGTACTTGTCCACTGCCACCTCCTTCCTCTCCATGCTGTGGTCATCTTAAATAACCACAAGTTATACTACCTAATCAGATTTGTTTTTATTAAAAGGTATATTTGGTTACTTAGATCATGATTGGTGTATCGTTTCACAAATAAATAATGTTTTAATATAACTTTATAAAGAAATACAAGTTTATTATCTGAACTACCAAGTAAAAATAAATAGTAGACATAGAACTTTTTGTTGTTTTGCTTTGTTTTTTGAGGGGGGTCTCTCTATGTAGTCCAGGCTGGCCTTGAACTCACAATTCTATTGCCTCAGCCTCCCAAGCACTGCTATTACAGGTGTGTACCTACCACACCTGGCTGACATTAAACTTCTGAATAAAATAAGTAATAAAAATTTGCTTCCTACATTTGACACTTAAGGAAGGCTGGGTAGATCAAGAGAAAGATACAAAAACATGGGAAATGATACCAAAGAATAAATGAGATAATGATATAAATGATGGGAACAAGTGCACAGGTACACCATCCATCCAATGATACATGATGGTCTATTATTACCATGCTTTACACTTGACTAAGATCTGGCTGCTACTGCCACAAATTTAGACTTTGAACTCAGAAATACATGGAGTCAAATTATGGCTTTCTACCAACTCTTTGCCTGCAGCCGTACCACTGTGGCTTCTGATCCCATCAGATCTCGGAAGCTGAGCAGGGTCAGGCCTGGTTAGTACTTGGATGGGAGACCACCTGGGAACACCAGGTACTGTAGGCTTGAGAGACGGACCCGGCAACCCACTCCCAAAAAACAATCTGCCATTGAGAACCCTATGAATAACAGAGAAGCATGACAATAGTGTTTCGCCTGTTGTATGTGGGGTTACTATGAGTCAGACACTGACTTGGTAGCACCTAACAACCACAACAACCAACTCTTTGTGACTCAATTTCCTCAACTGTAAAATGGGGATTATAACATCTACCTGATAAAGTACTTCTTTTCAATGAATAATTCAGTCAAATGTTCCTGAAGAGTAAATATGCATCTAGAGCTTTTGCAATAATGAAACTAAATTAGTGTATTCTCTTTTAGCATATGTCCCTTTTCACATAATTTTGTATTTCCAAAGGTGATGTGTTATATACCCTGTATACTAAAGAATTTAATATTTATATTAATAACTCATAAGAAGTTAATAAATCAGACTTTGGCTTCACAAAGCATAGTCACTATATTTATGGGCAAGGTAAAACAAAAATCAAACCCCTTTTCTTTAGAGAAACTGTCTACTAATGTCAGTCCTTCCTCCAAAGCTGCTCCACTGTCATGAAGACTGTTCTTGGAAATGGGGATAAGACACAAATAACATGAGCTCTTCTCATGAAAATAATCACTGGTATGACTAGTGTAAGTGCTTGTTTGTACATGCTAAAGTATTATCTAGATAAGCCTTGTGAATTTTGCCTGATATGGTAAGGATCCATCTGGCAAATGTGTCAAAAGACAAATTTACTCATGGCTCACCCAGAACATGCTGAAACACTCCAGGGAAGGAGCCTGGGAAGCTTGGTTTTAATGACAGCTTCAGGAGATTCAAGATTAGGCAATAGACAGGGCAATAAGGAGAGCTCTCAACTGAGAATGAATCTAATCTGCACATGATTCCAATCCACATCTAATTTCTTTAGCACTCTAACACTGTTGAAAGGGTACAGATTAAATTTGAAAATATACATTTAAATTGCCTTAGAACAAACAATCAGAACTCATGTTGGGGAAAAAAATGTTACATCTTTATTATCACTAACTTCTAACTAAAATTTATCATTACTGTCAATTATGAATGTAGCAGAAAAATACTTAGTATCAGTATTTCTTTGTCACCAGTAGAAATCAAAAGTATTTCCACATCACATTACAGTAGCTAGAGATCTGCAGATATCATTTATACTAATATTTTGAAATCATAGCATGTATTAGATTACTAATAGATTAATGTTGTTGTTGTTAGGTGCTGTCGAGTCGGTATCCAACTCATAGTGACCCTATGTACAACAGGTGAAACACTATTGTCAGTGCTTCTCTGCTGTTCATAGGGTTTTCAGTGGCAGACTGATTTTTGGGAGGGGGTTGCCAAGTCCTTCTCCCAAGACTACAGTATCTGGTGTTCCCCAGGAGGTCTCCCATCCAAGTACTAACCAGGCCCGACCCTGCTGAGTTTCAGAGATCTGAAGGGATCAGATGCCACAGGGCTACGGCTGCAGGCAATAGATTAATATATTAATTAAAGCACATACCTATTACTTTGCTCCAAGTTTTCTATTAATATTTTGAGAATGGTATTTATTTACTGGCTTGCTTTGTAGCCCTGCATACTTTATTATAATTGTGCATTTAAAACACAGTTCTGGCCAGGTACCATGGTATATGCCTATCATCAGAGCACTCAGGAGACTGAGGCAGGAGGATCACAAGTTCAAGGCCAGAGGTTAGCTTGTACAGACAGAGAGACTTTGTCTCAAAATAAAAAATATAAAAGGAACTGGGGATGTAGCTTACTGGTGGAGCTGCTACCTAGCATGTGTGTGGCTCTGGGTTCAACTCCCCAGGTACTAGGAAAAAAAGAAAAAAAAAAAAAAAATATATATATATATATATGTCCTCGGAGTGGCCCTACAGAATTTACTAGACAGCCAAAAGAATCCATGGCACAAAAACATGTTTTTTTAAAATTAAGATACACACACAAATAAGACATGCAAGTAGAAGGGGGACCATTGAGGACGAGGAAAGGGGATGGGAGAGGGGGATCATGAGAGGGTAATGGGGGTGGTAAACATGAGCAATGTACAGTGGTATGTACTGAGGAAATGTCATGAGACTCATTAAGTTATACATTAAAAATTACTCATAAGATTACTGGATTTTTTTATTTTTTTATTTTTTGTGATTCTGAGGGTTGAACCCAGGGCCTGGCGCTTGCACGCTTTGTAAGTACTGGACCACTGAGCTGCACCCCCAGCCCATTTTTTTTACTTTTTTGAGACAAGGTCTCGCTAAATCACACAGTCTGCCTGTAGTCTCGAACTTGTGATCCTTCTGCCTCCACCTCCTGAGTTGCTGGGATTTATAGGCAGGACCCACCAAGCCTGGCTGGAAAAAATTTTTTTTAAAAATTAAAAAAATTAAAAATTTTAAATCAATTCGCTTTAGAAGGCCACAAGTTTTTTTTAATTAAATAGCATAATGAATAGGTGTACACATAAGAGTTTTTACTCTACAGTCCCTCCTTTGGTTAATTAGAGAAACTCCTTAATCTAACTCTTTATCCTTTAACAAATCTGAGGGTAAAACATCTCGGTTAACCAAGTTTTCAGTAATTTCCCTATAACATTTTCAATATGGGTTTTTAGAAAAGGTGTTAAAGATGATTCTCAATCATCCTCTAAAAACAAAAACATCTAGGAAAGAATAATGGTTTGGTTATGAATCATAGTATTTGTATTCATAGGATGCCAGTGCAAGAAAGAACCTCAAAGAATACATGGTCTGATTTTCCATGCCAAATGAGAATGGCCTCACTCTTGCCTAAGTAGCCATGAATATTTGCTTACTTTTGGGATCACAAACCAGGTGGGGTTAATAGGACCCCCTAAGCCCTTCGCATCTGTGAGATTTTAAACTCCTATAATTCTCTTTGCTACTGCAAAAAAAAATTCTCTTTGCTACTACCTCAGACCATTTCCCCTCCCCCATCAATGCTTCTCACACTTTAAATGATACGTTTGAATCACCTGAAGAGCTAGTCAAACTAGAGCTTTTCCAAAGGGTCTAGGATGAGGGTCTGGAATCCTTCATTTCTAACAAATGTCCAGGTGGTGCCAAAAAACTGCTAGGGCTTGGACTAGCCTTTGAGTAGTACAGCCTTAGATTTCTTTTTATATAGAAATTCTTGTCTTTTTCTGAAACCAAATGTAAAGAGAGATTTTTAAGTCCTCTAACTGGTTTGTCAGGTAGACTCTCATGATTCACTGAGTAAACACATTAATGTTAACAGCTTTCTGCAGAAAATCCTAGCAGAGCACGGGTTCCACATTCCCAAATCTGTTTCTTTGAACTCCCAATCTCACTAAGCAGCTATACTAAAGAATGTCAATACCCACAGCCTTTTTATTCCACTTGCTAACCACTTCACCAGATAGAGATAACCACAGCATCCTATCAGCAGTCAGAGTGTGGAACTGCACTTAGCAAGTCCTAACCATACTACAAGCTGGCTAACAACTCAAGAAACAAAATCCACCTTCTGCTTCAAACTGAATCTCTCCTTAACTAAAATCAGTCAGGCTCCTTTAACTCCTTTTCTCAATTAAGTCTCAACTTTTGGACTTCTGAATGCATCTATGCATCATCCAATTTTAGCAGTAACTTTGCTAATAAGTTGGTTTAGCCAGAATTCCCCCCTTTCAATATCTGAGCACCCTAAGTACCTGATAGAGGATTCTTCATGTGCACCATCCCCTAGGAGTTGTCAAATCACCCAAGCCTACCTTCAGCAAGAATCCTATGAGGTTGTTTGGCCAGAGTCCCCCTAAGCATCCCTTTGTTATGGTTTGGATCTGAAATATTCCCCAAAGGCTCATGGGTTGAATGCAGCAATGTTCAGAGGTAAGGTTTGGGGGAAGTGATTGGATCATGAGGGCTCATAATTTGATGTGAGGTGATGGAAACTTAGAAGGTGGGACCCTGCTGAAGGAATCTTGTTGGCATACCCTTGGGAGCTATACGCCTGGCCCCTTCCTGCCAGTAGTGCATTCAAGCTCTCCCTCACACTTCCCCCTGTTCTGTTTCCTACCCTCCAATTCTTAGCCATCATGGGACAAGCTGAAAGGCCACCCAATGTGGACTAAAACCCTAAAACTGTGAGCCAGTATAGGCTTTTCCTCTTTTGCTTTTCTTGGGTATTTTGTCACAGAACAGAAGGCCTCTGGTGTTTCCTTTTGTTATTGTTCTTAGTTGCTGTCCAGTCGTGTCTGATTCTTAGGGTTTTCAATGGCTGATTGTCTTGGGATTGCCTGGGGAGTGGATTGCCATGTCCTTCTCCCGTTTTTGCAGTGCTGGCAATCGAACACAGGACCTCAGAAACTACAGAGCAGCGCTCTACCAACTGAGCTAAATTTTCTTTTAGTAGCTTCCTATTCAATGATCACCTCTCAACCCCAATCCCTTTTCTTTGCTGCATTTGGAGTGGAGCCCAAACTCTCTCTCCTACTGCAAAACCACAGTGGTCCCAAGAACTATCGCAATAATCCTGAATAAACCTTACTGTTTTAACAAATGTTAGGACAATTTTTTTAACAGTCACCCTTCATCCCTCAAAAATCTATCTCTTCTACTTGCCCTTCAAGGCTAGACCCTAAGATTCTAGAGTTAGAAGTTTTCCCAAATGCTTAGGCATGCCCTCCTCATTTGTTTTTGCTGAGCTCTAATTTGGCCAGGTGAGGGAAATTAACAAATTCAACCCAAGTTACATTGTTCTTTACCAAATGTTAAAAGTTTTGTCTTAAGTCTACATTTTCCCCTAGGAATTTATAGCACTGAAACAGATCTCCTTTAACATATACCTTTGCCTAAATTAGCTTTAATAGAAGTCCACCATAATGCTGGTGTTGGGAGAAAAGTTACAGGCTTCCTACATCACAGTGGAACATTCACTATACATTTGGGAGAATGGGGGATTATAAAGTTTAACTAGATTAAATGTAGAATTTTATTTAAAATAGTTTATATGTGCAAACAGTTGAATATTTGAAATTTTAGTTGAATTTCTGGGGGATATGGTCTGGCATCAGACAACTGCTTTAATTAATTTTCATAAAGTTAGCTGTGGACATCAACTACACTTCTAACAAACACCTCTTTCAATATGGCTTACAACAAAATGACATTATAATGCCTGGGCCAAATGCCAACCTCTATTAACATCAAAAACTCAAGACTATTTTCCTCTTTAAAGAGAGTCCAAAACCCTTAATGACAGGTCCATTTAAACATGAATAGAAGAACTACATCAGCTTGGAACTTTGTATATAAAAATATAACATTTTGCTTGATTCCACATACTTTTAACATTTTCCACGGTAAGGTTTACATAAGAGTTCTCTACAAACACTGAAAAGTTCTAACACTAACAATATCACATGGTCATTCAGAATGAATTGAAAGTCTTCCAACTCTGTGTCCTATCCAAAAGAGATACAGTACTATAATGAAACCAAAATAATGTTTAGATTTTCTCTCCATGGAAAGTTTTCATACAAAATATTTGTGACTTTGCATCACCGTCACTCTACAATAGGCTGATTCAAGGACTTACACCTGAAACTTCTATAAACAGATAATATTCAGAATGAAAAAGAAATGGGCTGGGGATATAGTTCAGTCATAGAGCAGGTGCATAGCATTCATAAGGTCCTGGGTTCAATTCTCAGCACCAAAAAAAAAAAAAAAAAAAAAAAAAAAAAAAAAAAAAAAAAGACAAAGAAAGAAACATCTCTGTATCCTATTGATGAAACTGCATGATTTCAAACAAAGTAGGACTAATAGAGCTAAGTTAGGTAAAACAGTAATAATTTTCTGTGTAAAAAATAAGATACCATACAAATCTATATTGGAAGAATAAAAATCTTTCTGCCTAGATATATTAAAGACTAGATTTTTGTCTATATAAGCAAGAAGTAATAAAAATTTCACAAGTTATGAAAGAGCATTAATTATATATATTTAATTAAATACATTGCTAACTACATTTGAACACTTGTTTCCTGAAGTCTCTCAGGAAGGACCACTCATTATGCCCCCCAAAGTTCTGGAATTAACAGCGTATGTATAAATTGTGCACCTAATTCTATAAGCATTTTCATCTTAAATTTCATAAGAGAAACTACAAAGTAAAATAAGGAATTCTTTCTTTTTTGTTGCTATTGTTATTGTGCCCTTGAGTTGGTATCCAACTCATAGCAAACCTCATAGGGTTTTCAATGGGTGACTATTTCGGGATTGCCTTGGGAGTGCCACGCCCTTCTCCCATTCTTTCTTTTTAGTTGTATACAATTCAATGGGCTTTTCCCTTTAGTTACATTTTATTAATAATTTTTACTCAGTATATAATGTAATGGTCTTCATTATGACATTTCCACACATGCGTATCGTTATACGTTGCTCATGTTCATCTTCCCCATTGCCCTCTCATGATCCCACTCCCTCCCGTTGATCCCTTTCCTCTCCACCAATGATGTACCTTCTGCTTGCATGTTTTATCTGTGTGTGTTTAAACCCAAATTCTGCCTTTGAGAGCAAACCATGACACATTTCTCTTCCTTTCCCCATTTACCCTTTACTAGCCATTCTGACTGGGGTGAGATGGTATCTCAATGTAGTTTTGATTTACATTTCCCTGATGGCTAAGGATTTTGAACATTTTTTCACAATTGTTGTTGTTGTTAGGTGCCGTCAAGTTGGTGTCCAACTCATAGTGACCCTATGTACAAAAGATGAAATGCTATTGTCTGTGCTTCTCTGCTATTCATAGAGTTTTCAAGGGCAGATTGTTTTTTGGGAGGGGGTTGCCATGTCCTTCTCCCAAGCCTACAGCACCTGGTGTTCCCAGGTGGTCTCCTATCCAAGTACTAACCAGGATAGCCCTACTTAGCTTCCAAGATCTAATGGGATTGGACACCACAGTGGTACCATTGCAGGCTCTCATGATTGTTAGCCATTTGCATTTCTTCTTTTGAGAATTGTCTATTCAACTCATTTGCCCATTACTGGATTGGATAATTTGCTTTTGTGATGTTTAATTTTTTGAGTCCTTTATATATTCTATATATTACATATATAGAATATACATATTAATATTTATATAGGGGCTGGGATTTAGCTCAGTTGGTAGAGCACTGCGCTGCAGTCTCTGAGGTCCTGAGTTCGATTCCCAGAAGCACAAAAATGGGAGGAGGACCTGGCAATCCACTCCCAAGGCAATCCTGAAACAGTCAGCCATTGAAAACCCTATGAGGGTCGCTATGAGTCGGATACCGACTCGACAGCACCTAACAACAACAACAACAAATAAATATATAGTGTGTGTGTGTGTGTGTGTGTGTGTGTGTGTGTATATACATACATACATACATATATATATATATATATATATATATAGAGAGAGAGAGAGAGAGAGAGAGAGAGAGAGACAGAGAGAGACAGAGAGAGAGAGAGAGGGAGCGCAAACTTTAAGATCACATTAAAAAGCTCATACACTCATGACCAAGATGGCTTCACTTCAAGGATCCAAGGATGGTTCAACATATACAAGACAATATATTATATATTGTCTAATATATAACTGGAAAAGATTTTCTCCCATTCTGTGGGCTATCTGTTCACTCTGGTAATTGCCTCCTTTGGTGTACAAAAGCTTTTAAATTTCATGAAATCCCATTTGCTAATTCTTGCTATTGTTTCCTGAGCTATTAGGGTCCTTTTCAGAAAGTTTCTTGCTATGACTGGATATTGACGTGTTTTCTCCATGTTATCCTCTAGCATTTCAATTTAAGGTTTTATGTGATCCATTTTGAATGAATTTTTGTACGGGATGAAGGAGAGGAATCTAGTTTCAGTCTTCTACCTGAGGATATCTGCTTTTCCCAGCATCACTTGTTGAAGAGGCTGTCTTTCCTACAACCTATGTTTTTGGGATCTTTATGAACATCAGGTGGCTGTAGCCACATGGGTTTATTTCTGGATCCTCTATTCTATTCCATTGGTTTAACATGTCTGTTTTTGTGCCAGTACCATGTTGTTTTGTTACTATATCTCTGTAGTATAATTTGAAATCAGGTATCATGATATGCCCTGCATTGCTCTTTCTGCTAAGGACTGTTTTGGTGACTCTAGGCCTTATGTGCTTCCATATGAATTTTAGGATTTTTTTTTCCTTCTACTTCTGTGAAGAATATCATTGGAATTTCTGACTCTATAGATTGCTTTCAGTGATATAGCCATTTTCACAACATTAATTCTTCTGATCCATGAGCAAACTTTAAGAACACATTAAAAAGCTCATATACTCATGACCAAGTTGGCTTCACTTCAAGGATCCAAGGATGGTTCAACATATACAAGACAATAAATGTAATACAGCACATACTTAGACTGAGAGACAAATCACATGATCATTTCCATGGATGCAAAAAAGGTCTCTGACAAAGTTCAACATCCCTTCATGATAAAAACCTTGAAGAAACTAGGAATAGAAGCAACATACCTCAACAGAGGAAAGCAATATATTAAAAACCTATAGCCAACATCATACTAAATGAGAAAAAAGTGAAAGCATTTCCTCGAAAATCAGGAATGAGACAAGGGTGTCCAATCTCTCCACTGTTATTCACTGTAATAATTGAGCTCTTAGCCACAGCAATAAAGCAAACGAAAGAAAATGGATCCAAATAGGAAAGAAAGAAGTCCAATTATTACTATTTGCAGATATGACCCTATACTTAAAACACCATAAAGCCTCTGCCAGCAAACTCTTAGAGCTGATAAATGCTGTCAGCATAGTAGCAGGATACAAAATCAACATACAAAACTCAGTAGTTTTTCTATTTACAAACAATGACCAAGCTGAGAAAGAAATCAGGAAAATAATACCATTCACAATAACTTAAAAAAAATAAATACCTAGGAATAAACCTAACCAAGGAGGTGAAAGACCTCTAGAATGAAAATGTTAAAACTCTGAAGAAAGAAACTGAAGAGGACACTAGAAGGTGGAAAGACTTTCCATACTCAAAGTAAGGAATTCTGAATCCTTCATTTAACATTGGTTATCTTTTTATCAATGAGAAGGTTACAGTAAACCCATCCAAACCTAATCCTCCTTATCTTAATCTCTGCCTTAATGACTTTAATCTAACCTTGATTTCAGCCATACCCCTTTCATGGCTAAACTCTGGATCTTGTCATCACGCAGTCTTCCCCTTCATTAGATTTCATCAATGCATTTTCAGTTACAATCAAAGTAATGAGGAGAAAGGTTAACAAATAAATAAGGTTTGTACTAAATGTGTTGATGATAACTCCTCTTGAGTTGGAGGCAGGAAGGTTGATGGAAAGCAATCAAAGAAAACAAAGTATATGTAAGGTGGCACTTAAGGAAAGGTAGGCATAATGATAGAAAAGAAATAGGAAAGAAATCCCCTGTGCAAAGAATAGATTGTACAATCAGATATATCAACAAGGCTGATTTTGCCTTTTGTTTTTGTTTGTTTTGAGACTGATTCTCAGTACATGGCCTACGCTGACTTCAAACTCATGATCCATGTGCTTCAACTTCCCAAGTGTTGGGATTACAGGGGTAATTCAGCTTAGCAAGGCTAAATTTGGAAGAGAAATCTGGTATGTACTGAGTATGGACTGTGAAAGAGAGATTACTGAGAAATAAAGTTCAAGTAGACTGAAGTCATGTGACCAAGAAAATTGCAAACTATACAATGGGGGTTTGGGCTGTATCCATTAAATGGTTCTAAGCCAGACAGGACCAAGATCAGGTAGGATCACAGGGGTCTAAGACTGGCAATTCAGTTTTAAGGCTAATAAGTTAGTTGAAGCAAGTGATGTCAGAAACCTAAAACAAAGCAAGCCCTGTGGACAAAGAGAACAGGACAGATGATGGCAGGTAGAAAAGAGACCTTATGAATTGATAAGCAATGGAATCAGGTAAAGAGGAGGAAGGAATCTAGAACCATTCTTCAAGTGACAGATGACATTTAAAGAGAAGATGACTAGTTTGCTTTTAGACAATTGACAGTAGTGTCCACTAGACAACTATATGAGTCTGAGATTCATAGATCAGATATTGACTAGACATGTACATTGGAGTTAAATTAAAAAATAGTGAATGGTACTATTAAGTATCACTTTCTTATACAAAACAAATGTCCCAGAACTACCAGATTTCTTAATGTAGTTTATCTTGTTTCTATGAACAGGAAACATTATTCTACACTTCAAAACATACTGAGTTGCCTCTCTGTTTTACAAAGATTAAATGCTCCTTTGAATACCAGTATGTAATCTCAAAAAAAAAAAAAAAAAAGGAGATAATGATAGCTGAAGGCCACCACTTTCTCTTTTGCAGCTTTGAGAACCAACAGAAGAGCACATGATTGGAAACGTTATCAAGACCACCTTATAATTTACAGCCTTAAAAAAGTGCCTGGTTTATTTAGTCAGATGTGTTATTACTTTTGAGAAGAGTATTCTAAACAAAGTTCTTATAAAAATACGAACACACTATTTAGGAGGCAGGCATGCAATTTAACTGTCTTTAGTCTAAACCTAGGATTAAAGCATGAATTAGGTATCTGGTATTTGAAATAAAGCAAGATAAGAAAATTTAATTTATATATAATTATCACCCTTAGCACTACACATTTCATTACTGGGACATGTAAATACAAACAATGATGGCATGTAGGCAAATAACAAAATTCACACTGATGTTCTTTTAATAACTCTTCTGTTCTGCTGACTATGACTTAAATGTTAGACACTGGACAGTAATCTTTTTCATTGTGACCAAGAGCTCTGAGCATTCTCAGACAGAATCATCATAGTAAGTCTATCCACAGCCACAATCTAACGAACTAAAAAGGGCTTCTCTGTAGTATACAACTCTGAACCAAACTTGTATTCTTTACTCCTATACCCAACATCTCCTCACCCACAGTAACACCTAAAACTCAGAAAGTAAAGCAGAAATAAAGAGAAAAAGCCCTTTTCCTAACAGTGAGGAAGTTCTGCCAGAACTGGTAAATTTTTCCCTTTGTAATTCACTTAATGAAACTGTGAAGCTCTAACATCCCTGGAATTAGCAATTAAACATCAAACCAATCTGATGCTCTTTTTCAGTGTCTTGGGAGATTCTTGGAGTAGAAAATCTCAATACACTCCCAATGTCAAGTAGATCTCCACAAGGTCGGTCCCTACCTGATCAAACCTACCACCTTAGGCTGGCTCCACCTCCCTTTCTGTTCCCAACAGCCCAACAATAGGTGAAGGAGCACCATTCCCTCACACAATCACTATGGTCTACTCTGTAAGCAAACTGTCCCTCCCAAATCTCCAAACAAGTACTTGTGGGTACTATGATTCTTGACATCTTCACAATGGCTTCCTTGCCTGCTTTTCAGGCATGCAAATCACAAAATTCACATTGATATTCCTCTAATGAATGTAATACCTAGTATACAGGTGACTACACAACTATATGATGACAAAAATGAGCTGCCTTGACTAGCCTATATACCATACTTAGCACCAAAAGCCAGGAATAGGATGTGATTGAAAAACATCACATTTTAAAGTCCACGTTCCCTATGCTAGAACATCAATTTTCCCACCACTGAAAAATCTTTTGCTTTAATGTACGTACTGTATGCATTTTTAAAGCGGGGCTGGGGTTTAGCTCAGAAAGTAGAGTGCTTTCTCTGCACGTCCTGAGGCCCTGAATTTGATCCCCAGCTCCACAAAAATGGCAGAAAGACTTGGCAGCCCACTCTAATCCGGAAAAAAACAATCAAAAGCCCTATGAATAGCAGAGAAGCACTGACATAGTGCCAGCCATGGCACAGTGTTGGGTAATGATTTTTTTTTTTTAAGTTTGGACTGGGGTTTATTTAGCTCAGTTGGTAGAGTGCTGCTCTGCACTCTCTGAGCCCATGGGTTCGATCCCCAGCACTGCAAAAATGGGATAAGGAAGTGGCAATCCACTTCCAAAGCAATCTTGAAACAATCAGCTATTGAAAACCCCATGAATGCCAATATGAGTCAGACCCTATGCAACAGCACCTAACAACAACAATAATTTTTAAAGTACTTTTCTCTCCACAAATTCATTACATGAATTGACTTCGCTAGAAATTCAAGAGCTTAAATATTAACATAATTTTAAATTCAGTTCTTTCAATCTTAATTAACATAGGATAAAACATTCCATTCTGTCTGCTTATGATATAAATGGAAAGGATGTGCATGCATGCGTGTGTGTGCACACGCGCACACACACACAACACCACACACAAATGTCAAGAAGTTATACGTGGTTCTCTTACACAAGATAATTTTTAAATATTTATCAAATTTTCACAAGAAATATAAAATGTCAAACATATAAATTATTTTAAAGCTAGCTTTTACATTAAGATTAAACTTGTTAAAAAAAAAATATTCTCTGAAAAGATATAAGTAAAGTTGAAATGACTTACTTTCTGCTCAGGGTTTTCCTGAAATAAAAGTCCAAAGTAGTCCTTCTCCAAGAGATTGAGGTGTTCACACACTTTATCAAATAACACTTGTCCCTTAGCACGTTTCTGTAGAAAAAGAAAGCAAATCTTCACTTTTTAAGTACTATAAGTACTGCAAATTTAAGGGCATGATATGACATATATGATTTACCACAAATTAACATAAAGTGTTTGTTTTATAATGTTCTAACAATATAAAAAAGTGGTTTTTCATGTTAGTCCTCCCATCTCATCATGTACACAAAGCAAAACTTCTAAAATATAAGCACGATCAAATGTCCTCTGTTTTGCTGCTACTCTGTGTGAATATAAAAAGGATTTAAAAACCAAAATGCTTGGGGTTCACTTACTCATTTTTACAACAGTACAAAGACATGCTCAAAATGCTTCCTTGGATAGCTACTGGTGACTCATGATATACCTACAAAGCATACTCCCCCAGGAAAACTGTTTAACCCTATTATTCAACGTAACCTAACAACTTATCAAATCGGCATTTGGGTTTAATTTTTTAAATTTTTGTTCCATGATATTTGTAGAACACAAGGTCCTCTCTATATAAGCTATGCTTTTATTCACAATTTTTCAAGAATAATATGGTATTAACTCTTTGAGAAAATTTTAAATATGTGATAACGGAACCGGGACAATAAATCAACTGTCTCTAAGGATTTAACATATTTTTGCCTTGAACAGATTTTTTTTTTTTAATTTAAAAAGCTGCTGTCAACAGAGATGTAAAAGCCTCTGACAGCAACAGAAGAAAAGCTCATTGTCTAATCAGTGGCAAAACATAATCAAACTGGTGACTCATTTCCAATTAAGATGCACACCCCTGGAACATCCCAACTGTGAGGTCAGGTCAGACACATGCCCAGATGCACTGACAGAAGCCACCAACAGATCACTAGCGGAAACAGAACAAGCCATCAGACTTTTCCATCCTCAAAATGAATGCTCCTGAATATCAAAATATATACTTCTTAGTTCATCCAGTGTATAAAAGTTAATGTTTTATACACATACACACATATGGAGGAGAATCTGGGACTTCTGCTATTAAGCTTTTTATAATAACATTTCCCAAAAAAACCAGAATCACACCAAATAGTAAAGGGAAGAGGAAGAAATAATACACAATAAGCAATGTGGATTCAAAATCAGATTTAATATTTCAATTAAATTACTAAATAAATTTAAATTGTTGTTGTTAAAGTGCTGTGGAATCAAGTCCTACTCATAGTGACCCTATGTACAACACTGCCTGATTCTGTGCCTGGCACACAATCGTTTTTGTTTAAGCCCATTTTGGCAAACACTGCGTCAATCCATCTACTTGAGGGTCTTCCTTTTATTCATTCACCTGCCACTCTCCCAAACACAATGTCCTTTTCCAGGGATTGGTCCCTCCTGGCAACATATCCAAAAATACGTAAGAGAGAGTCCAGCCATTCATGCTTCCAAGGAGCTCTCTGATTGCACTCCTTCTGGGACAGATCTGTTGGTTCTTCTGGCAGTCCATGGTATATTCAATATTCGTCTCCGGCACCATAACTCAAGATCATCAATTTTTCTCCTGTCTCTCTTATTCAATGTCCAGCTTTTGCAAGCATATAATGCAACTGAAAATGCTATGGCGCACCTTGGTGTTCAACGTGACATCTGTACTTTTCAACACTTTAATGAGGTTTTTTGCAACAGCTTTTCCCAATGCAATGTGTCTTTTGCCTTCTTGACTGCTATTTCCGTGGATATTGACTGTAGAACCAAGTAAAGCAAAATCTTAGACAACCTCGGTCTTTTCTCCATTTATCATGAAGCTGCGTACTGACCCAGTTGTATGGATTTTTGTTTTCTTGATGTTGAGGTGCAATCCATACTAAAGGCTGTGTTCTTTGATCTTCATCAGTAAATATTTCAAATTCTCTTCACCTTCAGCAGAGTTGTGTCATCTGCATAACACAGGTTGTTAATGCGTCTTCCTCCAGCCATGATGCTGCATTCTTCTTCATAAAGTCCAGCAGACAGTTGCTTATATGTTTATATATTTAAGGTATATACAACTAGAACGACGTAGATAAAAGAATTGGACTGTAGGCCAAATACCAAATTTCTAAATACATCTCTATTATTTACAAGCAATGTGATCCATGCCTAGACAATTTGTTTGCCTTAGTTAGCCCGACCTACAGCCATAGCCCTGTGGCATCTGACCCCATCAGATCTCGGAAGCTAAGCGGGGTCGGGCCTGGTTAGTACTTGGGAGACTACCTGGGAACACCAGGTGCTGTAGGCTTGGGAGACGGACCCGGCAACCCACCCACAAAAATCAATCTGCCATTGAAAACCTTATGAATAGCAGAGAAGCACTGACAATAGTGTTTCGCCTGTTGTATGTAGGGTCACTGTGAGTCGGGTACCGACTCAATGGCACCTAACAACAACAACTTAGTTTGCCCAGCTGTGAAATGGTGCTCACAGAACCTACCACAAGGGGCATGCTGTTGTTGTTGTTAGGTGCCGTCGAGTCGGTATCCGACTCATAGTGACCCTCATGGGGTTTTCAATGGCTGACTGTTTCAGGATTTACTTGGGAGTGGATTGCCAGGTCCTTCTCCCATTTTTGCAGTGCTGGGAATTGAACTCGGGACCTCAGAGACTGCAGTGCAGTGCTCTACCAACTGAGCTAAATCCCAGCCCTGCAAGGGACATAGCAAGTCTTAAATGAATTATAATACATAATAACTGGTTACTGATGGTATGTGAAATTAGGGATATTTTAAAGGGCTATTTAAGAAAACCTAATGTCTGCAAATACATAATTTAGTTCAAAAACATATTCCAATATTAGTTTAGTTAATTTTTATTGATACATCATTCCTTCTCACTAGTTTTCATATCAAAAAACTAGTTTCCATTTCCATTTCCTTCTGGACAAGAATCCTCTAAAAGACTAAGAAGAAAACATCCGCAAAGCTCTTCCCCACAATTTGGTATTGGCATGCTGGACATGGGGGAACTAGAATCAAACCTAGTTCCCTTATCACTCAAACTTCTGTAAGCATCTTCTATTACTAGATAAGTGTGGCAGTGGGGAAACTACTTATTCTCCTTATCTATAAAATGGGGATAAAAATTACCTCACAGCTCAGTGTGAAAATTAACTAAAGGAAAAGACATGTCAAAGCACCTCAGTCAATCATAGCTGAATTATCATGCCAACTGTTCTTGCCCTAGCCCACATCTAAAAAACATCAAAATATCTTCTAGATGCTCAGACTGCTCACCTTACTATTCTCCCCTTCCCAATTTAAGAAATAAGTATTTTAAATGCCTGATGAGATTCTGAATGTGTATATTTAATACTTAAGTTTCCATTCAGCACCTCATCCTTTCATGAACTCTAATTCTGGCAGGCAAGACAAATATGCAATGAGGGATATGTTTAAAGATATATGTACACAGTGCTATGAGAACACCAAGAATAGAAAGAGTAATTGTGTCTGAGAAAAATCACAGCTTCGCCAAGAACATGACATGTGAAGTGAATCTTAAAGAAGGAAATGTTTTTTGAAGTAGAGGATACAGATATTTAAGAGAATGTACTTTCCGCTTTGGGTGTTTATATAGCCTGTTCAAAAGATTCTGAAGAACAAAGTAAGATGAAGAAAGGAAATCATCTATAACGAACAAGCCATGCAATCTGCTACTTACACTGTTCCACCTTCAGATGACTATGGGGCTTGCCAAACTAAAAGACTAACATATACTGACCCAGCACATAATAGGTATCAGTTCCTATTTTCAGGCAGTGGGGAAACAATGATTAACAAGATGTAACTGGTCTCAGAAATCTTATATTTAAATGGAAGAGACAGAAAATAAAGTAAGAAGCAAAAAAAAACTAAACCAAAAAAGAATAGCCTTATATATAGACCACCTTATGATGGTGATGAGGGAGTTAAATGAGATATATTTAAAGTGCTTAATAAGATGTGTGACATATTTTATGGATTCATTAGAGGACTGATGAAATTGAGAACTTTTTCAGTTGTACTAAAAATAATTGATGTTAAATATGATTCAAAAGCCTCAGTTATTTAATCCAATCTCATTTAATAAATGAGAAAAGAAAGGTTACAAAGAGTTTAACTGATCTAATTTTTCCATCTTACTTCATTTTTTAAAAGAAATTCAGAAAATTTCTTATTTGTGATATCTACAAATATTAGGATTCTACTCTTCTATCCAGGAAGGCTATTTTCTTTTATTATCTGTTTTGTTTATTTTTTGAAACAGGGTCTTGGTATGTATCCCAAGGCTGGCCTCAAACTCTCAGTCCTTGTTCCCCAGCCTTCTGAGTGCTGGAATTACAGGGGTTTGTGGAACTAAGATTACAGGAGACCATCACACCTGGCCATCATCACTTTGTTTTCTTATAAACAACCTGAATTCTGTTGCACAAAAAGACTAAAAATATACATTTGTTAGCCAAGCTTTGCTTTACAACTTGGACCAAAGACACCAAAACACACAGCTAGTTCATTAGCACCTAGTGCAATTAGGGAGTACTGCTCCCAGATAAGGAGGACTGCTGACTTGCCAAGATATGCCCTAAAACTCTTTCTTCACCCTGACTTATTCCCAAGTGTCAAAACTCTACCTCTCCTTCTACACAAATCTCCAAATTCTCCTTTTCTATGAAACTTATTTCAATCTCCTGATATTTTATCTTTCTCCTTTAAGAACTTCAATTCATGTCTCTCACCCTCCTGTATTTGACTCCTTTTGCTATTTATTGCTTTCAGAGACTGAGTTCTTTAATAAAAAGCATGTCTCACCTCAACTTCTCTTACAAAGGCATCCCACTGAGTAACTGGCCCACTCATAGGCCAAAATTATCTGTGGGACAGAATAGCTCATATTACTAATGCCAGCCAAAAAGCTGGCAGAATTGAATCTATAATTCACACCTTCTGACTCAGTCACGCACAACCTCCTGGATCAAGCTCATGGATTACCAACCCACAGATATTCAAGGAACTTAACCAAATATACAGAATCATTTAGATTCTGAGAGAAGACTACCTACATACCTACATTTTGTTTTCAGAATTCTACACTGTATAAATTCTTCCTAAGTAAATGAAACCATTTCCAAATACTGCTGGGGAATGAGAGGAATGACATAAGCAGAAACCCAATCTGCCCCTTTCTTCTAAGAGCAGGACATGCCCCAATTTTACACAGAAGGAGCAAGGGTGAGTTTCAGAGTCCTCATGCATTCCTGCACTAAGACATCAGTTTCACTGATGGTTCTTCTTATATCTGAAACATGTCTTTGCTTTGTAACTGTCCTTACACTAGAACCTTTACAGAGAACAGACCATATCAACCTGCTCTAATAACGTGGGACTAAGTTCATCAAACAATAAAAATCATGCAATTCTTCATAAAATTTGCCAAGTACATAAAAAATCTTGCTTTCTATATTAAATCCCAACATGCCTCTCCCTAACCCAACTTGTACTACCAACCAACAATATAAAAATCAATGGGCTGCGGGCAGAGGACTCTCCCCTCTGATCCACTTCCAGGTATCAGGTCTTTTGTTTTGTTTGAAGAATACAGAGTACAGCAGAGACATGCAAAAAAGACAGACAAGGCAAGAAAATTCAGATGAGTTCTAAAAGGATTTTATTCAAGGACTAGAAGATTAGCTTTTGGCTACTCTCTTTTGTAAAAAGGAAAAAAATGCAAAGAAATCTATAGCAGACTCAGCTAAAGAAAGACAGGCTAGAATTTAAGAAATTGGGCAAAGTCTCTGGTGCCTGTGCTGTTATTTGTGGCATTCATTACTGAGGCCAAAATATGACATTTCTGGAGGCTTCTCAACTTAGAGGAATTCGTGCAACTGCTTACCCAGCAGAATGTAGTGGATGCCATACACCACTGGCGTTTTATAAAACACCATCACTGTCTCCATGTAGGTCCCTCCACACTGCAGTTATTGTGTGCTGAGAAGCCAGTGATGGGAAATGCACAATGCAATCCATACATTACTGCCCCAGAGCTATGCATTTTGTACTAGCTGTAAACTACACTATGCAAATATAAAAGGCCAACAAAATAAAGGTATGCACAGACCAAGTACAACTGATACATTGTTGTGGTGGGGTGAAGGAAATCAAATAAAACCATGTGCAAGTGGAAAGAGAGTCTCAAATAGTCAAGACCATAATTTATCAGATTAATTCTGCTCCAACCAATCTGAGTCAGCTGTCAGTACACTTGTCCCCAAAGTTTATTCAAACCCCAGCAAAAAGAAGCCTGTACAATGATTTTGTGTATGTGTTCAATACATAATTCCAGAGGTAAATGAATCACTTATTGCAAAGGAAGATTTCTGATTGCAGTTTCCCTGATCATTAATGAGAATTAAGTTTGAAAAGTTTTTTCAACTACTCAAAAGATATGTGTAATGTACAAAACATAAACATGCATGTATCTATACACATATACATACACACAGATATATCTTACTTTTAATGAGGTGAAAACTCGAACTTAGTTTTCATTAACCAGCAAAACTTTGTAAATATGTATACAGAGACATTATGAGACATGTAAACACAGAGTTCTTACAAATGACTACCAAGAAATTTTCCTTATAGTTCATTTAAAAATCTTTATTTTCTTTCCACTCCACAGGATTCAATAGATTATGGCAGAATATTGGGAAGATTTTCAATGTGGTTGACATTAACGACATAAAATACGATTCATTAATGAGATAAAATACTAGTTTAGATGCTAGAAATAAAAATTAAGAAGCGACTATTAGCAAATAAATAAAAACAACAAAATACTAGACTGGAACAGCCTGCAAAGGTCCATTCCTGTCTGCCTTGAAATAATTTTAAAGGAAACCCTAATACAGCTAGAACCACACAGGCTCACCTTTCACACATACATACTTGAATAAACTGGAGGACAGAGATGCTTGCTTTTCTTATGTGCTGTAAAAAAGACCCTATTTCAAGAGCACAATGCTTTCAAGCCCAGTTCAGTCTATGTGCAGCATTCAAATGGAATGATTTTCAACCCCAGACTACAGGGTTCAGGAATACTTCAGAATTCTTAAGCAAATATACAATTCACCTCATAAGCAACTAGGTAAGTAAAACAAGATACAAAAATGTATTTCATTTTTATGCTACGTGGAAAACAAAAACCACACAACTAAAATCCTCTTATGGACATCAACAAACAACAACACTGCCACCTACAAATTGTTTTAACAAAAAATGCTAATTTTTAGTTTTAAAAGGTAAAACATTAACCTTTTTATCATTCGCCAGTGACTACACCCTGTATTTCTAAGATGTTTGTTGTTGTCCTTTCTTGCAACACAAAGCTTTTTGACAATTTTCAGGACCAAAGAATCAACTATTAGACCAGAGGACACTCACTTGGAGGGCTTCTATCTCCATACTGCTGAACTGGTAGACAGGAGGCTATTCCAGTAACCAACTCCCACTTTTCTCACCCACATGAAATGTAAATTACTCACACACAAATTTTACATGAGACATTATCTTATATTTGGCTTAATCAAAATAATAGGAAATAATGAACACCCCAGCTGGTTCTAATACATAACAGTTGCTCATTCATTCATAAAACATCCTTACTGGAGACATCCCTCTGATGCCTTCCTTTGGGAATAAAACTTTAATGGAATAGTATTATAGCATATGAGAAAGAATCATCTAAATCTGCATTCGCTCTAAGTGACAAGCTGCTTAGTAGACTCCAATTTCTCAAGTGCAAAATCCAACTATATTTCTTCTTCTAGCATTTATTTCAGCGGTGAAGTCAATAAAATAATCTTTCACATTCTACTTTTTTGTAACCCAACCAGTTTTAGACAATGTAGCTCTTCTGACTCAGTAATAGAGGCTAAGTTCTTAGACTCTAAGAATTGGTTTATTCGGGAATTGATGAAGTATATCATTCTTAAATCTTGTGGGTTTTGTTCGTACTTGTAAAGTACTAACTGAAGTTTAAATTTTGAGTCTAAGAAATTTTTAAAAATTATGTGACTATGTAAGTGGTATATGATGACATAGAGCCTTCCCAAATTGCAAAGTTATTGATAAACTACAAGAACAATACTGGGAATTTACCCAAAGTATAGGACTTGAGTATTTTCATCAAAAATTTGAGAAAATATAAGGGCTTTAAAATATAATGTTATAATAACTATGGTTGATACTTATCAAGTTCTTACTATATGCTAGGCATTGCTCAAAACAAATCAAAACTAGATAAATTCAGCTGCCAATTAGGAGTTAGGAAACAGCTGTCAAGTGCATGAACTCAGACAATTAATAAGACCCCCTAGTGTCTTAATGTAGGGTCTCCACTTCTCCTATCACTAAGGAAAAACTGCCTACCATCCACATTAATATGTCACCAGGAGCAGGTGGGTCCCAGACCTGGAGAGCAGATGTTCTGCCAGGGAGTGCCTTGACAGTGTGTTCCAGCCTATCAAACCAGTTCTTTACTCCAACTGCACAGATACTTGAGTCCAGCATCAGATCCACTGAGTGAGAATCCTCAAAGGCAGTACCTAGGGATCTGTGGAGGGTTGCTTTTTGCTTTTGTTTGTTTTTTATTAGACTATATTTTAGAGTGGTTTTAGGTTCACAGTAAGCAGGAACTATAGAATTTCCCATATCCACTGCCCCAGCACACACATAGCCTCTCATCAGCAACATCCTCCAAAGTGGTACAGCTGCTGGTGAACCTATAAGAACACATCACTATTACCCAAAATCAACAGTTCCCTTTAGGGTTCCCTTGGTGTTGTACATATTATAGGTTTGGACAAATGTCTAGTAACATGAACCTACTTCTATGGTATCACACAGAGTGGCCTCATTACCCTAAAAATCCCCTGTACTCCTCTATTTTTAAAAAGTTTAACCAAGATTCTGACCCTAAAGCACAGCTGATACCAAAGTCAGCAGACTGAATGCCTGTCCCACAGAAAGACCGTCTGCCCTCACCTTTCAACCATAACAGCTCTCTGTTTTCACACTTCAGGTTCATAAGCTTTCAGTTTTCTATCTGGTAAGGCAATATTCAAATTTAGTGTACTCATTTTTCATCCCTTTCAAAGACACAGATACAAAAGCCAGTATAATGAGGTAATGTATTAAGTGCTCAACTTTTCACTTAAAAACCTTAAAAAACTTAAAAATCAGTCATTAAAAAATGACTGATTAGCATAGACTGGTAAAATAAAATTAATCTGACACTCTTTAAGGACAACCATATCTGAGTCTACTTTGAGAAAGAAATCATCAAATGTAAAGACACAAGACATTTGTAGATCTTGGCAGAACATCTTATCACAAACCAGTCCTGATGAAACTACTCTTACCACTACCTGCCAAGAGCATTTAAAGAATTTTTTAACAACTGACCAAAGTGAAATTCAAGATTTAATACAGAATAATCTACATCGTTTACTTTACTATGATTAGGAAACAGAGGAAGAAGAAGGATCTGATACAAGGGTCTTGATGAGTTGTTTCTTTTCTCATTTTATTTTTATTTTTTTAACAACCATAGTTAACTTACACCTCACCATCTGAATTTTTGACTCTTGAATTCAAAGACCAGCAACTTCTGAGCAATTTGAGGAAAAAAATACATTTTGAGATATCTCAGTTTTTAAACATTGATCTAAGAAAACAGTGTTTCCATTCAACTTGATATTTTTTCCAAGTAAAAGTTTTTCATTCCTGATAGATGACTAATGAAAGTAAAATAAAAGGGAAAGTGACAACAGGTCTTTCTTCACCACTGGAGGGAGGGGAGCTGCAAGGTGAATCCTTAAGGTCTCACTTGACTTAAAACACACATAACAAATAAATTAATACAACTATGGAAGGGAAAAAACTGGGGCATCAGAGAGCAACATGGGGCTCAGAAGCAGTGTGAAGTGTTTGTGTGAATATGGCCCTGAGGCATGCCTCCAAAAAGGGTACCTTACTTCTAAGTGCCTGCAGCTGTAGCCCTGTGGCATCCGGTCTCCACAGATCTCGGAAGCTAAGCAGGGTCGAACCTGGTTAGTACTTGGATGGGAGACACCAGGTGCTGTAGGCTTGGGAGAAGGACCCAGCAACCCACTCCCAAAAGACAATTTGCCATTGAAAACCCTATGAATAGCAGAGAAGCACTGACAATCATGTTTCATCTATTGTACATAGGGCCAATATGAGTACACAGGATACTGACTTGATAGCACCTAACAACAACAACAACTTCTAAGTATCCACCTAATCTAAAAATGCTAAAAATCTAGCCCTTTCCCACTCTCCTCCCAACTGTCTTACTTTTTTTCCCTCTCACTCTTCCTGGCTTCATTAGTGAAATTCTATCACTTAAGAATCCCTAATTATGAGCAAAGAGGTCTTCTTTTAAAATGCAAACATCTTAGAGGGCAATGTAAGGTAATCATTAACACATTAAAGTCATTCACTCAAATTGCTGACCCTTTCAATAGTTGGCTGCTTATCTGCTAGATTTGAGGAACTAGCAATTATGATTTCAGATCCAGGAAAAGTAGGCAGGAACTATAAAACATTTTTTGTATTATAATATTATGAAAGAATAACTGGATATTAGGGAAGTAGGACTAAGAAAGTCTAAGTGGGAAAAGCACCCAAAATTAGGACAATAAATGAGTCTAAAATCCAACTATGGACACAGGAATGCATCTTTTCCCCTTCGCTGCAGAGGCTCTGACCAGGGGTCACAGGAGACTATGCCTGCTACCATCAGCCCTCCATTTTCATGGGGTCTGCATCCATGGAGTCAACTGAACACCCAGAGAAAACACTTGGAGAAAAAAGGATATTTGTATGAACATGTATAGATTTTCATCCTTTGTCATTATTACCTGAACAATATGGTATAATAATGTGACATGTATATGACATTTACATTGTATTTCAAATTATAAGTAATCTACAGAGGTGATTTAAAGTATACAGGAGGATAGACATGGGCTATATAGAAACACTATGCCATTTTACATACAGGATTTGAGACTGCATGGATTTTGGTATCTGTGGGGGTTCTGAGAACCAATTCTCAGGGACAACTGTATTAGCAAAAAACAAAGTAACATTTTAAATAGGGCAGCGTTTCCATTCTTTCATCTCTTGGAACCTACCTCCATTCCGCCCAATTAAACACGCAGAAAAAAATAAAATGAATTCTCTGAATACCTGCAAGCAGTAACGAAACAAAAAAAAAATGAAAACCTATGAAAAGCATCTTCAAGAAATCCTGTTTGTCAAAATCAATACTCATAAAGCTCTTACAACCAATTAAGTCTTTATAAGATATCCAGAAAACTTCATCATAATTTTGAAATGTACTATATTCAGGGGGAGGGTTCACTTTCTTTTAATCTAGTGGTAAAACATGTGCACTGTGCAAATTTTGCAATGCAGAGAGTAGATTTATAATTAAAGACAGTAGATTGAACACACATTTAGCTCTGCTCCCTATAAAAACTATTCTAAAATAATGTGGAGTTTGTGTGGCTCTGGTATGTTTGCACAAGCACACGTACATATGCATTTTCACCTTGACACAAGAAAAAGGAAAACTGAATTAGTGCAAGCCAAATTTCAGAAAGCAGAATGGAAAAGGGTAGGAAGCAGAATCAGTGCATTTATACTTATGCTTTCTTTGCAACCTCTCCCATGAATGAGAATCCACTTCTCCATCAGATTTAACACAAGTGAAGAACTTCATTTATTTAAGCTTCAAAGATTCTTTCATTGGCTTTGTAAGATGGGGAGATTCCTATGTAAAGCCAAGCCAAGGAAATTAAGTTTGGCTCAAAAATGGCAACACTGGCCCAGTAAAGCCAGTGAACAAAAGTTTACAGTACACATTATTATGTTATCCATGTTAATATACCCTTATATATTATGATATCCTAATATATCTTGCCTTTTATCTCATATAAAAGGAAACATATCTTTCCTAACATATCCTAATATATTTTTCTTTTGCTTTTCCTTATATATATTTTCCTTTTAACCTCAAATTTCTACTTGAATTTTACTATTCATTATTTTCAAATGAGAAATATAATAGACTAGCTATGGCTGGGTTTTCTTGAATACATTCTTCTTTAAAGTCCAAGAATTCCTCTATCTTCAATAAAGACATGTATACAAACTCCAGCCTATAATAACTTGGCAGGTCTGCAGTTCTATATCATTTTTGTAAGTCATAAATAATAATGTATCCATTTTATTCATATATACATACAAGTAGAAGTATCCTGTTTAATCCATAAAGCTTATCTCTAAAAGTAAAATTCATAAACTTTAAAAATCTCATACTTTCCACCTTCTCAACAGAGGTAAAAACCAAATAAATATTTGGGGCTAAAAATTATTTCTGAACAAATACTAGTTTGAGACTAAAGTTATAAAATATTATAAAAATATATTTTGTTTATTTGTTTTAGTGTCACTACGGAGTTGAACCAAGGGTCTTCCACCTGCTTTGCAAGCTCTCTACCACTGAGGTGCATCCCCAACCTCTTTTTTTATTTTTATTTTTCTGAAATAGGGTCTTACTAAGTTATGTAGGCTGTGGTCTTGAACTTAAGATCCTCCTGCCCCAGGCTCCCAAGGAGCTGGGATTATAGGTGTACACCACCATGCTCAACTGTAAAAATAGAAATTCTTTAAAAACATCTCATGTTCTTAAAAATTTTCATACTATCACTAGGGGAGAGCAGGAACCTAATCATTAATTTTTAAGAAATGAAAATCCATGTACTTTTCAACCAAATTGTTCTATGATTTGCCTTGAACAGCAAGACACAGCATAAGTCTATAAAAAAAGTATATAAGCTCTTTGCAAAGACATAAAAGTGACTACAGCTTCTAGACAATAAAAAGGCTTATATCAAACTTCTAGCCAGAGGAACATATTGAAATTTTAAGGTATCTTTTAAAAAAATTGCTAAGCACTGTTTCTATTGAAACTTATTTCAAAACTCATGAGCAGCAAACTTCTGGAGGGTAGCATGTTCTCTGTAAACTATTTGCCTAAAATGAATTTTGACATTTGATTTGTAAAGGCTTTCTTCGCTTCAAAAAGACATCTTATTACAGTCCTACTATTTGATTCACTTTACATTGTTACTAACAAATCTATGGAGGGAGATACCCATGAATATAACAAATAGGTCATGATAACACTTGGATAAAGTTTCCTCTCAGGCTGAGATGCAGAAGCAGAAGGATCACAAGTTCAAAGACAGCATGGGATACAAAGTGAGATCCTGTTTATAAAAACTGAAAAAAAAAAAAGGTTACAATGGCATAATCGTGAATGAAACACAACTGATGAGATGCAGTTTAGTTAATAGGCACAATAGAGGATTTGTCTTGAGACTTGACTTTTCAGAAGAGGAATCAAAAAAAAAAAAAAATCCTAATCAGAATTTTTCTAAAATAGTTTAGAGTGTTTACATGCGTCTGTTGCAGAGTTTAATGAAGCAAATACTAAAACAGCAATCTAACAGGTCATGCATTAATATTTTGACCATATTGCCACCATGCATGAACAAATTCTTTTGTAAGGGGCAGTTATAGGGGGTTGAATCCAGGGCCTCAGGAATGCAGGCAAATGTTCTACCACTGAGCTGCACCGCCAGCCCATTTTTTATTTTTTATCTTGAAGTGGACTTGCTAAGTTGCGCAAGCTGCCTCTGGCCTCAAAGTTGTGATCCTCCTGCCTCTGCCTCCCAAGTCACTGGGATTACAGGCCTGCACCACTGTGCCCAGTAAGACACTCTTTTTCTGAATAATCCAGTGCTTTTTACAGACGATAATGTTAGACTGCATTCAGTCTCTAGAAGCCCCAAATGTTAGTATTCTGTCATCATGCTACAAATAATGATAAATACTGTCCATGTTCTTCCTGGGTCACAGAGCATGTGCAGCCTCCTGAAGAAGAATCTGATGAAAAGAATGCATCTTTTTTTTTGAGATAAATTAAACACCATTCATAGGTAGAGGCAAGATTCTCAAATCCTTGCCTTTTATCATCCCTGGAGACTAGGGGTGGAGGGATGGAGATGGGATATCAAGAAGGAGGATAACTGGCAAATTTTTCTGACAATTGGAAAATCTATGTCAGTAACATCTTCAATTTGTACAGAAAGAGAGGCAATGAGAGGAAGAGACTGTAAATAAAACAGTAACAATAACAATGTGATTCAGAAGTCAATGGTTAAACAAAATATTTTTTTTTAATTTTTGGTGAATGAGAGAGTATATTACACCTCTTCATCTGATAAAACCTTGACAAGGATTTGAAATTTGTTAATGCCTACATACTGTATCTAAACAGATTTTAAAGTACACATTTTATTCTGAAATTGACCTTTTCTACTATGTCTTAATATTCCTCAACCTTGAAGTAGTTTTTCATGCCAAAACAGAAAAATAATCCAAAGATCTGGTTCCTCTTCTACTACCAACCTTTGTTTAAAGTAAAAACTTACTAAGTGGTAAATTATCGAGGAGTTAACATACCTGGCATTATACGTGAGAAAGGGCTAACAAGAGAGGTTATGATCTTCAAAATTATTTCAAGATGGTTACTTAGAAGTTACTTTCAAGTGTCAAGTTTAATGCTCCCAAAATACCAAAAGTGACAATTCTAATATTTTAAAACCAAATGTGGGGAAGACAGAGAAGGGGAAAAAATGTTACAGAAATTTATGGCTGCCTAGAAAAGAAAACCATATTCTTCAATTTACTCAAGAAAAGAAGATATTATTAGAGAACAAGAAGCAAAGAATAAGGTATTACTTGTATTTTCCTCTTCAAGCCCAAACTACACCAAGCCAGTAAGCACTCTAACCTAACAACTGTTCCAATATAAGTGAAAGTATCTTAGCTTGCTGGGAGTTTGCCTTCCACTCTAGGCTGTGAACACCTCAGGGGCTGAGACCAAATCATACTCACTCACTCCTGTATTGCTTTCATGTCAAGAGTTTCACAACCTTTTGTAAAAAGGTAGTATATTTTTTCATTTATTTAAAACCTTAAAATACTTCTATAAGAACTTAGCCTGGTGTTTCTAAGGATTTAAAAAACAGAGCAATGATGGATAGAAGTAGCAACCATGAGAAAGTGGATGTGTGTGTATGTGTATACATATATCTAATTTTTTCTTTAATTGCAGAGCATGTGAGGAAATATGGAACGTAAGTAAATATAATCATATATGTTGGGCAAAACGATAAGAAACTTATAAATGTAGAAACAAGTAGAAAGAAACAAATCAAAAATTATTTTCTATGGGAACTTATTTAGGCAAAGGCCTATATTAATATTCAGTGGGAAGAAAGCTTTTTTCATCAAGGAACAAATAGCAATCCAGGTGAAGAAACAATATAAGCATGCGTAAAATCAAACAATACAAGAGTTTAGCAGCTGTTCACTATAACAATAAAAGAGATTGTTTCACAGCACAGTGCATGATTAATTATCAAACTAATGGCACAAACAAGTTCAGAGGAAGAAAATAACATTCTGAAAGCTGGATTTGAGTTGGACATTAAACCCAGAGAGGAATCATGTAGATGGAGAAAGTAAAGACTGAGATTATGTGCTCAGAATCTTTATGGGAGGAGAGACAACTTTATTGATGTGCTTTACGAGGAGTCCAATTTGGAAAAGGAAGACACAGAAAAGGAGTAGTCTTAGATGAAAAGCAAGCCTGAGGTCTGAGTGACCATCTAAAAAGAGATTTGTTTAAGAGGCCAAGGTAGGGTCTGCGGATATGAGTCCCTTGTCTTATTCAAGCTGGCATGGCATCCTTTTGTCACTTAACTAAAAATTAAGTCATTGGGTAGAATTACCACCTTAAATCCCCTCTTTAAGCTACAGGGATAAATGAACAGATAGTTGGGTAGAGACATTTCATCTGGACCTATGTTACCGGAAATGTGAATTGCACATAATATATGCCAGTTAAATTATTTCCAATTCCTAAATTATATAAAAATCTGTCCTGTTTTATGGGATTTTACAGAATGTCACAACTTCCAGATACTCTACAGGGTAGCTGTACCCTACATAGGTAGTTGAAATTATTTAACTAGTAAACCTAGTAAAGGTCAATGCAATAGTCTGAAAAACAGACTATTGGGAGGTGAAAGCAAGCAAATAAACATGCTAGAAAGCAATTATATCAAATTGGATTTCTGAGAACAGAACTCAACACAGGGAAAACAAGAAGACCTTGACACATTCTGCATTCTAATAAATACTTGTATCACCAGAACACTGATGAAGAGAGCCAGCATTCTCACAGCCTTATTCATAACTAAGAAAAAAATGGTTCTAAAATTCCTGTGTGGACAAAAACAATGCCTTCAATTCTCAAACAAAATCAACACGTGGGAACAACTTTCAGATGCCAGAGGAAAATGTGAGCAATTCTAATTCAGAATGTGCATTCACTCATGCTTCCCAAGACTCAGGAACTTTCATGCTTATTTTCAGACTTTAAAAGATATATACAGACTTATCAGCTGTAGTAAAAGCAGCTCAGTCCTAGAAATAGAGGAAGCAAATATTTTCATTCTTACTTTGCAATCTGAGAACAGAAAAAAAGACAGGAAGTGACTTCCCCAAGACATACAAAGAGTCAAAAGAAAAGTAAACATACCATCTCTTGACTTTAGATCCATGGCTTCAACTAAACCTTACTGTATTTTTCCTGAGAGGAAAGAGCCCCACTGTTTTAACACACCAAGTGTGTAAATGATTTCAGCAGCAGTGTCACAGAAGTCCTAAAGCCAAGTCCATGGAGCCAGGATGCAGAATCCAGGAGACTCCCTAAAATCCTGAAAATTGAAACTCTGGTACCAAAGGAGCTTGTCACATATCATCCAAATAACTCAATTAGATAAAAGTTAACAACAGAAGAATTAAAAGTTTCTTCTTTCTTAAATCCTCAAAGTAAAGGTTTTCTCAAAAATAACTGGAGATCTTATTTATCAATAGATGATAAATTAGTACAAATTTAAATTGCAATTTTCACTAACAATGAAAAAGTACTTAACACAAAGATCTGATATGAATACACAAAAATGCCTTGGGTCAATATGAACGGATGACATAGCAACAAACCTACAGCTACATAAGCCAAAGACAACATTAAAGTCAAGCCAGTCCCATAAGATTTTCTTAACCATAATCATTCTCTAAAAATGTATAATTTCTAATATTTATGCTCATTTATTGTTATTTCCACCTTCTGAGAATCTGGAAAATCTGTGTGTCATTCTTTCATCCACTTAGTATGAACCTATCTTCTCTCTCCCCAAAAGAACACAGGTTTCAAAGACCACAAATTGTTTCTGAAAATGGTGTCATACTGGCTCCTTCAGCAGTTGTCTTTAATTTGTGAGCTTCAGGAGCAGAATAGGTTCAGATGGCATATTGGAGAAAGAAAGAATGTTGAAACAGGAAGCTGTAAAATGTAGGAAGAAGTGAGGTGTAGTGATTCATGTCTGTTGTCCTAGATACTCCAGAGGCTGAGGCAAGAGGATGGCTTGACCTTAGGAACTACTGGTCAGCACAGTGCGACCCTGTAACATAGTGAGACTCTGTCTCAATAAATAATTAACAAATAAATTAATTAAAAGGATGAGTAGAAGACAAGAGATATAGATAGATGGTAATATACTTGTCTGTTACATACTTATATATGCAAATGCACATAAGTATTATATACATCAATATATAATATATATTCTATTCACTAATTATGAGGCTGGGGTTTAGCCTAGTTGGTAGAGTGCTGCTGTGTGCTCCCTGAGGCCCTGGATTCAATACCCAGCACCACAAAAAATGGGAGAAGGATGTGGCAGCCCATTCTTAAAGCAATCCTGAAATAATCAGCTACTGAAAACCCTATGAATAGCAGAGAAGCACTGACATAGTGCCAGACATGACACAGTGTCGGACAGTTGCATTCTGTTGTGCACAGGGTTGCTATGAGTTGGACCTGACTCGATGGCACCTAACAACAAACACTAATAATATGTACATGTATAGAGGGAGTAATCTGGGAACCAGAGGTAATGTTAGGACAGCAAATGAACAAAAATACCTCCCAGAATTATGTTTTCCGATTTTAAAAAAAGTATTCAGTCAATATAGCAACACTTATATTAAGTGGTATAATGGGGGTTCTTTTGCTGACCAAAAGCATTGATAGGTAACACAAACAGAAAGCTGCCTAATTTACTCAATATTTAAAATATATCACATAAAATTGTCATCTATAAAGCCCACCAATGTATATTCTAACTGATATAGTGAACAGAAAAGTCCCTCTCAGTTACTATAGCTACACAGCTAATCTAACATGTTCCAAATCTAAATGGATAGCATCTTGGCCTAGCTATATCTTATATACCAATGGTTTCATAGCCTCTGGTCCATTACTCCCAGCTCTTGTGTGCTCAATGGATCAGTTTTAACCTTTTTCAAACTGGCATGTGAGGTCTGCTAGAACCTCACTCTATTCCATAAAGTCCCTATAAATCAGGCCATTCCATCTCCTCATGACTTCCTGCAGAGGCCATAATTCTAATAGCCTCCTTCTACTGTTTTATGTGCCCTAAGGGAAGATAATTAGGTCCTCTTCAGTGGGCATGCCATAAAATCTGAAGGTCTGATGGAAATTAGATACAATACATACAGAAAGAAAAGAAGGAATAACTACACTCATCTGAAAAGCCATGGAAGAAATAAAATCTTTACAGGCAATACAGATGAAAACATCTATTCTCTGAAACCGAGTAAAAAGTATTTATTTTCCAAATTGTACTTGCATTCCTTAACTGCTCACAAATTCATTAATAGCTACACTGTCCCATAACATACTTCCCCAAATAGTACTCAGACACTGATTTCCGCTGTAGGGCTACAGAGACTCAGATAAGCAGCATCAGCATATCACCTGATCTGTCTATGGTCAGTACTGGAACAGGGAAACATAAGTGCACATCAACCATGTGATGGCTGTCCTCACAGAGAGGAAATAGAGCAGGTCCTAAACTAATAATACTAAGCAATGGCAGAACCAAAATGGAAGGAAAGTTAGATAAAAGGAACATTAGTCACAAAAAGAAATAAAACTTATAACTTCTGTTATAACAGCTATTAGGATAATGATGAATTGAGTCCTATGTTCAGACATAAAGTCACTGTTTAGAATTCAAGCAAACTGCTGGTACCTAAAATCTGTTGTGAGATAGCATGACTAAGTCTACTCAAATTCCATTTTACTTTGTAATTAAAAGGAAAAGAGGTTCATTCAACACAAATGCTATAAACTTGTTGCTGAATTGTTGGTAGCTGTCCTGGAGTTGGGTCCAACTCATAGTGACCCTCATAGGGTTTTCAATGGTTGATTGTTTCGGGATTTCCTAGGGAGTGGATTGCCACATCGTTCTCCCATGAGAACTTAGCTTAGCCATGATTTATTGTGCTCAAAAGTTCATTCTTCTAATGGAATATTAAATGATCATGTATTAAATAAAAATATACCCTGTAAATTATTATACTCATAAAAATACAGACACTTATGCTATCCCAACCAATTTAATTCTCAGTGAATTAAAGGACCCTGTTGCTGTTTTTAATCTTAGATACTGTCTCAAATCTGCTTGGGCAACCCAATAAGTTGATTCCCTATGAGTAGTGGAATCATAGAAGAGGAATGAGTTACACAGATAAGAAATTGTTTTATTTTATACTATTCTAGAATAACATCAGACATCTAATAAATGCATGTTAAGCAACATATGGGAAAAGGGAAGTAGGCATAGTGATTAATATTAGACTTTAAAATGTGTCTGTAAAATACTTAACAAATGATTCCTAAAATAATAGGAGAACAAGGAAATGGAAGGAAAAAACCTTCAAAGGCAGAATATAATCACATATCTCAGTAATGTGAGATAAATGGCTTAAATACACAAGCTAAAAGATAGAATTCTCAGCAACTGGGCATGGGGTGCACACTTGTAGTCCCAGCAAGTTGAAAGCCATAGGAAGCAGGTCTAACTTCTGAGACCTTGACTCAAAATAAAATAAAAAATAAAAAATAAATGGACTGAGGGTACAGACAGTGGCAGAGCACTTGCAAAGTATGTATGAGGCTTTGGGTTTACCCAGAAAAAAAAATTCTCTAACATTATTTAAAAAGAAGTTTCATCAAAGACAATACTTAAAAGCAAAGAAATGGCAGAAGATGATCCAGAAAAATTCAGAAAAATCTTAACCAAAATCAAGCTCCTGCAAAAACATTAATATCAAATAAAATACATATAAGGTATTACATGATGGTAAAAAGGAAAATTATCCACAGACATATAATTCTGAACATATTTGCATCTAATAATCTAGTCTCAAATTTTATACAGCATGAACTTACACGAATACCAAAAAAGTATCAAATCAACAATTATAGACTTTAATGTATTTCTTATAAACTGATAAACTGTGCAGTTAAACAATTACCAGTGATAAACAACATGACACATGTAATTAATCTCTGCCCAAATGAATAGAACCAGAAACCTGAATGAACAATGAGGATAACAAGCTTTTCCAAACTCAAAGAAAACCAAACTATTGCAAAAATTGACTATATTTTTTGCTTCCAACTAAGTCTTACATACAATAGGATCTCTATTATTTAGATCACATTCTGACCACAATTTAATAACTGGAAATTTAAAAAAACTCTCTTCCCCAACACGTGTACACATGATGTTTTTGTTATTGTTATTGTTGTTGTTAGGTGCCATTGAGTCAGTGTCCAACTCAGCAACCCTACCTGCAACAGGTGAAACAATATTGTTGGCGCTTCTCCACTATTCATAGGGTTTTCAATGGCTGATTGTTTTTTGGGATTGGGTTGCTGGGTCCTTCTCCCAAGTCTATAGCACTTGGTGTTCGCATACAAGTGCTAACCAGGCCCAACCCTGCTTAGCTTCTGAGTTTTGATAGGATCCAACACCACAGTGGTATGGCTGCAGGCAGGGAGAACTTGCATCAAAATAAAACATAAAAATGGCTTCTTCCACTGCTCTCTCTCTTCCTTCTCTCCACTCCTTACCCTCCGTTCTTCTTTCCAGTCACCGTGTAGACTCCTCTCTCCCTTCTTTCTGCCCACCATGTTATCTGTCTCTCCAAGGCACTTTTTCCCTTTTAAAAGCTTGTTTAACCCTTCTGTTCTCTCTGGCATCTTTACCTTCCCCTGGGGAATAAAAGTATCCTTATGCCGAGTCACCCTAGGAAAACAGGTTTGTCCAATTTCCTTTCCAGATCTACCTTCTCCAGGTGCCTCAGTTATCTGTGTAATTATTCCTTAAAGGTATACTATACAATTGGTGGGAGATTAACAATGGTACTGAAGGATGAAGTGGAAGCTGCCTTGAAGGCACGGGCAAAGGCACTGGCAAAACACAAGGCTCTAGAAGTTGATGGAATATCAATTGAGATGTTTCAACAAACAGATCCAGCACTGGAGGTGCTCACTTGTCTGTGCCAAGAGATTTGGAAAACAACTACCTGGCCAACTGATTGGAAAAGATCCACATTTGTTCCTATTCCCAAAAAACTGGATACAACCAAATGCAGAAATTATCAAATGATATCATTAATATCACATGCAAATAAAATTTTGCCAAAGATCATTCAAAAGTGACTACAGAGTTATATTGACAGGAAACTGCTGAAAAGTCAAGCCTGATTCAGAAGGTTAGGGAACCAAGGACATACTGACCAAAAGCAGAGAAGATGTCTACGTTTTATTGACTATGCAAAGGCACTTGACTAGGTGAATCACCACAAATTATGGATAATACACCAAACAATGGGGACACCAGAACAGTTGTACTTATAAGGAATCTGTACATGGACCAGGAGGCAGTCATTCAAACAGAATAAGGAAACACTGCTTGGGTTAAAATCAGGAAAGATGTCCAACAGGCTGTATCATTTCACCATACCTCTTCAATCTCTGTAATATTTGTTGTTGTTGTTGTTAGGTGCCATCGAGTCAAGTCCAACTCATAGCAACCCTATGTACAGCAGATGGAGAAATACTTCTCGATTCTGTGCCAGGCACACGATCTTATTTATATTTAAGCCCATTGTTGCAGACACTGTGTCAATCCATCTGGTGGAGGGTTTTCCTTTTTTTCCTTGACCTGCCACTCTCCCAAACATGATGTCTTTCTCCAAGCACTGATCTCTCCTAGACTACATGTCCAAAATATGTATATTTTTAGGAAGGTGGTAAAACAAAGGATTGATGATCCCAGGAAAGATGTTAGCCAAGGAATAAGAATAAGAAGCAAAGTGAGCATTTAAAATCTAAAAACCTCACCAGACTAGGTTCAGTGGCTCACACTAGTAGTCCAAGCTATGTGGGAGACTGAGTTAAGAGGATCACTTGAGACCAGGAGTTAAGGGCTAGCCTCAGAAACACAGTAGGACCCCATCTCAAATAAAAAATAGATACATTATAAAATTAAAAAGTAAAAACTTTACCAGATTTTAAAAGAGAAAAAAAAGATAAAATACATATCCTCCCCAATTAAATTCATCAAATACTTGTTGAATATCAATTTTCTCCTAGCACATGTGGAAGGTTGAAGGAGACATCATTACAAATAACTACCTCCTTAAAACCAGTAGGCTTTGTTCATCTTACAAATATATCTGGAAACAATGCCATGTCTTATATACTATAGTAAGAAAAAAGGAAATGAGAAAACAAGTTCTACATTGTCTCTACATGCCTCAGGAAATATATAATCTTCCAGGAAAACATGAGGTACATTATTACATGTGGATAAATATAAAATATAACTTGTTTTATTTTTATTTTACGTGCATTTCTGGACAAGTAATGCATATACATGCTACCAAATTAGGAGAAATGGGTGTGTGGTAAAACATAACTCCTTCCTCTGTATTCAGAGCAACATTCAACCGAGAGGCAACTGATGTTCACTCTCTTCTTTTCTTTTCTTTTTTTGACTTATTACTCTTTAACCCACCAATATTTATAAACTTAAAAATAAATTTCTTGCCGGGTGCGGTGGCACACGCCTGTAATCCCAGCAGCTCAGGAGGCAGAGGCAGTAGGATCACAAGTGCAAGACCAGACGCAGTCTGCGTAATTTAGCAAGACCCTGTCTCAAAAAGTAAAAAAAATGGGCTAGGGGTGCAGCTCAGTGGTCCAGCACTTGCAGAACATGCAAGCACGAGGCCCTGGGTTCAACCCCCAGTACCACCAAAAAAAATAAAAATAAAAATAAAATAAATTTCTTTTTCACTTCTTCTGCACATTTTTTTGTTGGCTGACTTATCTTTTTTTCATTGTTTCTTTGTTTTGGATATTTATCCTTTGATTGCTGCCTATGTAACAACTTATTTCATATGAGTTGTCTTCACCTTTTTTGGTGTCTTTTAGTAATGAGATTTAAAGTTTGAAAAAAGAAATAAATAAAAATGGGGCTGGGGTGCAGCTTGGTAGTAGACACTTGCAATGTATGTGCAAGTCCCAAGGTTCAAAAGGGAAATGAAGGGGAGTGGAAGGGAGGGGAAGGGAGGGGAGGGAGGGAAGGGGAGAGCGGGGAGAGAGGAAAGAAGGAAGGAAGGGAGGGAGGGAGGGAGGGAGGGAAAAGAAGAGAAAAAAGAAAAGAAAAGAAAAGAAAAGAGAAGAAAAGAAAAGAAAAGAAAAGAGAAAAAGGCAGGCAGGAGGGAGGGAAGGAGGGAAGGAAGGAAGGAAGGAAAGAAGGAAGGAAGGAAGGAAGGAAGGAAGGAAGGAAGGAAGGGAGGGAGGGGAAGAGGGAGGGAGGGAGAGAAGGAGGGAGGGAGGGAGGGAGAGAACAAAGGCCAAGAAGGAAATGATTGGAATGAGAATTTAGCAATGTCTTTAAAGTTTTATTTTGTTAAAAAATAAAGATCTAAAATATATGACAAAATAGTAATACTGGACTGAATTTTCTATGACAGAATTGTCCTTTCTATTGTTTTTGTAGTTTTTAAATCTCTTTTTAAAAAATGGCACAAAAGTAGATTTAACCATAAAGTACATTGGTCAATCTGTGATTTAGGGATACAAATATCTTTAAAGATGTAAACAGCACTCAAGCTGATCTGAATAATCCTATAGTTTACAGATGAAGAAACTAAGGCCCAGAGAGGTTGAGTAAATGACTCTAAGTAACATAACAAGCTGTGAAGTTTGTTCTCAAAGGTTTAGGCTCTGTAACTTCTAAGATTGAGAGGAAAGACAAGAGACATCTGGTCAAACACAATGTAACTGAGTCAAGCTGAGAAAACAATTCTAATACTCTCCCTACTATCCCTCACCCTACCCCTAAGACACAGTTAGTATCTCTCTCCAATGCCCCACTCTCTTCTCTCTTTCTCTCAAGGACATAAAGGGAGTCTTGGAAGAGGACAAGAGGGAAGTACTGGAAGGGCAGAAGAAAAGAAAGCTTTTAAGATTGCTATGGTCTGAATATGTCCTTCCAAAATTCATGTTGAAACCTAACCCCTAATGAAGAGGTATTAAAAAGGGGCATCCTTAGTAGGTGATTAAGTCGGGAGGATTCCTCCCTCATGAATAAGCTTAGTCTCATAGAAGAGACTGAAGGTAGCTGCCTTGTCCCTTCCACCATGTCAAGGACACAGCAAGAAGGCGCCATCTTAGTAGCACGAAGCAGCTTCTCAGATGCTGACCTGCTGACATTGATTTTGGATTTCACAGCCTCCAGAACTGTCAGCAATAAACTTCTATTGTTTAGAAATTACCCAGCATAAGGTATTTTGTTACATTAGCAAAAATCAACTAAGATTTTTAATTCTCCTTTGCTATTCATTTTCTTTAAACAACAGAAATAAGAGTGTTACCTTGGTACTCAACTACAGTCCATTCTGGAAGGCTGGTCAAGTGCCGATCAGTTCAAGTTCTGAGCTCACTTTTTTCCCCATAAGAAATAACATAAATATACTTACTAGTTTTGGCCACATACTAAATGTCTAACTCTGACATGTGTATGCTACTCACATACTTAGCAGTAAGTTCTTTTTTAAATTCAATCATTGTTCTTATTGTTTTCTTCTTTCCTTCTCTTCTAGTGCTAGAAAATTTCTTGGGTGTGGTGATGATCACATCTTATACATATGTATGTATACATTAAAAAAAAAAAAGTCCTCAAGATTGTGAACACAACGCCAAAAAGGTCTTTATTCCTTGAAATCAACCTGCAAGTGCCCCTCTCCTCTTCGTTTCATCCAGAAGTGTCACAAGCAAGCATGGGGTCTCAAATAGGTTTTAGCATGGTGATCAAGTGCTCAACAAGTGGTTGAGCACCAAACGAGAATGTTCTCAAAAATATTGAGTGAGGATAGAAATGTTTGAGCATGGAGCAGTTCCAGGACCAAAGTACCACTGTGCCAGAAAAAATATACCTAAAATGAGCAAAATAAAGATCTACATAGCTAATACAAGGATAAAGGTAAGGACCATGAATTATTCATCTTAGTACCTTCGATAACTTGCAACATAATACATATTCAAATATATAATAAACTAGCGTACTACTGGATAGATGATACAAGGTGTCTTTACCAAACTGAAAACTTCCATTGTTGTTAAAGTAAAATTTCTATTGTAAAAAAGGATGCAAGGAATTAGGGGGAAATGTTTTTAATATAGAAGACTAATAGAAGACTAAAGTAAAGTCAGGCTCATACTTTAAGAGAGGTCCCATGTGTGGCAGACAAAACTGTGCAGTTTAGGGGTCACATTAATGAGCTCTGGAGAAAAGATGCTGAGGCTGAAAGCATAGTCCCACTACTATCTAACTGTGAACTTGGAGCAAGTTATTTAACCTCTCTAAGCCTTTACATTCCCCACTATAACACTGAGATGACCAACCATAAACTTTACATGTTGTTGTTGTTAGGTGCTGATGAGTCGGTATCTGACTCATAGCGACCCTCATAGGGTTTTTTCAATGGCTGGCTGTTTCGAGATTGCCTTGGGAGTGGATTGCCAGGCCCTTCTCCCATTTTTGTGGTGCTGGGAATTGAACTCGGGACCTCAGAGACAGCAGCGCAGCACTCTACCCACTGAGCTAAATCCCAGCAAAACCTTACATAGGTTTCTATAAATATTAAATGAGACAATCCATTCAAAACATTTCACACAGTTCAGCAAACATTAGTTATTAGTATATATCATGTCAATAAAGTATTTTCATTGTGAAAAGCAACAAAATAACTGACTTAAAATTATAGGGTGCTGGGTGTTTTAAAAGATTACACTGGCTTTTATTAGCATCTTTGTTGAAGAATGATCTGTTTTACGAATCATGGATGTTTTTTAACTAGATGAAATAAAATAATGAACTATATTTTAAATCATTCTCTTTCTCAGCATAAAAGTTTATTGCTCAAATTCCCTTATTTTGAAAGATCTACCTAGAACTCTCATTTTTCCTCAAATAAAACATCCTATAGCTAGAGCTAATAGTCAAAATATTTAATGTCTATTCAGAACAGACATAAACCAGTACACATAACCAGTGAGTAGACACTGATAGAACAACATTCCTGCTTATCCTTAGGTCAAGAAATATTTTTTGTAATGGAAAGGGCAACTCTCTCCTAGGTGGTGGTGGTGGCAGCTTAAGTGCAAAATTACAACAAACTGGCATACGAACTTGGTAAAACACAAAAGTATATTCATTGTGCCATGCCACAAACAATAGCATAACTATTTTCATTCCCCACATCAAGAGAGCTCTCCACTCATCTCCCTGTCTCACCTCCAGGTCACAGCTGTATTCAGTGCCATCTAGGAGGGTCACTTTACACTGGACAGTTTTGGTCTTCCTGGTAGCTTTTAGAGAGGCCTTCTCTACTTTCACCTCATTGGTCTGTACTTCCTTGGTCTCCCTTTTTGCTTCTTCTTCTGATTTTTCTTCCTGTATTTCCTTAACCTTCTCCTCTTCTCTCTCCTTCCTTACTTCTTCAGCAGGCTGCAGAGGAAAAAAATTAAGCTCATGCTAAAGTTAAGCAATTTGTAGAAGATAACATATTAAAATGAAAACCTTCTTTCCCCTAGTGCTGGGGATCAAACCCGGAGCCTCTCACATGCTATGCCAGTGCTCTACCACTACGCCATATCCTCAGCCCACAAGAAAAATTTTTAATAAATGTTGTGATCATTTCCAAGTCTGGGGCCAGAGGCCCACTGTGAAACTTAGTATCTCAGAATAAAAAATAAAAAAGGGACTTAGGTGTAGCTCAGTGGTGGAACAACCTTGTTTCAATCGCCCAGTAACACAAAAAAATTATGATCATTGTTATAACCATCATAAACCTAAAATCACGAGTTGAAAATTCTACTAGAAAGGATATTCTCCCTCATCCTCCTTTTATCGTCAATCTTCTAATTTTGCCCAGTTGATGATTTGAGCATTAAATGAATTAAAGAAATTACACCCCAGCAACTATAACTTAAGTGGCATCCAAATAATAGAATTTAAATTAAAATCTCATACATGGCAAAACCTAGGCTTCGTTAGGCACCCAAAATGCACATACATGATCTATTATATACTACCCAGTGAGTACTTAAATAAATCAAAGAAGCATAAAAGAGCACCCTGTTTAAAAGGAAAGGTTGCAGAAGTCTGGGAAAATCTGTTTAACCTCAGTTAGAATCCACAGGAACTTTCAATAATTTTTTATTCATTACATATAATGCATCTTTTGCTTTATAATTATTATTATTATTATTTGTGTGTGTGTGTGTGTGGTACTAGGGATTGAACCCAGAGCTTCACGTTTGCATGCTCTCCAAGTGCTGGACCACTGAGTTGCACCCTCAGCCCGTTTTTTTTTTTGTTTGTTTGTTTACTTTTTGAGACAGGGTCTTGCCAAGTTATGCAGACTGCCTGCCTCAGGTCTCGAAATTGCAATCCTCCTGCCTCCACCTCCCAAGCCACTGGGATTACGTGCGTGCGTGCGTGCGTGCGCCACCACATCCGGCACCTATTTTGAAAATTCTTTGAAAAGGAATGACAAGAGAAAGCTGAGGCAGACCAATCTGAGACCAACATTCCAGATCTATTAAAGAAATCTGGAAAATATCTAAATCAAACTTCCTCTTATGTGGTTATGTTCTCATTCCCATTCACTCGCAACACACCTGAGTCTCAGCACTGCTCACGGAAGGCTTTTCTTCATTGACTTCTACTTTAACCTCCTGCAGTTTCCTCTGAGCCATTTCTTCAGCATCACCCTTGGCCCGTCTCTCTTCTTCCAGAAGAGAATCTTCTTTATCTAAAATCTGTTCTTCCACAACAGCTTGGGTAGACTCTTTTTTATCTCCTCCATCTTTAGCCACTACCAAGGTATAGGACTTCTGTTTCTTAAGCCATGGGGGTATAAATCGAGAAATACCCCTGCTCTCAGATGGGTCTTTTTCTCTCTTCCGGCGGCGCGGACTACTTTGGCTTTCAGCTGCAGGCGATGGCTGGGAACCTTTCTCCTGTTCTGGCTCAGATGACTGATTCTGCTGATTTTCTGCTACTTCTTTAGCTTTTTCCTTGGTTGCATCTGCTCCCAACTGGTCAGAGTCTTTCTTCACTTCAGATGCAGAGCCAACTTCAGTAGTCATGGTCACAGTTTATACTGTTAACAAAACAAAATCACAAAATAATATTTTACAAACTCTCCCAGTTTTAGTCTGTTGGTAAGGTGAAGGGAAGGGTGAAATGAGAAATGTCAGAGGTGAAAGGGACAAAGCACACATTAAGAAGGTTCATAAGCACAAGAAAAAAATAGAAACCATTCTCTGTCAGAATTCTCTATCAGAATCATGGAATCAAAACTATCAGCATCACAATAGCATTAACTGATTCTCTAGAGCTAAAACTCCAAACTAAAACTCTTGAGTCCAAGACTCAAGAAAAAGTGACTACTTTTATTTGGTTTCAACTAGTGATAATCAATAACTGATCTAAAAAGTCCAATTTTTATGGAAAATTCTTTTTCTCTACGCTTGGTAGCCTTTATTCTGTAAGATAGAAATGTCAACAATATTAGAAAGTACTGAGACCCATTTCAGTGCAATTCACAAATTAAAACCAAAATCTACAAAATTGCTAGGTATTATAAAAACAAATTTTAAAAGTTGGGTGCTTAATAGCAAGAAAATTAAATCTGCAACAAAACTGTTTTGCTTTCCAATATTAAATCCTATAATTCACTATCACTATTTAGGGAGAAGGACCCGGCAACCCACTCCCACAAATCAATCTGCCATTGAAAACCCTCTGAACAGCAGAGAAGCACTGACAATAGTGTTTCCCCTGTTCTACATAGGATCGCTATAAGTCAGATACTGACATGATGGCACCTAACAACAACAATCACTATTTCAGTACAAACTTACTCTTGTGGGAAAGGTATTCAAATCACAATCAAAACCTCAAACCATCTTACCTAATCTCACAAACATTTTTCTTTGTGTATATAAATGTAAGAAAAATATCTAAAGGCCCTAATCCAAATGAAATGAAGATACTTTGGACAGAAAAAAAAAACCACATCTAATGATTGATCTAGCCTGCAGCTGTAGCACTGTGGCATCCAATCCTGTCAGATCTTAGAAGCTAAGCAGGGTTGGGGCTGGTCAGTACTTCGATGGGAGACCGGCTGGGAACACTAGGTGCTATAGGCTTAAGAGAAGGACCTGGCAATCCACTGGGGGAAAAAAAAAATCTGCCAATGAAAACCCTATGAATAGCAGAGAAACACTGACAATACTATTTCACCTGTGTTGTATGTTGTTGTTGTTGTTGTTGTTGTGTGCCATCGAGTCGGTATCCGACTCATAGCGACCCTCATAGGGTTTTCAATGGCTGGCTGTTTCGGAATTGCCTTGGGAGTGGATTGCCAGGTCCTTCTCCCATTTTTGTGGTGCTGGGAATTGAACTCGGGGTCTCAGAGACTGCAGCGCAGTGCTCTACCAACTGAGCTAAATCCCAGCCCATCGTAGGGTAGCTATAAGTTGGACACCTCACAACCACAACAATGACCGATCTTATCAGACTAATGAAAATAAATTTTAAATTAAATATAAAAATGAGACTGGTTGTCTAAATTTTACACAAGCAAATAAGAATTTTTCAAATGTGGCAGACCAAGGACACAGAGGAGCACAGACAGAGGCCATGGAGACAGTAGATCAAACTCGTCCTCTTCTGTCTCCCTAATGATATGCTTAGGGATAGGTGTTCAGAGAGCTGGCACCCTGGCTGATAGATAATTTGCAGCTATCTTCTAAGGGGGCACCAACTTGAATAGGTTTTACAAAGAAACACTAAAGCACAACTGTTTTAAAGCATATGTGAGATATAATTCATACACCCTAAAATTCACCCTTTTAAAGTGCACAATTAGTGGTTTTGAGTAAACTGACAAGAATGCACAAGCATTCTACAACATTTTCATCATTCCAAGAAGAAATCCTGTTCCATTTAGTAGTAACTCTCCAATCCTTCCTCTCCCTAGCTCCTACCGATCAATAATTTACCTTCAGTTTGTATGGATTTGCCTATTTTGGACACTTTTTTTTGGGGGGGGGCCATACTTAGGGGTTGAACCCAGTGCCTTGCACATACTTTGTAAGTGCTCTATCACTGGCCTGCACCTCCAGCCATTTTTAATTTTTTATCTTGAGGCAGGGTCTTGCTAAGTTACACAGGTTGCCTCTGGCCTCGAAACTGTGATCCTCCTGCCACTGCCACCTGAGTCACTGGGATTGCAGGTCTGAGCCCTGCACCCATCTATGAACACTTTAAATAAGTGGAATTATACCAACACATGACATTTTTATTTCACATAATGTTTTCACAGTTCATCCATGTTGTACCCATGTAACAGTGCTGTATTTGTTTTTTGAACTACTAGTCACATCTTCTGAAAATCATCCAATACAGGTCTATTATCCAGAATATAGACTGCAGCCATAGGCCTGTGGCATCTGATACCATCAGATCTCAGAAGCTAAGCAGGGTCAGGCCTGGTTAGTATGTAGATGGGAGACCACCTGGGAACACGAGGTGCTACAGGATTGGGAGAAGGACCCCCCCCCCAGCAACTCACCTCCCCAAAAAGAAATCAATCCACCACTGAAAACCCTATGAATAGCAGAAGCACTAACAATACTATTTCTCCTGTCATACAGGGTCACTATGAGTCAGACATCAACTCAACAGCACCTAGCAGCAACAATATCCAGAATATATAAAGAACTCTTACAACTCAACAATTTTTAAAAAATCATAAGATGCAATCTTAAAATTTGATAAAGGTTTTGAGTAGGCATTTCTCCAAAAAAGAAATACAAAAAGTACATGGAAAGATGCTCAACCTTATTATCATTAGGGAAATGCAAAGCAAAAACAACTATGAGACACTACTTCACATCCACTAGGATAGCTACAATAAAAAAGACAGACAGTAATAAGTATCAGTAAGGATGCAGAATATTTGGAATTCACAATATTGCATATAAGAATGTAAAATGGCACAGTCACTTTGGAAAACAATTTGGCAATTTCTGAACATTTAAAGACAGATTTACCATAAGACCCAGCAATTCTACATTGAGGTATATATCCAAGAGAATTCATAACAGCATTATTCATAATACGCGCCACCCAAAAGGAAACACAAATGCTTACCAACTAATGAATGGTTATAACATGATATGTCCATACGGTAAAATGTTATTCAGTCATAAAAAAGAAATGAAGCATTGATACATGCTCCCAAAACCTTGAAGTTTGGAGGTTCTAGACAGATTTTAAAGGTAGTGAGAAGTTACTTTAAGTAGAGAAATAATGTAAACAATTCTCATTTCAGATAGCCAACTTAGCTAGAAAGTATGTTGTTGTTAGGTGCCATCGAGTTGGTATCCGATTCATAGCGACCCTCATAGGGTTTTCAATGGCTGACTGTTTCGGGATTGCCTTGGGAGTGGATTGCCTGGCCCTTCTCCCATTTTTGTGGTGCTGGGAATTGAACTTGGGACCTCAGAGACTGCAGCACAGTGCTCTACCAACTGAGCCAAATCCCAGCCAGGCTAGAAAGTATAGGGTAAAAGAAAAGACTGAAACAGAAAGATATCCAGAAGATTGTTACAATAATCCAGGCATGATTCTGTACTATGGCAAAAGCCGTAAAGAATTAAAGAATAAGAAATGAATCTCATGGTAAAGATATAGACTGGAAATGATTTGGAGTCTAGACTGAATATAGAAAGTCAAAAAGAAGAAAGTCCCAGTTATGGGATACTGGGAGGATGGTACAACTACTCATGAAAATAGGATATCAGGAAAAATGGGTCTGCCAAGGCATTTAACCTGATTTTGAATTTACTGTGATTGAGAAGTTTGTGGAAATGTCTAACTGGCAACCAGAAGGAGGCTGGATATGCACTGGAGATACTACTTTGGAGCTGTGGTCATATGGATGGATCAATGCAAGTACAGGTAATACTGACATCACCTAGAGAAACAGTATAGCTTAATCTTAAATGATCCTGAAAAGAACACTTATCACCAGTAACATGTAAGGAACAGGCAGAAGAAAAGATATGAAGGCCAGAAAAAAAACAGTGAGACAGGAAGATGAGGGGACAGTAATATCCTTGAGAGTAATTCTACAAGTGGGAATGATTAACTATCAACCACACGTCCAATGATACTTCTTATTCTTCTTCTTGTTGTTAGGTGCCATCGAGTCAGTATCCTACTCATAGTGACACTACATACAACAGGCGAAACACTATTGTCAGTGCTTCTCTGCTGCTCATAGGGTTTCCAATGGCTGATTGCTTTTTCGGGAATGGGTTGTCAGGTCGTCTCCCAAGCCTATAGCACCTTGTGTTCCCAGGTGGTCTCCCATCCAAGTACTAACCAGGCCCAACCCTGCTTAGCTTCCACGATCTGACAGGATCAGATGCCATAGGCCTATGGCTGCAGGCTCTTCTTATTCTTAGGCATTTAAAATTCAAAATCATGCCTTCCAACAAGACCCAAGGACACTTAAACTGGCTCCATATTGTACATAAAACCTATTTTCCTTCTTTACCATATCATTTTCCATGTACTACTTAAGTAGAGAATATTGGTTATATTAGCCATGAAACAACCAAATTTGATTTCTAGCACATACTCTCTAATTACATTCTGAGAGCTGAGTAAATCTCCTGGTGAAGTTAAAATAAAAATGTCCCACACTTCTCTAAACTAACCAAAATAAATTGGCAGCTCTCTAAATATTCTGGCTGTGAGAAATAGCCTGGGAACCAATCAACTAAAGCTGATTTTTGGCCAAAATATTTTAGAAGCAATGAAACATATAACTAAAGTTTCCACTATTATGTTAAAAACATTAATAACTGTTTATACTTCATCACAGGAACTACTACTAATAGTTTATTGTGTCAGACACCAGGCATATAACTTCTCCTCAAAACATCCTACAAAGTAGGTATTATCTCTATTTTGCAAATTATAAATGGAATAAGTGATCTGTCCGAGACCCCAAAAAAACAACCACACAGCTGTGTACACACCTCCTAGTACATACTTCATAATGCAATCCCAATTTCATTATGCACGAATGATCTAATTAATTATAGAGCCCCTGATCTACTCCTCAGAGAAGATTCATGCCAGTTTGTCAAATTAACTATAGGGCAACATAAAGGCATTCTGTGGTCTATCAGAAGCCCTGTTCCTTCACCCCCATAAGAAATTTATAAATAAATTACCAGAGGAAATCCTATTTGAAATTACTACTTGGCCATGTAATCACAACTAAGCTGATGGAGAGAAGTTGAAAACAAAGTGCTATCACAGAAATAAAGAGCACAGATAAGGCATAGAGTTGAGCTTCACAAAGTCGTGCTCATCAATCTCCGCTGTCTTCACAACACTTATAAGAAGCTCAGAGCTGATCACTGTGACTCATCCGAATATAAATCATAAGACAAAAAACAATGGAAGTGGCTAATTAGACTAGGAATAGGAATATTCAACAATAAGGGTAGAAATAATTATATGTAAATAATCATATTCTTAAAATACTTTCAAGAGCTCAACATAGCTCAAAACCAAACACTATCTTCTTTGTTGATAAGATGGTTTGTTTCTTTCTTTCTTTCTTTTTTTTCTTTTTTTGGGTGAGGAGGAGGAGTGGGTAGTACTGCAAAGCTGAACTCAGGGCCTCATGCATACTTTGCAAGCTCCCTGCCACTGAGTTGCACCCATACCCCATTTCTTATTTTTTTAAATTGAGATAGGGTCTCACAAAGTTACGTAGGCTGCCTCTGGCCTCGAAACTGCAATCCTCCTACTTCTGCCTCTCAAGTCACTGGGATTACAGGCATGTGCCACCACACCCAGCTCTGATAAAATGGTTTCTTGAACAAATTACCACCATCAAGGAGAATATGATTATAGGACATCCCTTTACCATAATTATCATGCCTGTAGGTTTCAGGGGGCTGGGGTTTAGCTCAGTTGGTGGAGTGCTACTCTGTACTCTCTGAGGCCCTGGGTTTGATCCCCAGCACCACAAAAATGAGAGGATCTGGCTGCCCACTCTCAAAACAATCAGCTATTTAAAACCCTATGAGCAACAGAGAAGCACTGACATAGTGCCAGGCATGAGAGTGTCAGAGAGTGTTTCCTTCTCTTGTACATAGGGTCTTTATGAGTCAGACCACACTCAATGACACCTAACCACAACAACATAGGTCTCAGGATTTCAGATGTGCATATGCCTTTAACTCTACTGCCCAGGAAAATGGAAACTGTAATATGCAGTGAAATACACACACTTCCACTAAAATGAAAGCCCCATGAGAGTTGGGATCTTTCTTTCATTTACTGCTAAGTTTCTAGCATCTAGACTGACACATAAAAGGTGGACAATAAGCATTTGCTGAATGATAATGTCTTAATTATCTAGTTAAATATCCTCATTTTATCAGCAAAGAAGCTGAGACTCAAAAAGCTAGATATGCCTAAGATAACAAAGTTAGATAGCCAAAGCCAAAACCAGAACTAACGTTTCTCAAACTGTAGCAATGCTTGTGGCACTAATATTAACTACAATTACCCAAAATCCATCATTAGTATAATTATATAACATACTAAGGAAAAACCTTTCTATTTATCATCAACCAAAAACAACACTGCTGTGAACAGCCAGCCCATTAGACAAGCATGTGGTTTTGACACAATTACCATGCTGGCAGGCTCTGTCTGGGTTGATGAAGTACTCATTATTGTGACAGCTCCATGAGAAAGCATGCATCATTTAACGTGCAACCAAGCAGAAAACTGTAATCACCAGAAGACCAGTACTGTTTAGGAAAAGACCTGTATATATAAAATTATCCTTTACTTTCTTCTTCCTTTTTTTTTTTTTTTTTTTTTTTTTTTTTTTTTTTTTTTTTTTTTTTTTTTTTTTTTTTTTTTTTTTTTTTTTTTTTTTTTGGTTGTTGTTGTTGTTGTCATTGTTTTGTTGTTTTTTGTGACAGGGTCTTGCTACATAGTCCCAAGTTGACCCAGAACTTGTTGTGTAGTCCAGGCTGGCCTTGACCTTGCAGCCATGGTCCTGTCTCAGCCTCCTCAGTGCTAGGATTATAGGTGTGCACCACCATGCCCAGCTCTTTTCTTATGATACAAAAAAAAAAAAAAATTTAGAAAAAGAGCTAAATTCCAAGGTGCTGTCCTTGTCACTAGCCTAAACTGCCTGCCACATAACACAACTCTGCATAAAACACCAGGCCTTAATCAGAAAACTACAGCAAGCAGAGCAAAACAGACACATACACAACCGTACACACAAAGCTTCAAGTAAGAAGTGCATGCTGTTAGGTGCAGATGTTTCCTTAAAACCTTGAGAGAACTCGAGCTACTCTGCAAGCCCTTCTGGCTCACAGAATCCCTGAGCAAGGAACAGGATGGGTGAGACTGCCAACTGAGTGGCTTCCATCCTCTGCTGAGATCACAAGCAATGTGAGGGCTTTAATTTCTCCCAACAGAACTCAAGGCATAAGTTAAGGACCCAAGATTTACAAAAGGGAAAGTATACATTTCTAAACTTTGAAAATGGTGGCATGGGGATAAAAGGAGGCTTTTGCTTGAACTTTGAGAAAGCCAGAAAATTATACAGCATATACCCTATAAACCTAAACAATATTGACAATGTGTGGACAGTTCTGATTCAGCTGTTTTCTTGATCTGACAAAACCACTTTTCATCTGCTGCTGTGGTGACTGGGTAGAGGATATTAGAGTATCTTGCTGATACAATCACTTGCTTACGTTCATCTTCCCAAACATCCTATATCCTAAGGGAATATTCCTCTAACACTCTATTATCTTCCATTAAAATATCAACTGTGAGAAGAACAATATAGCAACCAAAATATAGGAATGATTCAGTAACTACCTAACTCTACTTAAGAAATAATGGAGTAATGCTTCTTAAATTCATCCCATTTAAAAGGAGGAAAGGTAAGGGGCGAGAACATCTGGAGAGGGAGAAGGAATAACAGAAACAGCTAAAAGGGCTGGGTGTGTAGCTCAGTGGGAGAGTATGCTTAGCATGTATGAAGCCCTGGTTCAATCTTCAGTACAATAAAGATAGGAAGAGAGGGAGGGAGTTACAGAGGGAAAAGGAGAAAAGGAAGGAAGGAAGGAAGGAAGGAAGGAAGGAAGGAGAGAAGGGAGGGAAGGAAAGAAGGCAGGCAGGCAGGCAGGCAGGGCTGGCAAGTAAGCCTTTCCCTTGTAATTTTATTCTTCTTAAGTATCAGTCTAGAAAAAGCTACACTCTTTGCTCAAATAAGTGCAAATACATTCCAAAGAAACTATTTGTCCAATTTATATAGTCTGTATTGTTGTTATGTGCTATCGAGTTGGGTCTGACTCATAGTTTCCAATGGCTAATTGTTTCAGGATTGTTTCAGGAGTGGGCTGCCAGGTCCTTCTCTTGTTTTTGTGGAGCTGGGAACTAGGCCCCAGGCCTCAGAAAGTGCAGAGTGGCACTCTCCCAACTGAGCTAAACAAGAGTCCATTTTCTATATGGTAAGGAAAAATAAATTTTGGGGGTTTCTTAATAATCTATTGCTGCCCATCAATAATACAATGTTTCCCATCCTATCTATAACATATTATACAATACTTGTTCATTTTTAAAGGGAGATAAAAGACTTGTAAGAAAGACTACTTCGATAAAGATGCATACTAACATCTGGTTGAAATTAAGTTCACACATTCAAAGGATATGAACTGCATCCCCTGGCTAGTTCAAGTCCAGGCAAGATCAAGTTTCATTTAGAACAAATATTTCTTCTGGTCTTTCTCTATTTTAATAGAATCTATATATTGTTCAGCTGCTCTCCTCCCCTGCCTCCACATGTGTAGCACAGCCTGGCTCCAAGATGGGCTGCAATGGTAGATTCTGTTGGTCTAGGGTAACCATGGAGTCTCCCTATCCTTGCCAAGAAGATAAGCAAAAAAAAAAAAAAAAATCTGTGGGTGGGCTTCTAGGAAAGGATTTCTCCCTCTAAAACGGGCTATAAGAAGCAGGCCCCTTCAATTGGCGCTGAACATTGTATACAACGTTGTATACAAACCCCCTAGAAATGCTAGTACCAGCAGAATGAAAGCCTAAGGATCCACTGACACACAGTAGAGAGCACTGGCAAGAGTCACAGAAAAGAGGACCCCTGATCATGCCACATGTGATCCTTCATGCTGGAGCTTCTGTGACGAGATAACATGCCCTCCTATGGTTGAAACAGTTCAGCTAAAGGTTTCGGTTACTTGCAGCCAAAAGGATCCGTAATTTCTGAAGAGAGTATGAGAAAATAAGACTTTAGTAACTGGGAGCCTATGTAGCTTTCAGGTAATTATTTATTATTCCCTACTGCATTTTATAGTCTGCAGCCATACCACTGTGGTGTATGATCCCTTCAGATCTCGGAAGCTAAACAGGGTTAGTTAGTACTTGGATGGAAGACTGCCTGGGAATACCAGGTGCTATAGGCTTGGGAGAAGGACCTGGCAACCCATTCCCGAAAAAGCAATCAGCCATTGGAAACCCTATGAATAGCAGAGAAGCACTGACAATAGTGTTTCACCTGTTGTACAGAGGGTCATAGGGTAGCTATGAGTCAGATACCAACTCAACAGCACAACTGCATTTTATGACCTTCATAGCTAAGAGCCATGTTTGTCAAAAATTTTCAGTTCTACCCACGTGCTTGATTTTTAAAAACCTAATACCTGAGACAATATTAATGATATGGACCATTAATTCTTTACTCTAACAATTTGAAACAAGAATAAAACAAAAAATAATCTTAAGAGTTCAAAGTATAAGATTTCCTTTCTTATGTATTACAAAGGGGTTTATGAAAATCAGGCATAACATTCAATAATATCTAATCCCATTAACAATCAAGATAAATGCTGAAAATCATTTGTTGAAAAAAGTCTCTGGTGGTCTCATTAAGGATTAGGTTAAAACAGAAATCGGTGTCAGAAAAGCCTTTCTCCACAAGCAACTAGGGCCATGCCAGCAAGTAGGAGCTACACAACCAGAGACTGCACATACATCTTCAAGGATCCAATACTGGATATCATTATCCCCCATACATAATGCACACAATCTTTCTAATACTACAGTGCTGGGCAATCCAATAAGACATACTAGTAGAGATATGAAAGACATCCAAATCCCTGCTGACTCTTCATCAATCACTTATACACATGGAGTTGTGTGGTCAGAAATATTAGCAAACTGTATTTGCTCAAATTCCTTCTCTTGGGTGCAGTTCCAACTTTGTGTAACAGCCAAAGGTGGAGCTACATTGTTTCTGTGAGAAGTTATCTAAGCACAATGGCTTGAAGATTGAGTCTGGGAACCAAAAAGAACAGCATTAGAACTCCTGCTCTGCTTCCTATTAGCCATGTAACCATGGACAAGTTATTTAGCCTTCCCGGGTTTTAGTTTCCTCTTAAGCAAACAGGGACATAATATGTATTTATTGAGTGGCAATGAGGATTAAATTAGATGCTACATATCAAACAACTGGTACATAACTGATAATAAATGGTAGTCCATGGTCATCAAATAAAGGGATTATATCTGTTCATGAAAAGTAATAGTAATACAACAAAATGATAATATCAGCTATTTGTTGAACACTGTTCTAAAAACTCTGGAGGTAACAATTCTCCTTCTTAATTGTATGTTATAGAGTCACAGCTACCATCTAGTTGAACCCAAATAATTTGATCAAAAAAACAAACAAAACAATCCTGGTTATAAAACTGGCTCAACATCAAAACTCCAAGATAAATTTCATTTTTCAATTGGCTTGGCTGAATTAAATTATCCAATGGGGGCAAAGTGGCAGAAGGATGAGCACAGAATAAAGAGAAAAAGAAACACACGCAACAGAAAAATATATGAAAAGATGTTCACTGTGTTCACTGTAGTAAAAGCACATGCTTATACTATTAAAAGCATGTTGGCACATGCTTACAACCTAGCACTTGGGAGGTTGAGGCAGAAGAATCACAAGTTTGAGGCCAGAATGAGCCACATTGTGAATTCTAAGCAACAATTAATTTAGTTAAAACTTCAGAATTGTTGTTGTTAGGTGCCGTCGAGTCGGTATCCAACTCATAGCGACCCTCATAGGGTTTTCAATGGCTGAGTGCTTCGGGATTGTCTTGGGAGTAGATTGCCAGGCCCTTCTCCCATTTTTGTGGTGCTGGGAATTGAACTCGGGTCCTCAGAGACTGCAGCACAGCGCTCTACCCACTGAGCTAAATCACAGCCCAAAACTTCAGAATGGAGATATCCAAAAGTTTAGTCATGTAATCACTGAGCAAGGCTATCAGAGCAAAAGCATTCTCAACCATTGCTGTTGAGAGAATAAACTGGACCAGATTCCACAGAAGTCAATTTCCCAACAGCTATCAAAATTGCAAATGTGTGTGTACTTTTAACCAGTAGACCTACTTGTGGTAATGGATCCTACAGGTAAATTTCCACATATGCAAAAAGATTCTGTAAAAGGTGGTTTACTAAAACATAAGAGCAAAGGATCAACATGAAATTATATCACTTTTATACAACATATAGCTATGAGAGAAAAATATGAGAAAGGTTCCTGAACTAGTTAGGGACATAACACCACAGTATACTGTTTAGTACAAAATGACAGACTGAGGAGGTATATATGATATGCTAACTTTTAGGTTGAAAACAAAGTGCATACAATATATAAATAAATGAATACACATATATTTGCTTGTATAAGTGTAAAGAAACTAGAGAAGGATGGTGATTATGCAAAATTGTAGGTGTCATCAAGTAGATAAGATACTAGGTACAGATGTGGGAGACAAAGTTTTCACTGAGCCAAAGGTTTCATAAACAGAAGTACTTCAGTACTTTATGAAAAGAACAACATGTATGCATTGATTAAAACTAACATGGATGGTCTGCTTCCTTGGACACCATCCAAATGTCACAAAACTACTACAAGCAAGTGCCACCACAAGTGTCACCTTACCCAGTCACACAGCTCTATCCACACAAATGAACAGTATCAGCAAAGAAACATTCAATCTATGCCAGCTCTGCAGTAGCATTAAGATGGCGTAAGATAAAAATGATTGCCTGGCATATGAACTTTAAAACTGTCTGCATCCTCAAAAAAAACTGACTTCTGCTAGCCTCCAATTCAACATACTACTCAAAAAAAAAAAAAAAAAAAAAAAAGTACCCTCATATAGATTGCTCTCCTAAGTAACATACCCTGTGTGTCTGTTAGTTTGCCATACTATGGGGGTTTGCATGTGATACTGAAAGCTATGCCACCAGTATTACAAATACCAGCAGGGTCACACATGGTGGACAGGTTTCAGCTGAGCTTCCAGACTAAGACAGACTATGGAGAAGGACATAGCTAACCCACTTCCAAAACAATTAGCAATTGAAAACCCTACGAAGAGCAGAGAAACACTGACAGATATAGGGCCGAAAATGAGCTCTCCAGGTTAGAAGGCACTCAAAAATGGCTGGGGAAGAGTTGCCTCCTCAAAGTAGAGTAGATCTCAATGACAGGAATGGAGTAAAGCCCCAAAGACGTTCATTTGCTGATGCGGCACAACTCAAAATGAAAAGGAACAACTGTAAGTATCCATTAATAAGTGGAAAGTGGAATGTATGCAGTAATGAATCTAGGAAAATTAGAAATCATCAAAAGGGAAATGGAGCACATAAACAGACATTCTAGGCATCAGTGAGCTAAAATGGACTGGCATGGGCCATTTTGAAAGAGATAATCATATGGCTAACTATGCTGAGAATGACAAAGAGAAATGAGGGTGCATTCATCATCAAAAAAGACATCTCAAGATCTGTCCTAAAGTACAGTGCAATCAGAGATAGAATACTATCCATATGCCTACAAGGAAAGCCAATTAATGCCTATTATTCAAATATACACACCCACCACTAAAGCTACAAATGAAGATACAGAAGATTTTTACCAGCTCCTACAACCTGAAATAGAATATGCAATCAAGATGTATTAATAATTACTGGTGACTGGAATGCAAAAGTTGGAAACAAAGAAGGCTCGCTAATTGGAAAATCAGCCTTTGGTGACAGAAAGGATGCTGGAGATAGCATGAAAGAATTTTGTCAGATTAATGACGTTTTCATAATAAATGACATGTTTTTCCCACATAAATGGCAACTATATAGATGAAACTTACCACATGGAACATACAGGAATCAAATTGGCTACATTTGTGGAAAGAGATGATGGAAAAGCTCAATAATAAAAGTCAGAACAAGACTAGTGCTCATTGTGGATCAGACCATCAATAGCTCATATGCAGGTTCAAACTGAAACTGAAGAAAATTAGAACAAGCGTATGAGAGCCAAGGTACGACCTTGAGCATATCCCACCTGAGTTTAGAGATTCCCTCAAGAACAGGCTTGATGCATTAGACACTCATCATAAAAGACCAGAAGAGTTATGGCATGACATCAAAACACATCATTCAAGAGGAAAGCAAAAGGTTGTTTAAAAGACAGGAAAAAAAGAAAAGACCAAATATATGTCAAAAGTGACTCAAACTTGCCCTTGAATGACAAGCAATTAAAGTAAGAGGAACGCATGATGAAGTTAAAAAACAAACAAAAAATTCCAAAGGGCAACTCAAGAAGACAAAATCAAGTATTATAATGACATGTGCAAAGTGCTGGAGATAGAAAACCAAAAGGCAAGAACGTGCTCTGTTTTACTCAAGCTTGAAGAATAAATCTAAGCCACCAGTGGCAATAGTGAAAGATTCTACAGGGAAATATTAAACAACACAGGAAACATTGCAAGAAGATAGGAGAAATATACAGTCACTATACCAAAAAGAACTGGTGGATGACCAACCATTTCAAGAGGTTGCATATGATAAGGAACCAATGGTACTGAAGGGACAAAGTAGGAAGCTGCCTTCAAGGAAGTGGCAAAACACAAGCCTCCAAGAATTGATGGAATACCAATAGAGATGTTTTGATAAACAGATGCAGAACTAGAGGTGCTCACTTGTTTATGCCAGGAGATTTGGAAAAGAGCTACCTGGTCAACTGACTGCTGGAAGAGATCCATTTTGTACCTATTCCCAAGAAAGAAGATCCAATCAATTGCAGAAATTATCAAATGATATCATTTACATCACACATAGGTAAGAGTTTTCTAAAGATCAATCAAAAGCAACTACAGCAGTATATAGGCAGGAAACTACAGGAAAATCAAAGCCAGATTCAGAACAGGGCATGAAACCAGGGACATCTTTGCTGATATCAGATAGATATTAACCAAAAGCAGAGAATATCAGAAAGAGGTCTATCTATGTTTTATTGGCTATGCAAAGGCATTTGACCATGTAAATCATAATAAATTATGGATAACATTGCAAAGAACAGAAATATCAGAACACTTCACTGTACGCAGGGGGCATCTGTACATGGACCAGGAGGCGGTGGCTCAAACAAACAAGGAAACACTGCCTCGTTTAAAGTAGAGAAAGGTGTGTGTCAGGGCTGTATCCTTTCATTGTAACTGTTCAATCCTTATGCTGAGTAAATAATCTGAGAAGCTGGACTTTATGAAGAATGCCACATCTTCATTGGAAGAAGACTCATGAACAACCTGCATTATGCAGATGACACAACTCTCTTTGCTGAAAGTGAAGAGGATTTGAAACATTTATTAATGAAGATCAAAGAACACAATCTTCCATATGGATTGGACCTCAACATCAAGAAAACAAAAATCCTTACAACTGGGTCAGGTCACAGAAGTGGGGAAAAGATTGAGGTTGCACAAAATTTTGCTTTACTTGGTTCTACAATGAACACCCACGGAAGCAACATTAAGAAATCAAAAGACAAATTGCATTGGGAAAAGCTGTTGCAAAAGACCTCTTTAAAGTGTTGAAAAGTACAGATGTGATGTTGAAGACCAAGGTGCACCTAAATTATGCCATGGTATTTTCAGTCGCATCATATGGTTGTGAAAGCTGGACACTGAATGAGGGAGACAGGAGAAGAACTGATACTTTTGAATTATGGTGCTGGCGACAAATATTGAATATATCATTGACTGCCAAAAGAACCAACAGATCTGTCCTAAAAGAAGGGCAACCAGAGTGCTCCTTAGAAACAAAGACAGCTTGTTGTTGTTGTTAGGTGCCGTCGAGTCAGTATCCGACTCATAGTGACCCTCTGTACAACAGGGGAAACACTATTGTCAGTGCTTCTCTGCTGTTCATAGGGTTTTCAATGGCAGATTGATTTTTGGGAGGGGGTTGCCAGGTCCTTCTCCCAAGCCTACAGGTTCTGGTGTTCCCAGGCGGTCTCCCATCCAGGTACTAACCAGGCCTGACCCTGCTTAGCTTCCGAGATCTGACGGGATCGGATGCCACAGGGCTACGGCTGCAGGCAACAAAGACAGCTAGACTGCGTCTTATGTATATTGGACATGCTGTCAGGAGGGACCAATCCCTAGAGAAGTACATCATGTTTGGGAGAGTGGCAAGCCAATGAACCAAAGGAAGACCTCAACTAGATAGACTTACAGAGTTCCTAAAACAAAGGACTTAAACATAAAAAAGACTGTGTGCCTGGAAGAGAATTGTGGAGTGTTTCATTCTGTTGTGCAGAGTCACTATGAGTTAGACCCCACTTGACAGCACCTACAAACAATAACTTAAGTAATATAAGCTCAACACCTAAGCTTTCAGAGTAGTGCCATTTTTAAGAAGTATTATCAGTTGTTCATTTGAAAAAAATACATAGATCTCCTGACAAAACCTTGCTTGTTATTTTATCTTTTTGACCTCAGTATGGAGTTGAAACAAAAAGGTGTCCTTCTGTAACAATAATATTGGTGCCTATCACATAAGCCAGAAAGATTACTCCTATTATCCACTGGAAGAATGGGAACAGGTCACTTGGAAGTAAGAGTTCTCTGAAAGATAAGGAAATATTTTTAAAGAGAGGATGAGCCAGAATGGGAAAACTCTTACTAAATGTGTAAGTTGGTCACACACAATACCTCAATGCGTTTCAGAAGTTTCCTCTCTCTTTTACAGGGAAAAGGAGAAACAAACTATGACAAGCAAAAGATAACATCAGGGTTCCAGTCGACACCTCCTCCCCACCCCACATCTGCTTCTTTTCTCCCATGAAAAGGATGATATTTCTGTAAGATGAACAATTAAATGCTCCCAGTGGAATATCATGCATCCAATGGCTTCTTGATAAGTATCTTTTCTGAAATTCCTAGTATTGGAGGAGCATTTATTTGGACCACCATGAAATAATTGTTAATACAAAAGAAAAATAAACGAATGAGTGTTTTCTTCCAGTGACATCACATCAAGCTTAAACAGAGCAGTGCCAACACCAACAATCGCCCTTGATCATAACAGATATTAGGGAGTTTATTTTTTCTTAGCTCATCCCAGCTACTATACACATAAAACCTACACCCAGCCCCATCATAATACTCACACCTACTTAGTACCAAGTGGTAATCTACAACCAGTCTACTACCATTTCTGTGTAAATAAACTCTAAATTCTGTAGCCACAAAATAACAGCAGTGGTTCAGGAGGCTCTTCCAAATAAGCTAATGACAAATCCACCAAGGTTAACTGCACAGGATAAATGCACAGGCTGCAGACGCTGCATTTTAATAGGTCATAAGACAAAAGCTTGTCAAAATCAATCAACTCCTCACACTCTGACAAGTCTACCAAGCTGGAGCCTACACTGATCACATACTTTCAAATCCTCTTCTCTATAAGCTTTGGAACGCTGCAGTGGACAAATACCTAAAGCTTGTCAAAAAACATAATTCAGTTTTAAATTTTTGGTCATTAGCACTTTGCCATTTTAAATATTCATAGCACTACTGAAGATTATGCCAATGGAGAGTATACACTCTAAAAAAGTAAGATTATAAATAGAATGGTTTTTCCAATTCAGGCAAACATAATGCAAATGTTGACACCAGTCCACTGGTTGGTTGATCAGCAGAAGGTGCCACACAGTGTTAGAATCACGGACCTTCCAAGCCTGAGGTGATGAGGGCAACTTTCTCCAGGCAGGAAAAACTGTTAATTACAATGGAATTACAGACATGTCACTTGGAATGCTACAAAGCTTTTTTTTTTTTTTTTTTTTTTGGGGGGGGCACAGTTGTTTAGCTCAAAACTACTTAGTAAGTGCTTCAAATAACTATTGTTATGTGGTAGTGGCCCCAAGTTTTTGCTTTAGTTAAAGGTATCTTTGGAGGTAAAATTCTGGAAGTTCAACATTTGTAGAAGTGATCTGGCAGAAGAAAACAGCATTTAACTTTAAGAATCCACCAAAAAATTCAAACAAAACTCACATCAGGGTTTAAAATTTACCTTTCCAACTTGACTTTGTGATCCTGTTATGATGTTAAACTACAGGCCAACAATATATTATATACTCTGTACAGGACCACTACAAAAAAAAAAAAAGATGAGGGTAGGAAGATAACTGGCTATCCAGATCATCAGCATCTCCTCAACAGTTATCATTTATTCAGTCCCCATACCCAAGATGCCAAAATTTGGAAAGACAGTTCTTTGTTGGGACAACAAATCGAAAACTCAAACTTCCCAAGTATACATGCACTCTCCCCACAAAATACCAAAATTCAGCAGTATTCCTTGCAATGCCAACAATAAAGAGAGAATTACAGAGATCATCTGTTGGTTACATTGGTACATTCCATTTTGATAAGAAGTAGCAATGAAATGGTTTCATAAAGAATGATTATTAGATTGCTAGATTATATAAAGAAAACACATGAGAGACAGGTGCAATGCAGGAGTATTGTGAGTTTGAGGCCAGAGGCAACCAGCCTAATTTAATGAGACTCTATCTCCAAATAAAAATGTTAAAATGGACTGAGTGTGAGATCAGTGGTAGAGCACTTACAAAAGCATCAGTGAGGCCATGGGTTCAAATCCCCATTGTGGGGAGAGAGTGGACACATGAGGAAGATTTTTTTGTTGTTGCTGTTAAGTCTGAATGTCAGAATCTGGGCAACATGGTAAGTTTTCAGATTTCTTTAACGTAACAAGGTTAAATATTCAGTAATAAAATGTTAGTACCTATCGTTATTCAACAACAACAACGTCCTTATTCAAGGGGCTGGGGTTTAACTCAGCTGGTAGAGTGCCATGCTGCACTAAGGACCTGGGTTTGATCCCCAGCACAGCAAAAACGGGAGAAGGACGTGGCAATCCACTCCCAATGCAATCCTGAAGAAATCAGCCAGTGAAAACCCTATGAGGATCATTATGAGTCGAACTGGACTCCAGGGCAACTAACAACAATAAACCCTTATTCAAACAATGTTTACTTAGTGTGTGAAAGCATAAAAACAATATACAGGTCTTGAAAACTGTTAAATAGTAACTAATCAGCAGCTGCTCAAAATTGTGAATTTTACACAGCCCAGCATGGTGGCACACGCCTATAATCCCAGCGGCTCTGGAGGCAAAGGCAGGAGGATTGCAAGTTCGAGACCAGAGGCAGTCCACATAACTTAGTGAGACCTTGTCTCAAAAAGTTAAAATATGAGCTGAGAATGCAGCTCAGTGGTCCAGCACTTGCAGAGCATGCAGTGCAAGGCCCTGGGTTCAACCCCCAGTACCACGAAAAAACAAAAAAATTGTGAATTTTACCTCCGCTATAGTGTAACTTCTTTTAATTAAATTCGGTAGGGTTTAGAGTGAAAAACGAAGCATTTTATAAATTAACTTAATTGCAATGTATCATCCTTTAACATGCCAAAAATAATAACTATACATTAACACATATTTTACCATGTTCTAGGATATAACTTTCATTTAGTTTATCATACCATGACACTGAAAAAATAGATTGCAAAACAGTAGGACAAGTATATAAATAAACCAAATAGCTTCATTGTTCTCACAGGTGAAATGTGTAAAGGCTATTATGTTAAAGATAATCTGCAAAAAATCAACACTTGCCTAGAAAAATACAAACAAGTGGTCTAAAATTAAACTCTGGCCACTAAAAAAATACATAATATGTTTTTCATAGGGCTTGGTTCAAACAGAACATATTCCCTTAACAAACAGTAAACATAACCAGATTCCATGTACCCTCTATATTAGCATTTCCCAAAATTTCATTCCCCTGGATATTTAATCACACTTTCAATAGCAAGCTTCCTTCACAAGCAGAAACAAATAAGCATATACCACAAAACTCAACTGCTACAAGAGAACTATCCTAAAAACTCCCCCTGGAAATACATACGCAGCTTTTAAGCACATCAGGCCAGATGTCTTCTGTTTCCTGTCATTGGAAGACTGTGGAAAGCAGATAGAAATCCAGTGTCCAAAAGCTAATTGAGCAAAACCGGCCCCACCCCAGCTGGACCCTCCTGGAGAAGGGCATGCTCAGTAGAAAAGCCCAGCTTGGTTCCAAGTCACTCATTCCTGAGCTAGAAAATTCACAAGGGTCAAAGAAAAAAGCTTCCTGCTGCCTGTTCTAGCCACTAAGAGTCTTTCTACACAAAGACTGGTTTTAATAACTAATCTGTGATTCTGTAATTATAATTTTCATAATTCTACTGTTACTCAGAATTTTTCTCATTTAGTTTCTGTGGTAATAATTGTTGCTTTGCTTTGGGCATCCATCCCTCAACTTTGTTTTTATTTTCATTATTTTAATCCACCTTAACAGACAGACACCAAAAGTGTAAGTACTCAACATACAGTCAAATCACCTTTCTTTATAAACTACTACAAGCTGTAGTATACTACATTTTCAGATGTAGACAAACCATGCAGACACATAGACTGTTTTTCAATATATAAAAATGAAATATCCATCTTGATTCATTTGTACAAGAATGTCTATTCATATCATATACAAAAACAGATGCTTGTTTTAACCTAGACTGTATAGGTACCATGATACAAATACAAAGCTGATAGATCCATTTTATATTGTTAATTCTAAATACAGAAATGACTAAAATGAAGATAATCCTACATTCACCTATCATATAAATACAAAAACACATGGAAGAAAGAAAATGTAAAGTCACTAAAAGAAAATGTGTCAAGTCTAAGGTCAAGGCCAAAACAATCTGAGAAATAACAAATATTCTTTTCTTTAACTTTATAGTCCCAGCCTCCATCAATTTCCACAATTTAAATCCCAGAATTCTTTTCCAGTGTGCATATTTACATTAATAATCCATGACTGAGATAAATTATGGACCCACATGTGCACTTTTACTATTTCACCCTGCTACCATACTGCCCTCCTATTAATCAGTTCCTAATCAGTGAATAACTACCTGTTCATATTCACCTATAGCAAAGACTTAAAATAGGGATAAGAGACCTTCTCCAATCACAAAGCACTTCAAATATTTAAATAAACAAATAGTAGTGTTTCCTTTATAGGACTGAGTAAAAGTAACTTTCAGAAGCAACTCCAAAAAGATTTTACAAAATGAACAAATACAAAACTTTTATAAAAGTTATTCTATATAATGAAAGCAAACCTCACTATTCACCACAAAGTTTGCACTGGATCACAAAATGGCAATTCAGTGAATTTTTAAGTAGAGCCAATTTTAGTTAATTCAGAACATCTTCCTTTATTAAGACTTTTTGGTTGCTGTTTCGAGACAAGGTCTCTCTGTGTGGCCCAGGCTGGCCTCAAATTTGCATTGAATCCTCCTCCTGCCTCAGCCTCCCAAATGCTGGAATTACAGAAGTGTTGCCACCATGCCCAGCTTCTTTACACTTTTCTACGCTAAATGTTATTTTTAATAAATATTGGTAGTACCACTGCAATTTTGTTACAATGTACTGACTCAGAAAGAATATTGGCTCTGGACATTTTTCTGAAATATACTGCTCTGTGGAATCTGGAGGACTGAAAGCCACTGACCATAGCACTGGCTCCAGTGAATTAGACATTGGTAGGCTTCCAGGCTCATCTCACACATCACCCCTGTGCCTCCTGCCTTCTTCTCTTACTCCCATGCTACTATGGATTGAACTGAGTCTCCCTAAAATTTATATCCTGAACATAACTCCCTGTATGATGGTATGCGGAGATAGGAGCTTTGAGAGATAAATTCAGATGAGGCTATGAGAGTGGGGCCCAAATGACAGAGCCAATGCCCTCACAAGAAGAGACACTAGACAGCTTATGCAAATTCACTTGCTCCCTAACTCTTCCTCCCACTCTACCAAGATGACAGCCATCTACAAACCAGCAAGAGACCTCACCAGAAACTAGGCTGACACTTCCAATTTAGACTTCTAGTCTCCAGAACTGTGAGAAAATAAATTCTCACAGTTGTTTAAGCTACCCAGTCTATAGTGTTTTGTTATGAGTCTTCTTAACTACTGAACCCAATGCTATTGCTGAGGTCCTTGGGTGGCGTCAAAGTGAACATCCTATTCATATGACATCTGATTCTCTTTGTCCCCCAAGGGGGGAAAAGTTAAAAGAGTTAAGATACACAGTTACTATGTGTCTTAGTCATAACACAGTAAGTTTGGTGGCACCATGATTTGGAAATAGAAGCCAGTGAAATTAAATGAGTTCCCAAACTCATACACCCAATAAGTGATAGGGCCATAACTTCCATTAATTTGGTCTGCTTTCCCTCCTTCTGATATCCTTGTTTTTCAGAGAAGTAAATTGAACCCAGAGAGGGGAAATAACTTGTTTAAGTTTACTCAATGGGTTATTGGCAGAGAAAGATACAGATCAGGTCCAATGTCATTTAAATTATTCATTTCCTGTCAAGATTTTAAACCCATCTAAGTGTACAAAATACATAGGTTGAAAACACCCATAAATATCTCAATATGAAAATTGTTAATATAAATTTATATCTATTACATCTGTCTTCAGGAAAATAAAAATAGTCTTGTTTTGATATTGTACGTCATCATCATAAAACTGGAAAATAGAAGGCTTATTCTCAGAATGCTGTTTGTTTTAACTATTGTAGGGAATTGGTTGTTAGGGTGGGGAACATTTTCCTTTGTGTACATGAGTTTGCATAGAGTTTTATCTTAAACTCAGGATAACTTCTTGACTTCTTTAAATTGTCCTACCTCCTGCAAAAAATGAAATTAAATAGATATAAAGGACCTAATCATCTAATGAATTAACTCATAACCCGCAAACTATAAGGAACACAAATTTTGAGCAGAAAATAAGGTTATCAGTGTCACAGAAAAAGACTATGAATTCTTTCCAGAAGTTCCATCTCTTTTCAGTCAGCCTCCATTTAAGAAGTAATCATGTGTCCTACGAGGAAATAAAGAAAGTACAATTTTCTGGCATAATGCTAAAACCATGTAAAAAGTTCTCAGAAATGAACTTTTCCTTTTCTTATTTACAAGCAATCCAATCTTCCCATCTACCAATCATCATGCAAGACTATATTTCCTGAACAACATGAAGATTTACGAATCTTCAAATGGGTGAACTTAACCGATGTATAAAATTTTCTACAAGTCCACATTTCACAAGATCATTGCTATTGACATCTGATGCCAGCAAAAAGAGAAAAATAAAAAATAAAAACAAAAAGGAAGAAACATTTCTTTCCACTAGTGCCTTGGCTCCAGTGTGCAAGTTCACTTTTGACCACACACCACTACAGTTGAACTTCTTTCAGGCTCTAAATCCAGAATAATTTGCTAATGAGTCATCTGTAAAATTTCTTCCCTACCAGACATCTTAGCAACTTTAGACTCACATGTTCAATTACATTAAACACAATTACACCTCTTAAAATGTAATATTAGAAAGTATTGTGAAGTATTATGTGGAGCCCTGGGAAAGAAATATACTGTATTCTTAAAAGGTTAGGAGGAGGATCAAGAGAAAGTGGAAACTGCAATGGGGGGAGGAAAAAAGAATGAACAAAGGGATAGTGGTTAAAAATCTCTCCTCAAAAAGTTACTGTTTCAAAATATCTAAAAAGTATTAGGATAAAGCTATCAACACATTCTTTTTTAAAAATTTAAAAATTAAAAGCATCACTGGTAAAATTATACCATAAGACTAATATAGTAATTCAGCAACTCTTTTTTTGGGGGGGTGCATTTCTAGAATTAAGCAGTGTCTCATTCTATAGAATGAATGTTCCAATGAGCTGAGCAGAGGAAGTTGGCTTTACAGATGCAAGAAATAGGGCTAAGGAAAGCAGAAATAGAACAAAAAATAGATTGTTCCTTTCACAGTTACCTTTCTTACAGGATTAAAACAGAGGGGACTTCCTTGGTGTGCCATCTTAAGTAAATTCATTGCTGCTGTGAATCTCCTGAGTTTTTGTGGATTTTTTGATTTTGGTTTTGAAAACCAGCACTTTTCATTATTCAATTTGCTTACGTGACATCAGCATAAATAAATAATTCCATTCTGATTTTCTCTGGCCTGCTGGAACCTAGTTGCAGGAGGCTAGTCCAAACTAATAGTACTCTATAAATTTGATTTAAAATGTCTAAGAAACACTTGCCAAGTTCCTCTGCTACATCAGATGATGTTCTCAACCCTAAGGACCCTAAGAAAATAGGGAATTTTCTTCCCCATAGTCCAGAGGGAACTCAAAGTCCAGTGAGGAAGGCAGACACATTAAGCAAACCATTATGCCACATGTGATAAGGGCGTCAAGAGAAGTATAGGAAGAACACAGCAGAAATGGTAAAATCTTTCAGGAGGTCAAGGAAGGCATTATAAGCTTACAGTGTTTAGCCTCATTCTTCTCACACTCTAATGAGCAGGTGCTACTGCAAGGTAGTAATGACACTCACCTTGCCTTACGGATTAAAGAAATAAAATTAAAGTACCTACCACAACATGGGAGCTGGGATTTAGCTTAGTTGGTACAGCGCCACTGTGCAGTCTCTGAGGTCCCAGGTTAGATTTCCAGTGCCACAAAAATGGGAGAAGGACATAGCAATTGACTCCTGAGGCAATCCCGAAACAATCAGCCATTGAAAACTCTGAGGGTCACTATGAGTCAGACACAACTTGACAACACCTAACAACAACAAAAACCACAAACCCACAACCTACAGAGCAAAACAAAGATCTTGCTAGCAACTGTATAAGATCCTACATGACAGAGCAAAATTAGATATTTATAGAATTAAAGAAGTTTACAGTCCAAAGGAAACTTAGTGTTCATGTAGCTCTACTCCATGCCTTTAATAGAAGGAGAATCTGAGGCCTAGAATTAGGTTATTTGTCCAGATAACATTGTGAATCAGTGGCAGATTTGATCAGACTAGATGTCAGATTATGAATAATAACTCCAATTCCTTTCCCTATAGCAGGATGTCCTGCCTGGATAAAGAGGAAAACACACTGTGAAAAAGAAAAGAAGGAATCAGGACACTTTATTGCTGTCCAACAGCCAAGAAACAAACAGCCCTGAATCCAGAAATCCAGAAAACACTCTCCAGCTCTGCCCCAATCTCTGTACCCAAGAAAAATCCCACTCCTTCCTCTTTTCTAAAAAGTAAGTTTCCAAAAAAAAAGGTCCATTGCAAAAGAACTATCTACTCTTCCCAACCTGAAAGGATATCAAACTTACACTCCAACAACTTAGATCATGTTCTCATGTTGTCATTTAACTAAGTTTGTAAAATGCAAGTACCACCAGCCAACTTACCTGTAACAGGATTATGAAAGGGATCAAAGGAGAATCACTATGATAGCTACTGGTAAAATGCAAAATACTAAATGAGTGCAAGTTTCTATTAAACATAGAATTTCAATGGTTAAAATTTTCAACTAGGCTTCTTTTCCTAAATTGGTTAAATGTTTCATTATATTTAACTTTATTTTCAAAAATCACACATTAACATATAGTAATCTCTTACCAATCTAATTTATCTGGCTTTTCCCCTCAATTTGTGGAAGGGAAATTTTTCCCACCCCAACTCATCTCCCATAATTGCCCTTCATTCATTCTTCTTTCTTTTAAAACAGGCACCACTGTTTCAAGACGCCCTATTAGAGTCATGTAAATATCAAATATGTCAACATATGGCTCATAATCAAAAACTATGTTGAAGCACAGGGTATAGTGGCACACTCCTATAATCCAGCAACTCAGGAGGCAGAGGTAACAGGATCACAAGTTCAAGGTCAGAGGCAGCCTGTATCATTTAGCAAGACCCTATCCCAAGATAAAAATACATTTAAAAAGGGGCCATGGGTGCAGCTCAGTGGAAGAGCAGTTGCAAAGTACGAGCAAGGCCTTGGGTTCAGGCCCCCAGTACCACCAAAAAAAAAAAGTTGTATGATGTTGAACATGACTCCTACCAGGACAAGCTGGGGAAATGTTAAGGTGCAAATAATAGGCAGTGACCCACTACAAATACAGGACACCCTGGGGAGGTACATCCTCATCTGGGGCCCTTGCTTCACTTCAGCTGCATCACCATCACTCTTTCTGCCTGTACATGCAATGAGCAGTGGTTTGGGCAATTATTTAAGAACCCCGTGTTCTTCCAATCCTTCATAGCTTTCTTGTTGTTGTTGTTAGGTGCCATTGAGTCGATGTCCGACTCATAGCAACCCTCGTAGGGTTTTCAATGGCTGACTGTTTCAGGATTTCCTTGGGAGTGGATTGCCACGTCCTGCTCCCATTTTTGTGGTGCTGGGAATTGAACTTGGGACCTCAGAGACAGCAACGCAGCGCTCTACCAACTGAGCTAAATCCCAGCCTTCATAGCTTTCTTAGCTTTCCATAATTTGAGACTATAGCTCTGCTTACTTTTCTGTAGCTTCACTTTTAAAACTTCACTCTCCAAACATGAATTACAGAAGAAAACTCTAACCATAGTGCTAATATATTCTCAATCCACAGGCCCATCCTCCCCAAACAATAAACAAAAAAATATCCAACATCAGGCCAGCATACTATTTATTACCTTTTCCTATGAGAACTTGAGTTTAGTTCCATACCTTTGGGTTTTGCTAAGATGTAATCATCCCATGAGGAAATGGTTTTTGCTTGCTGAGAGCTGCTAAGGATACAGATCTTTGTAAAACATGGCTCCAGCAGTGTGAAAGAGGTGCATTTGAATAAATAACTATACCGCAAAGAGAACAAGAGCTATAATGCAGGTATAAAAAACTGAACAGTAACTGACTTCATGGGAAAAGAATGTTTCCCAAGGTGACATGTGAGCTGACCTTGAAGGATAAGGAGGAGCTTACTGAGTGGATTGTTAGTGGGTATAAGTACACTGTGCAGCGTGGGAAAAGTAAGGGAAGGGCTAGAACCACTAAAGATAAATGTGTTATAGAGAATGGTGAGTACCTCATCTGCCTGGAACACAGGGTGGGGAGTGAAGGAGATGGGAAAAGGGGAACAATAGCCAAACAATGCATGATCAGTATGCTAAACTCAGCTGTTTTACTCTATCCTGTAGGCAATGGAAAATAATATTAACTTTGTATTTCTGGAGGATTATTTTGGCAGCCATGTGAGAACACATGATACAATGAAAGGAAACTGGTTAAGATGATGCTCTAGTGATCCAGGGGATTAAGAAAGGGCAACAAAGATTCAAATAAAGAGATAAGTCCATAAAAGTTTACTGAGCAAAATGGCTAGGATTTAATAGTGAATTAAATTGTGGGAGTAACAGAGAACAAAATTCCCAGGCCCCTGGCAGTCAAAGGTCAAATAGTAGTATCATTAACCTAGAGAGGGACTTCCAAAAAGACTAGGAAATAAGAATAAAGGAAGCAAAAGCTTCCATTTTGATGGCATTTGGACCAAAGTGCTATGTGACATCTGGGTGGAAAATGAGAAGGGCAGTTGGAGAAGTGTGTCAGAACAACAGAGGCTGGACTTCCATACTAAGACTTGGAAGTACTTAGCCAGTAAGAGTTTTTGGAGGCAAATGGAACCCCTAGCCAAAACAGAGTGAGAAAAACTCCCATAATAAATCTCCAGGCAGGGAGAGCGAGGAACCTAAGGAGAAGCAGCAGCATGAGAGAAAAACAGGAAACCAAGAAAGTTTTGGCAAAAGAGAAGAGTCAAGCTAAGAGGAGTGGTCAAAGGGAGATGGGAAGATTGAGAAGATTTGCCTCAGGTACCAGCAAGGGTTAAAAAGTTTAGTAAGATTGCTGGTGCCCTCAAAGAGCAAGCTCAGTGGCTAGCAGGAGAAAATGCCAAGTGGTTAAAGAAAATAATATTGTAGAGGAAGGTAAGAAGTAACAAGTGCTACTTACTATACATTAATTTCTGAAGTCTAGCAATGAAGAAAAGGTAGATGAGGCAAATAACTACCAAAAAACTTAAGAGTTAAAAGGAGACTTTTACATACAGGAGAGGTTTAGGTTGTTTTGTTTGGTACAGGTTTTTGGTGAAGTAGACAAAGAGAAAAGGTTCAAGACATAAAAGAGAAAGAAAAGAAAATGAATGTCATGTACTTCAGAGGTGATGCAGGAAAAAGAACACCAACACAAAGGAGAATTTAACTTTGGACAGCAGGGACATCCCCAACCCAGAAACCAAACAGAAGGGTAGTGTATACATGGGCTCAGAGAGAAAGGGGTTTAAGGAAGTTAGGAAGACAGGAGTGGACATGAAGTCTTGTTCTTCACCTTAAATAACTTTGAAGCACTTAAAGGGGAAAAATTGAGAATAAAAGGATAAATTTTAGATAAAATATGGTCAGTTTCCTAGAACATATTCATAATAATTCTCAGCATGTATGCAAACAAATGGCTCAAAACAAATTAAGCTGAACAACATTCACCAAGAGAAGTCACTAGTGTTTTAAACTTTTCAAACTCTGGAATCCTCTGCATAAGCTTCAGTCTTTCAATATAGTAACTTGATTTGTAAATCACTACGTATTAAATTGCCCAGAAGAACACAATCAAATGAGTGTCAATCTGCCCATCAGTATAAAGGCAGAAAAGTTAAAAATAAACTCATTGAAATTATAAGGTCTGAGTAGTTTTGTTTACATCATTATGTGTGCCAAGGGTTTGACTAAATTTATTTTACAGGATACAATAACTACAACTGTAATTCCTATTCTTAAACTGTGAAGGCTGTGTCTCAATAAAATGCCAGTTTCAAAGATAAGACAATGAAGACCACCATCACCACCAGCACCCCATAAGAACATGTGAAAGGTTATAAAACAAAACTCCTTTTATAGAGTTGAATCCTTTCCAGGGTGGGCCTTTAAGACATTCTGACAGTGCACACAAATACTATCTCTGGAAGGGAACCAAAAAGGCACAGCTGCAAGACATCTTCCACTGAAGTTGTAACTGACTCAATAGCAGTTCTTCCTTTTAGTAAGAGAGTCTATAAAAGCCAGAAGCAGGACTATTTTCCCCTACAAACTGTTTAGTGGAATAGCTCTCTCCTGATCCAAGCTGTAGCTTTAATAAAAAGCTAAAATAAACAGTATCAGTTTTAATTTATAAAAGAAAATGTAAACAAAAAGGAATTTAAAGAACTTCTATATGGTTTTCATTAAGAAAAATCCCCAACAGAACCAAAACTATGCTAAAGTACATAAAAATATACACTTAAAAATTACAATCTATCATCATCACATAGAGGAAATTTGACTCTACATTGGCATAATTTCTTTCAAACTTCTACAGAGTAATAGTAATCAAAAATTTTTAATGATTAGTAGTCATATTAAGAATATTGATTTAACCATGTATAGTGGGTCATCCCTGTAACCCCAGCATTTGGGAGGCTGAAGCAGGAGGATTGATGCAAGTCTGAGGCCTGCCTGGTCTACATAGTGAGTTCCAGGCCCTGCACTACAGAGTGAGATTCTGACATTTAAAAAAAAAAAAAATTCCACACACAAAAGAATACTGATTTACTTCAGACTCTATTTAAATTTGTGATATGTGGCTATTTATGTCTGCCTTAAAAAAAAAAGATCAAGGACATTTATAATCAATTAAAAATAACCCCAACATAAGAAAAACAATTCAGGTAACCAAATCAATGCTTCACTTTGTGATGCTGTTGCTGCTATAATTTTAACTACATTTCTATAGCCACCCCAACAAATATTCTCATACAACTACTTCAGCTGCAGCCAAGATGAAAACCAATAACCACTTCTCAGCAACCAAAAGAAAAAAAATCAGCCCTCCTAAAATTTATTCCAAAAATTTCAAAATCTAAGGCTTAAATATGCAACAGCTGCAGTTGACCACAAGCATCAGATATTTCACGCATCAGAAGAGAAGTTAATGACAAAGAAGGTATAATCCTATAACTTCTTTGAAAATAATTCATTCTGAATAACTACAAAACACAATAGAAAGAAATAAAGTATCACCAACAAATGACTTACTTGGAATATTATTTACAACTCTAGAGAAACAGAACACTAAAACTTGTAATGCCAAAATACAAGGAATCATATTCTAATGCCAAGAGATAAGCCAGGCACAGTGGCTCATGCCTGTAATCCCAATGACTCAAGAGGCAGAGGCAGGAGGATCCCAAGTTTGAGACCAGAGAGAGCCTGCGTAATTTAGTGAGACCTTGTCTCAAAAAGTTAAAAAATATGGGCTAGGGGTACAGCACGGTGGTACAGCACCTGCAAAGCATGCAAGCATGAGGCTCTGAGTTCAACCCCCCAAGTACCGCAAAAAATAAAGCCGAGATAAGTGAATTTCGCAGCCTAAGTTTCAGATATACTTTCAAAATCCCTTGCTGTTGGTGCTTCTATTTTGAACTGGACAAAATATTTTCCTAATAATTATAAACCTGCCTCTTTTGTAAGCAAGCTGTTTTACAAGCATCCTCATTTACACTTCAAAACTCCTCTACATAAGTGTTATCAAGTTCATTTTATACTTAAATGAGGCTCAGAGAAATTAAATAACTCCCTTAATAAGCACAGAATACTGCCCGGCATCCTGGCACATGCCTGTAATCCCAAAGATTCCGGGAGCTGAGATGGGAGGACTGTGAGTCC